>BLKM01000403.1:1281551-1485444 GCA_013340265.1 Coptotermes formosanus | reverse complement strand
GGTGGTGATGGTGCTGGTGGTGGTGGTGGTGGCGGCGGTGGTGGTGGTAGTGGCGGCGGCGGCGGCGGCGGTGGTGGTAGTGGCGGCGGCGGTGGTGGTGGTGGTAGTGGCGACGGCGGCGGCGGTGGTGGTGGTGGTGGTGGTGGTGGTGGTGGTGGTGGTGGTGGTGGTGGTGGTGGTAGTGGCGGCGGCGGCGGTGTTTTAGATGATGATGCGTCGACGACGACGACGATGACGAAGTATGAAGTTGCGTTGTGATGAATGGTATTTTATAGAAGCGAATAGACAACAAGGAGAATGTGTGCAGGACAGATCATTTGTCTAATTCTGTCGAACTTCGGTACAGTAAACCAGTGCTGCCAACATGTAAAGATGAACGAACACGCCCACTTGTAACGCTGTAATCCTTTTCAATCTTCTTCAAATTATTTACGTCTTACCTTCCCTTTCAATCAGTCATACGCACAAATATGTTTACATATTGAATGAGTCTTACTATCTACGCGTCAAGTCGAAAATTTGTAGTAATTAATTGTTCTGCTGTTTGCCATTGTGAAACCCACAATGGCCTAGCCCGTCTTTTGTTGGGCTGATCCCACCCTCTCAAAGTGCCGGTCTGTGGCGAGTTTGTTCATTACTTTTTGATCGATTTGAATAAGAGCATACTACCTTTCTTCTTGAACGTTCTTTAAAAATCGCCTCTCCCGCTGCCTCACTCTGAGCCACCAATCGTGCAGGCGTGACCTCGAACTGCCCCGTGCTAAGTATTTTCACACACACCAATAACTACAGGTTGTGTCAAAATGTTCGTGTTGGGTCATTTTTCGTCACATAGCGGAATTAAACTTTTTGAGTATGGTATGCTTACTAGACGAATATAAGAATATTACGCCGCCGGAAGTATATTAAATTTTAAATTCTTATTAATAATTATTAATCTTTTTGTCTGGTCACAATTTGCCGGCGCTCTTACCGCGGATGCTGATAAGGATCGCGAAGAGTGGCCAGCTGGATTATGGTCAGTTTATCAGACTGAGTAACGCAGTTACAGGTTGAGTAGCGCTCTGAAGCATTAAGTTTGTCTCAGTAATTTAAAACTTCAGTTTATACCTCACAGAAAACACGTTGCGTCTTTATTGTGAGAACCAGTGCTGTTAAGGAACATTAGCGCTGTTTGTTCTTAGAATCTTACGAAACGCACAAATACTGTGTACTGTCTGGAAATATTTTCACTACTGTTAAAGTATGTGCTCTTTAGACTAATCACTATGCCATGAAAAGCTCGTGCTATTTAAACGAATCCAATTCGAACGCATGGGTCTGCGGCCTCTCGCTTGCTGGGATTTCGGGTTCGAATCCCGCCCGGAGGTATGGATGTCTGTCGCTTGTGAATGTTGAGTGTTGTCAGGTAGACGTCCTTGTGACTGGCCGATCCCTCGTCCAGAGGAGTCCTACAAATTGTGTGTGTGTGTGTGTATGTGTATGTGTGTGTCATTGAGTGTGATCAAGGGCAACAATAACTCTTACACCTGCAATGGGTAGGTAGACAGAGATCAAGACTAAGAAAGAAATAAAGAAAGACAATTCGCAGCTACACGACACTACACTAGAAGTAACTGGTTACGATATAAGAATTTCAATTTAATGTCGTATTTCTCGAGTACGATCTTGTAACTATGAAAGATGAAGACATTGTTGACACGTGGAATTCCTGATCATAAATTAATTCAAATTAGATTTGAACGTGTGTCCCTTACCAAACCACCAGGGCCAACATGTCTGATTCTTCAAACTTACTCATAAATTCTCCCCCATAAGAGCATTGAGCTGAGGATACAAAGGAATTTACCTTACGTTCATGGGTTCTGGTCTCCGTTACGTTCATGGGTTCTGGTCTCCGTTACGTTCATGGGTTCTGGTCTCCGTTACGTTCAAGTGGAGGAGGAATTGATGCTCCAAAATTAATCAAACTCATACCTCATCATAAAGCGCAGTGTAATAAACTAGGCCGTAATAAAACAGTAAGTATAGGCCTAATTAAAATAAATTATAAAATAATAATCATCAAAATACGAAAGGTGAGCTACATTGATGGATGAGTAGAGTGAGTGTTGTGTTTGCGAGTAATAGAAGTCATTATCTCGGTATTAGTGTGGAAGTAACTTTTTCCGAATACCATCCGGTTTCTGCAGTTAGAAAATCCGAGTCCGCAACCATCAGAATGAGTCCGGCCGTTCCAGTGGCTTTGGGAATCAGTTGCCGGCTACTCACTGAGAAGTTTCGGCTCTAATCCTATGCTCGCCCATTTGGAATTTGTGATGGGTGAAGTGGCGCTGGCATAGGTTTTCCTCTATCGATATTTCTGCTTTGTGGACATTTCAAAATGACCTTTTGACTGAGCGTTGGTTAGGTACAGGCTCCATATAGAGTAGTACTTGTATTGGACAGATATAAGCGAAAATGAAATTTGCAACTTTCGGAGCAAATTTCATGGAAATTTTTTCAGTATATCAGAAGACGGAAAATGCAGGCGGACGGACACCTTATGCTCTTTAGGTTTTCATTCCAAATACGTTGTCTGAGGATAACTGTACGAGTAAATTGCAGTTGCTTTGTGTGTCAAGTTTGGCTGCAAAATATCTTGCCATTTCCTGCGTCATCGGGTAGAGTTAAATCTCGGTGACCGCGTCTGATGGACCGCTACACAAGTCACACGTAACTATACCGGCACACTGCACATTACTTACCGAACTAGTTGGTTCAGGTGGTAATGTCTCTTACCTTTATCCGGGATGCTACGGGTTCTAATTGTGACGCCCATAAACCTGGGGTGTTTCGTGGTCTTCCGCATTTCCTTCAGGCGAATTTCGAAGTGGTAACTTGAGACAGGCGACAGCTGATTCCACTTCCTAGTTCACTAACCATCCTAAAATTCGATGCTATACACTTACATCTGAATCGCTGAAAGCATCTTTGACAGCAGCCGTTGATAAATATACATTATTTATGTATGTATGAATACAGCCACCATCTTGACATAAAGACGCTTTGTTGACTCGTATGCAGTTAATATCGTAATTGGATTTCTTATTAATTACCTCCTTGTATTATGTTTTTCGGTAATATTAACATCCCTACACTGACTAACATGTACGACCAACATAAAGGCACTTAATTTCTACAGCGTACTTTCCTTCCTTAACTTTTTATGCCTTACTGGTTACGTGATGCACGAACAGGTTCAACATTCAAGAACTGTACATTCTGCCCACACTCTATTTACGTGCTTTGTATTTATCTCAGAACCAGCAGCGACTTTTGCCATATATAGCATGAACTTATTGGTTCTTACAGTCGAAATGAAAAGTGTTTACTGCGTGGTACGAACTGGGTCTAAATAAAACAGTTTGCGCTTCGTCTCTAATGGGTTAAAAGAGAAAAGTAATCTTATGAAATCGCCATACTCTCTTTGTGCTGAAGTCTTTGTGTTTGTTTCTTCTTTCGACCTTTAAAGTAAAGGACCAGTTGCGTAGAATTTGGTATGAATTCTGTACCATCAGATGCCGTACGAATATTGTACGTTGTTAATTTCGTACGATTACTGATAAAAACATAAGGTGCGTTCGAAATTGTGAGGTCAAAGAACTAGAAATATCACGAAATTCAGGTCCCCAAAGTGACGTATGATTGTAGGTTTTCGAAAAATATGTAAATTTATTGAAGTAAGTCTTTGTAGGACGCAAATTGGTACGGCCGCCGAGCGAAAGTTTACTTCACTTTCGGTATGATGTTGATAAGTACGTAATAAAGGGCTGTGGTGTAAAACGCGTACAGTAGTGTGGGCATAGATCATAAACGTACCTTTACACAATGTACGAAATATTTTTAACGCAACAGTAACGACACATACACTTTAAACCTTAAATTGCATACGGCAAACTTAGCGCTGACAGAGTCTGTACTTAAGTAATAAGTTCTGCAGAAAAATTAAATGCAATAGGTATAGTAGTCAAAGACTTGCAGGATTAAAAGTCTATTACTCAGTACAATAAACTTTGTGAATTATGCTCAGCACTCGTTCTTCAATAATCGCATAAAATATACTTCTGAAGTGTGAGTCACGTTTCGTAAAATCAGCTTGTTTACTGTAACCAAGCGCCTTCCCCGCGTCTGTAGTGTATACTCGCTCTTCTTGCGTAAGAATGCGAACTGCTGTAAGCTATACTGCTTGCCAGACAATCATACATGCCTCTCACATGACACAGCACAACTTCTGGAGTCAGTCTGTAGACTTATTCCTCGGTTTTCGCAGAGGTTAAGTTCCAAGAGCCCCCACGAAAAGCGAAAATCCGCGAATAATTGACCGCCCCTCCTTCCACACCCCAAAACAATATTTTAGTATTTTTAGAGTTTTTATTTATAATAATGTGTTGTAATATTTATTTTTATGCTTAAATCACTTTTAATCATTTAAACACAAAATAATAAAAATGAAAAGTATTTTAATTTAAGATCTACGCACTTTTAATATTTTTTGCGAGGGGTTCACTTTAGCTGGTCGGAGTTCCTCTTCTTTGCAGGAACATGGTGACGGGAGCTGGTTCTTCTTCTTTTCCTTCAAATCCTTGAACATCATGCGGTGTGGTTCGAATACCTGTTCGAGATGTGGAACAATTCTGATGCACTAATTCTAAGCGAATCTGCTAGAACCATCTAGAATGTTCTGGAAAAGTCAGAGATTTTTAAAAATTTTTTATTATGAGGGCGACCCCGCGAATTTACGAAATCGGAAAGTACGAACTCGCGAAAAGCGAGGTATGACTGTATAGCTGTCGGTTTGTTAGCGCTATTGACATTGGCTATTCGTACTGACAGTTTTCGCTAAATATTATGTTGTTAAACATGCAAGGTCTATCATCTACGTTGTTCTGCCACCTCAGCGAGTAAGAAAATTTCGCTGGAAATGTAAAGCAATTCTATAGATGTTTCCGTTTATCCCTCTACCAATTAATACTACCCGCTATTTACCAAAACACGACATCTATGTGCATAATCCCGATACCAAGCGGGTTATTGCAGGGGCTGGAATCGCATTCTGGAACCGAAAATCCTGACTGGTATTTACTGTGATCTTCCCCAGTGCCTTCTAATTGATGTTTATAGCCTATCGTAACCCATTCTCTCTGGACTTCTTTACGTTATTTTATTCGTTTATGTGTATTTAATGATTTTGTCACTGGCGCCGAGTAATGTATGATTAGTGAATAATGAACTAGAAAAGGTGTGGAAGTGACCGTGTCCCAGCAGGAGGTACTACCCAGACATTCACCTTGGATATCTGAGAAAAACCGCACAAATATCAGTCATTGATAACCGGTCTCTAGGGAGATATTTTATCTTTGGTTTACCATAAACGGAGCAGGATGATTCTGCAGTTGGCAGCGACATTCAGCACTCTGCACTTGATAAAGCGTTGCTGAGACGAACAGAGGTATTAGAGAGGGTAAAAAAATTGTGCTTGTCTTGTTAGAGCAATACGAGATGAGACGACGTGATATTTGCGTATGAATTTCAAGTCCGCTGCTGCGACTCTTAAGACAACTTCATTTACTGCCTGCCAGTAGGAAAATCCACTATGGGTTTCTGAAGAAGGTTGCTGCTTTGCCGACGAGCTATAGTGGGGGTGTCGTGACTGCTGACTGACATGATACTGAAGCAGTAACGAACCACTTATTCAGTACTCTGTCAGCCGCCCGCACGGACAGATGGATGGTGGCAGCAGTCATGGCCTCTCTATGCAGCGCGATTTAGTTTCGCCGAGCTACATTTGTAATTATATCTCCAGCCACAGGCAAGTGAAGAGGATGTTTTTGCTGGCCAGTGATGTTAGTACATGTCACGTATTTGGTTAGTAGGGATGAGGGATTGTGGACGGTAATGCAAAGGTTGGTTTCATTTGCTGGACTAATTGTTTCACAACGTTTACTGTTTTAGGTAGGACATGCTGATTATATAGCCTTCATCGACTCTCCGTTTTGTTTACTTGGTAACATTGTTTACAAATATATGTGCATTAAATGCCAAATAAAAGAGCTTGTACGTAAATTGTTACTAGTAGTAAATTTAGTGTGGAATTGATACATTACCTGAAGTAAAGATACATTCAGGGAAAGTAAAATTTCTTGTTTAACGAGATAGAAAAAAGTAATTGTTTGATGGAGATGCGATAAATGTGCAGGATAATTCCTCTTAGGGTTATTTACAGAAGTGGAGGGTCTTGGTATTTTTATTGGCGCACTTGGAAACATGTTACCGATTGGTTTGTGCTTATTTTTGATACGAGACGTAATTTCAATGATATTTTAACGTGTACCTTATAACTCGATGAAATAAGACAAGTTGTCACTCTTTTCTACAACTGTCAGTTTGTAAGAGATGCCTTTAGTGACATTAATTTGGTATGTTTCTTGTTTGTACACAGGAGCCAGAATAAGAGTTACTCAAGTTTATAGAGGCACTGTATTGTGCAACGTGTAAGTCTTTATGCAGATTTCAGTCTGATTGTCTTACCTTGACTAGTAACAATAATAATGGTGTATTTTAGTTATAGTGAGATGTGGAATGAAGATGTGCAGAATCTTTTGGAATTTGGGTTCTTCCCGAGGAATAATGTAGCATCTCATTAATGCACCATGCAAATGAAATCTAAAAAAATTGGGTCCTGAAAACATTTATATACAAGTTTTAATAGGACAGAAATTTCGATGTACGATGCAGTTGGCATTTGTTTATTCGTGTCACGATGAGCACTGAATCAGGCGAGGCCAGCAAGGCTCCCAGGGCTTCTGAGAAACAGACTCAAGATTCTCCTTCCGGGGTTCCTTCACGTGGAATCGTAAAGAAAGACAAAGGTACGTGGAAACATTGCTTCATCAATTTGCTTCTTAGTTCTTATGTGTAATAGAGTGGGATACGCTAGGAATTTGAATTGCATAAAATACGAGTAAGTAGAGTTACAAGCAAATTTTTGTGTCAATCGTTGTTAACATAATCGTCGTAAGTTATGTGTTTTACTGACTTGCTAGCGTTATCCTTTGGTTACATGCTGAAAAAGAAACTGTTTAACTTCTCGTACGTTACAGCAAGGTGCAAGTGATCAGAGGAGTCTAGTGTTAACAACCGTCTTTAATACCGTATCAGAGGCACTTCCCGCAAGTTCATCTTGATAAAAACTTGAAGTTCTGTATTATGAATGTAGTGCAAGTTTGGAACTATTCTAGGTGCCCCACCAATTATATCCCCAGAATTGTAGGTTAGAGATAGCTAAGTTTCATCCCTATCCAATATCTCTGGCCACCTTGCCAACTTGTCAGCATCTGCTTCCCAATTTATCATACAGTTTAGTTTCTAGTACCAAACCTAACTGAATCTTAAACTCATTGCAACTCTTTACTTATTGCTGAATTTCTCAATGGTGTTGCACGCTTGGCGGCATTGCAGTAGATTTCCAGACATAATTTTTGTACTTTTTCCATTGCTCCAAATATTTTTTGGGGATTTAAAATAACAGACCGAAGGAGATGTCTTTCTGGAAATACAAGGAAGACGCACATGGTCGAATTTCGCGAGTGTTGATAATATTCGAACACTAAAATTTGCTTTTTAACGAGAAGGAAAAGTGAATTTTTTTTCCACTGAAAATGCTGTGTAGCGGCGCATAAAGCCCATTGGTCGGGTCAGATATTTTATCCTTCTAACGAATGCACAGCTGTGAAAATTTCAGAAGTTGGTGTAGAAACCTTCGTGTATCTTTTTGTTAGAGAAAATAATGCACGATAAGCTGTTTCATAAATATGGGCCTGATATTTTTCGGTTTTGGAGTTTTTTGTTTGACATTTAAGTTGTGTAAGAAACGGGGTATCGCCGTAAGCCAACATTTTCCCTGCGACTTTTGAGGTTTTCGCAGCGGTGTAGCTGAGGACTTCTTTCTGCTGGGATGTGGTGCTGCCTCACTGGATCATTTCTGTTCTTGTAGCAGATTTCGCGCCTTGAAGATGAGATAGGACGTTGCCTCGAAACGTCGGGATCCCATTACCCAATGACGCAGCGTCATATTCCAGAAGAAGGGAATCCTCAATTTTTCTCTCCCAAAATATTCTTCCAGAGTGCTTATGGAGAAGCCTACTGAGGGAGGGGAGCACTGCGCTAATGAAAGGTTTTTCCTTAATAAGATGGATGCCAAAGATTGTGAGAAATGGAATTGCTTGGTCATGTGAATACTTGAGTCAAAATGCGTATTGTTGCCATTTGCAGCACAAGAATATCAGATTTTTATTAACAGATCAACGAAATAGGGAACGAGATAGTAGCCGACAAGTTGTTCGTGGCCCACTTCTCGTGTAGACATTATCTGTACTTTTGCTTGGGTGATTTGGGGAAATGATTCGGTCCGGCTGTCGTCTGCTGAATGCAACTGAACGGACGTGGTTTTCTTTCTGAAACTCACCACGGTATCTCGCTAGTGGATTCTATATTAGCTCACACTGGAATGGAATGGAATGAACCAATTCCAGGGAGCCAAGAGGATATGAAGGAAGTACTGTGGTGTTCCATGTACGGTAAAAGTATGATTATACAGATAATAATTGTTTAAGGAAAACTTTGGAAGCCATACCAGGAAAAAATTCAATAGCTACGCTACAAAAGACAGCTATACTTGGAACTTCACGCATAATACGGAAAGTACTGCAGTCTGAAACTTAAAGGCTGATCGGTGGGGATTACTCTTGGTTCAAGAGGAGGAGTACCGGGAACTAAAGGCGTGTGACAAGAGACAACGTTCTTGTAATAATAATAATAATAATAATACAGTAAAATAAAACTGCAAAAATAAAGTGAGAGCAATCAGTATAATAAACAGAATAATGGCAAAAACAAGCACGAGATAAACAAGAGGAAGAAGAACATACAAATACTGAGAAGAAGAGTGTAATATTATTAAATACAACAAAAGCTAACCCACATCGGGCGCAAGTATTTATGCTTCATTTATACTTGTTTAGACTTAAAATGCTCTGAATTTTTTGCCGTGATTTAAAGTCCCCCCCCCGCGTATGACACAAAGATGTCTAAAGCTGAGATATTTGCTGGCGACTTTCCTTCACCGGGTTTAGAAGACCGTGGGAATCCTGAACTGGCCAAATAACAAAAATGTATATCTATCAGTCTTGCTGTAAGGAAAGCGTCATGTAATCGATATACTCTATTTCTTCTCCGCCTGTTCCTTTACCTCAGAATTTACACCGTCTTAGCGTATAAAAATATAAGGGGGTTTTAAAGCCTGCATACATACAATTTTCCGGGTCAGAACACTGAGAAAGGATGGCTAGAAGCTGTGTGTCTCTTACATTTTGAACTTCTTTTGAAATATATTATTACCCTATCAACCACTTAAAAGCATTTCATTTTAAAACTTCTTTCCGTAGCTTTTTATTGCTTCATTGACGTCCTCATACCCTAATATTCTCTTTTCTTTTGCTTCGACGGGGTCTTTTGAATTCTGGGCTGTACATTTAATCTATCTGCAATTTATTTAGCTTTGTGCAAACAATCTGTAAACCCGTAATCCCTGTATTCTTAAAAATAGTATAATAAAACCGCTTTCAGATGAACTGTGACCAAGTCTATGTGACTGTTAGGAATTCGTAATGCTTTACCGAAAACAATTTACAGTTTTGATGTTCGAAATCTCCGTTGGCGTATGCTATCAATTTTTAGTATAGGAAACAGTCAACAGCCAACTTTATATTGTACCTCACTTTATTTAGTTTTGAGGTTGGAACGACCGGTTTCGGTCTGCATAAAGACCATCATCAGGCTCTACTTCTAATCATTGATATCGGAACTCTACCAAAGCGAAGGCCTTCCCTTCTTTGATAGGTAGAATTCCGATATCAGTGATTTGAAGTAGAGGGAGATGATGGTCTTTATGCAGAACCGAAACCGGTCGTTCCAACCTCAAAACTAAATAAAGTGAGGTGCAATATAAAGTTGGCTGTTGACTGTTTCCTATACAAAAATTGAAAACATTTATTTTGTCAATAAACCATACCAAAGGATTAGGCTTGCAATAAATTCAAATGTAGTCAATTGTTGTTCGGGTTAATTTATGTCATTTTCAGTTTCATTTGAGTAAAGTTCAAAAAAAAATTCTGTAACCGAAGACTTCGCTGTATCTCCGAGAAGTAAATTTAAAATATCGCATTCACAACCAACATAAAAATCCTTGGAGCTTTCTCTTAAAATATTTGCATGAATTTCTTTACCTGCACTTCAATGTTGGCCCCCTGTCATATCCTTGGCCTTGGAAGTCGGACGCATTTATCCCTTTAGCATCCAAAAGAGCCTTATTATTCAGACAGATTATTTCCTGTAGTGTCCTCAACTACTTTAAATGTCACGAAATGCTTCCAAATTTCAGCGTCCAAATCTGGTTCATGGACGAATCCATAACAAGAAATAACGGCTTCTGTCGAATTGTTAGGCGTACGAAAGAGTGAAATTTAATAATGTTTAGCATTTTATCGTGGCTATAGTTAATTTTCTTACTTTTTTCCCATGGTACATGCTAACACATCGCTATTTTAATGCGACGGTAATATTTCTTCATGCGATCTTCCAAAACTGCATAAAATAAATGACTTCGACTGAACCGAAGAAGTCACCACAATTCTTATATTGAACTGGGTAGTAAGTGATTGCATTTAACTCGCTCAAAGCAAAGTGCAAGTATAAATCTCGTGTGGGCAATCAGGTTTCATAAACCTGACTAATTTGTTAATAAAGTGAAGCACTACCAGCCTCTCGAAAACTGTGCTTCATTTTCTGAGATGATTACGAAACAATTAACTTGCCAAGTCCATATTTTCGCTTGTGGTTATGGTAACCGCAGACGCTTAAAAATTAATTAGTCGTAAATTTGAAAACTTTTGAAGGCCTTCATGTACTGCCCTTCAACCTGTCATAACTTTATTCTCTCGCGTGCTTATACTCCGCTTTTAACATTTTGTGTTCTATAATTGTATACGGCTCAGACTTGATCGTGATTTTAATTGGTTTGTCACACCAGGATGATATCTGTAGATTCTTGTAACAACAACTTGACAGCTCATAATTATTCACCAACTTCTACGTGCAAAATACAGCATACTCTGTTCTCACCACCAGCAGCAAACCTAACACGAAGCAGTAAGCGTCTCTGCCAGTTGTGAGAATAGTATTATTTCTATTCTGAATGAAGTCAAATCACATTTAGTCTTTTGCAATTTATTCTACAAACGTAGTGAACCATTTATTTTTGCTGTGATGGTGCTTAGATGTAGATGTAACGTGATTTCGTTTTGCCCAGAATGGGATGCAGTGGCGTATCTTTTTTTTGTAACGGTGATGTAATATTGAATTTTATAACAAAAGGGACTAATTACACAGTTCATGAAGGAGGGTACATATACCATGGAATTAGTCTGTGAAAGAATCATAGAAACGGTTAAAATTTTGCACGTGTATTGTGGAATTAGTTGGTAAAATAATTGCATTACTGTTGAAGGACCAAACTAACAAGGTGAAATTGGTTAGTGTAAAATTTTTTTTAGTGCTGAAGTACACAACACGTACCATGAAATTAGTTTGGGCAGTAATCGTGTCAATCGCTGAATGAAGAAATGTGTGTCATGGAATTTGTATGTAAAAGAACTGTATAGGCTTTTGAAGTACGGTTCATATAGGCTCGCTGTTTAATAATTTGGTGCTATAAATCTATAATCTGTTGAAACTGGTAGACTTGGATGGAATTAGCATGTGAAGTAACAACATCTGCTATTTAAGGATGAGATATTTACAGTGCCAAGGAATTATTGTGGCAGTGGTAGTTATATTAACTGTGGAAGGATGCAACATGTACCGTTGAATTAATTTGTACCACAGCATCAGCTGCTGAATTATAAAAATTTTACCATTGAATTGAGCTGTAGAGCAATATCAGCAACTAAAATTGCTAATGCGGTACTGGTGGTCACCTGTTAAATAATGATACTTTATACCTTGGGATTAAGTCGTGTGATAGTTGGATATAAGGTTGATTCTGTGGCACAGTCGTTAAGTTTTATGTGTTTCATCATAACGTTTCTGAAACCTGAGCGTGAAAAGTAGCGAGTGAGTCTGATAATGAGTTATCAGGTATAAAAGATTGTTCCTGTTAAGACTGTTATTCAGGCTTGCAAAAAACATCAGTGCTAACTGGACATGTTTATTCAAGTTTATTCATACTCGATGATTGCTACTGAGAATTGAAATTTTAAGGTTACTGGCTTCAGTCCTCACTGCGCCCTCTATCGGCACATACGAAGTCAAGAAAGGTTATTTATTTGCTAATATTTATATTTCGCAGTCATATGAGACCATATTGAAGACAAATTTGAAAGACCTTCATTACTACTTTGCTTAAACCAGTGATGGCAAATTTTATACTTTTCATGGGTTGGACAGAAATATGAAAGAACATGCGAAAGCCACGTTTTACTGCTTAAAAAAAGAAACATTAAGTTTCTTATTAAAACATTTCGCAATCCTAAAATTATCTCCATTAACATATTTTTGGGAATTAGTGGCAAAAAATATGCTATTACCGCAAGATATTTGGGTCCTGACATTGTTGTCTTTAGTGTTTTTAGGCAGGGAAGAATAGCATAAAGTTATCATTTTACATTCCACTTCTGGTTCTCAAAGGTAAACTTTTTCTAGACGTTTATAAATCCTTAATCTCTTGAAACATGTACCCAATATAAATATTATTTATTCATTTCCTACGTCACAGAAAACCATTCCGGCTCCATAAGAGCAACCAGTTTATTATAATTGGTGTACGTAACCATTGTTGGTATAATTATCTTAAAGCCCTGAAGGTATTCCAAATTACGTAAACTGAAGGAAAAGTGTATTGTAAATGGCACTATTTTCAATGTGAAATGCGGGATTATGGAAATCGGTGACCAAAAGCCTAAAATCTTTTTTCCCCTGAAGTTACAACATGAAATAAATGAGGTACGCATTCGGTTCCTAGACTTTGATTTGATGTATTTAGTTTTAAACAACTTTAATTCGCAGAGGCATGTTCTTAGACACCGGGCAAAGCCCAAGGAAGTTAGATACCACTCAGATGTTGACAGTTTCCAAAAATCTGGGCCACACTTATTGGAGAGGAACGTAAGCTGTGTTTTATAGAGCAGAATTTGTCTGTATCCATTGCTGCTTTGTCCTGTGGCAACAATTATTTTACATTTATCAGCGACCGGTATCAGTCGCTGTTTCTTGTCTTGGGTACTGTGGAATCACCAGATGACCCTACGGACGTAAATGATGACGGTCAATAAAATGTACCTTTACCTTGATGAATAAGACATGTCATCGTTTGAGCACAATTTATTTTGAGAACTCGGGCAAATAACGGCCCCTATCGCCAGTTGTTTACGTTTGAAGACCGTCGAGTTTCGTCCGTTCCACGGACGAAATGCCCTCTCGCAGGCGCAGCTCTGGTCGCGGCGTTTTTGAACTTGACCATTTTATAAAACTAATATCTAACCTCAGTTTGTAGAAGGAGGTTTGAGGAAACTCCATAACGAGGGCTTTATAGAGTTTAATCTTCACTGAACATTATTAAGATTAGCAAATAATGGATGACGTAATGGGCGGGGCGTTCAGCACGCATAGGAGGTCATAAATATGTAAAAAACGTAAAAGAACCTGAGATGACGCACGAGAGATCTTTACAGACCTAGCCATAAGTGGGAAGATATTAAAATATAAAATATATATAAGACGAAATATTAAATTACTAATTAAAATCAGTATTAAAATACAAAATAATTAAAATTAACCTTCATATTCCATTAGGGGCCGGAAATTTCTCCAGTTCTTGATCAACTATCAGCTTCTAAAGAAGGAGGCAACTGCATAGAGTTTGTTGCATGCTAGGGTGCGCTTCTTTGGACTTTTGGTTACAGGAGCTTGGCGTTTAAATTGTGATCGCGTGCGAACGGGTACTTACACTCACTTCAGTGCAAAAGAAAAATGCAATTCAATGCTCGGGAGATTTTCTTTATGCGTCCACCCTGGATGTTAATAATTCAGGGGAGTTATAAAATTTATTCCACAGCTGTTTATTCACAAAGACAATAGTGACTGCTCTATTAAAATTAGAATAACCATTAAACTATGGAAGCAAAATGCACTTCACCAAGTGTCGCGTATATCCAGCAGGCTTTAAGCACAAGAGGCCTGTCCAATGTATTTTTATTTTGGTCACTCATACAATTTAACTATGTACACAGTACTGCAAAATGTCATGTGATTTCCGTTAAGTACAGGCTTTAAGCCTTGTGATGCTTTCACTTTACAGAACGTATCATCTACCCAAGGAAAGCTCGAGTCATGACGCAGCGGTACCCTTTGACAGGAGGAACGCCCATCACGGAGGAAACAGCTATTGTATGTACATAAACACACGTACTGTTACATATTCCACTGAAAGAAAAACCCGTGGTGTCAAATAATTAAGTATGGGAATATATACTGTCTTTATAGCGTTACTTTGAATTATATCCTGCATAAATCAGCAAAGTTTAATATAAATATATGACAAAACAAGTAGCAGTCAGTACTTTCCCAGGATAAATTTATTTCCTTTGCGATATTACCGTAACAGTAGCTGAAACCCGAAAGAAAGAATAACACTGGAATTACAAAATTGAAGTTCACTCACATAATTTAAAAATAAATCGATATTGATAATGTGAAACACATCCACACCACTTTCTCAGCCACGGCTACCATCACATGGCGAGAACGTGGAATGACGGTAAAGGTATGGAAATACATGAAGAGATAGAGCTATGGTGCCACGCGTTTTAACCTCGGCGCTAGATGGAAGTGAGTGGTCAGTTGCACGCGCTGACCTCCTTATCCTCGGGGAAGAGCCCTCATTACCTCTTGTATTGGAGCCTGGGTGGGCCCCAGAGTCAGTCTGGATGCACGCTTCAGTAAAGAAGAAAAATATCTTGCCCATGCAGGGAATCAAACCACAGTTTACCGGCTGTTCAGTCAATAGTCTGGTAACAACACTGACTCTATTCTCCTGGTTGCCACAGTAACATGGAGCGCAGTTTGTACTATGTTTGGGTGTTCTCTATTAGGTCTGGAGTGGGAAATAGCAGACAGAAGAAAGAAGACTCCTACGTTCTTTCCTGCGAGATTACCAACCAGTGTTTCAATTTCCATGCAAAATATTTAATGCATTAAAAGGGAAGTACGCTACATATTGCTGGTTGTAATTAATTCTTTTAGGATATTCAGATGGCGACTGGATTGCTGACTTTGTGTCAAAAAGTATATTGTGTTTTTTATTTGTTAAGTAAACATCCCATGAATTGTTTGTGATAAAGATGATTGTCTTTCATAAGGTAAGCATTTCAATCCACGTACGTATTTCTTAGTGCAGCAAATAAACGTTCAGATATTTTTTGGTGCTGTCGCAAAATTGCGAAAGGAACGATTAGCTTCGTCATGTCTGTCCGTCCTCCGTCCGTCCGTCCGCATGGAATAACTGGCTTCCAGTGGACGGATTTTTTTGAAATTTGATATTAGATTATTTTTCGAAAATCTTTCGAGAAATTCAAGTTTCGTTAAAATCTGGCAAGAATAACGGTATTTTACGTGAAGTCCTCTGTACATTTATGATAATATCTCGCTCAGTTCTTAGAATGACAAATGTTTCAGACAAAAGTTTTGAAGAAAATCAAAAGACACATTTTATATTCAATATATATATATATTTTTTTTTTGCTAAAATCTTTTCGATTATAACATAATGTGAAGAAATACGGTAGAGCCAGACAAGCCACAAAGGACGATGTAATACGGCACATGCACGTTGCATGCTGGATAACTAAGACTACAGACACTCAGAATATGTAATGGGCCTACTTACTGCTTTTCCACGGCCACAATGGTCACGCGAAAGCGCCTTAATGTTGCCTTTATACTTATATTGCTTGTCTTGTACAAAATTTAAGTTGTAGAGCGTAGAAGATACCACCTTGTTAAATAATTTGTATATACGTAGGCACCCATGGAGATATAATCCTTCCAAATACCAAATTTGAAAAACTCTCTGTACTGTTCAAAAACTAGGAAAGTTTAGAGACTTTGCCTTCCTGCATTTTGAACTTCGGTGTTTCCCTACGTGACTTACTGATTGCAAGTTAGATTGTTAAAATTATGTACTTGCCACCTGAGGGTAACAATAACTGTGTGCAGGAGCTGCGACAAGTTGCTTTTGGGTGCTCTATGACTGCTCCTAAACACGAGTGGCTGCGCACAGGACTGGTGTTCCGAGACTCAGATCAGGAATTGGCTTATGGTCTCAAGACACCACGTAATGGCACACGTGGTCTAGTATCTGTGGTACAGGCACATATTATCAAACACCTACTGTTTGAAAAAAGGGGCAAGGACCAGCACCCTCGACCAGACATGTGAGTGTTACTGAACTGCTTTTCCATACAAAAATAAGTTAACTAGTAATATTATTTTGTGTTTTCTTTTCCATACAAATTTTTCTTGACTACAATGTGTACGACGAAGAGAGAGAGTGATGGTGTAATGCTGGGAATATATTAAATCAGAGTTTGACAGATTTTCAATTTTTGAATTTTCATGTATTTGAAAAACTAATATGCTTTATTTGTTAGGTGTGCATAATGAATTCTTACTACAAAAAAAATAACATTTTGCTGTATGTTGCCTTTTCTCCCACCTTCACCGTCACTGTCTTTGCACTGTATAGTGTGTTGAAGTGGTCTCAAAATATCTACCCTCTCTCCCCACACTACTTCAAGCTGTATCCACTTTCTGTCTGCTTGTTTAAATTAGAACTATTTATCTCAAATTAGTGTTTGTTATAGTAAACACAAGCTTGTATGTGTACTATATATTTATAAATCCTTGAGCTGTTATTTAGCTAATGTGCATATATACATTACTTCATATCATTGTACCTCCAAGCGCTAGCTTCATAAATTAAAGAAATTCCATACCCAGTGTCCTACCAAATATGTAAGCATTCACAGTTTTAGGACTACGGGTAATTCTGCACTGGAGGAGACTGAAGTGCTTCGTGGAAGCATAAGCAGAGGATGTAGTAAAACTTACAGAAAAGTCTAACTTTCAATGAATACATCTTTTTTGTAAAATACAGGTCTATAACCACCTTCATCCTTTCCAGGTTAGCCAGGACAGTATAGTCAGTATAGTGAATAGGTTAGGGGATGGATGATCCAAGGTTCGAATCCCAGCAGGGGCAATATGTGTTTTCTCTTCTCCAAAACCTCCAGACCTATGCTGGGGCCCATGCAGCCTCCTGTCTAGCAGGTACTCCAGGGCATGCGGCTGATCACCCATCTCCATCTAGTACCGACACTAAAGATGATAGGACCTGTATCTCTACTCCCCTGGTGGGCCTTCAGGGCATGGACAGGGACAGATTTACATTTTTACCTTTCTCATCCTTCCCAGGCAATCAAAGGCCAAGGGTTCAAAAACTGTAACTGGAAGTATTAGATGGAGAATTGCAGTTATCGGTAGTCATTCAGACAAGGGAGGTATAGGAGAGACATTAGGTATTAATTTCTTCTAAGAGCATGCTTCTCTGAAAAACACTTTCCATTCTGCTCTACCTTCATCGTCAAACCATCATATGACATGGAGGAATAAATTCTGGGATGGGTTTGGTTACTTCCAGTGTTAAAAGCAGAATGGGTCTACACTTTGGTGTCAGCTGTGAACCAGATCTGAAGTCTAATATTTCTCACATTCCTAAAGTTTTAGTTTCCACAGATGGAAGTTTCTAGTTCAAGACAGAATACCGTGGTGATTCTCTGCATGATGCCCAAATCTCCAAGCTTTGACAAAGTCAAAATTTTGCGAACATGGAGAATGAAAGACCCTCATATTTGTTAACAAATTCACATTAAGCCATTCAGTTACATGTGTTATTATCATTACACTCCACCTTAGATGGGTGTTTCTTTGGCATTGCCAGGTTTTTGGAAGTTAAGAAGGTAAGCAAATCCATAACTGGAATCACAGGAACTTTGGATATATGCCATTTAACATAGATTTTAGTGATCAAAAATTGGAAAGCTTCTAGACAAAAATACAAAACCAGTTATCACTTTTCCAAACATTATGACGTAATATTTCTTATCTAGGATGCTGAAACCATCTCGTACAAGGCAGATCGAAGCACTTTGGACTGCTATTGCTGACATTTTATGGAGAATTGGTGAGAAAAACAAGTGTTTCGTGGTTCTGCCCCAGGATCTGGTCCATGTTCCACAGAGCCACAAGTACCTTCAGGATGGCATCACAGAGAAGGCAAGAGCTTCATATTCTCTTCTTAATATGTTCTGCAACTGTAACATTTCTTTAACCCTTTAAAGATGAAGCGTATCTGTTTTATATAAGGACTCAGTGCGTACTGCACTGTAAACACTCTCCACTTCGGTTATAAAAACCAATCTCTTAATGTTTTATAAGGCAAAAGTTGCTGTTTGTTCTGAGATCCATACAAAACACATAAATGCAATGTGGGCACCACATAGAATTTTTTAATGTTAAACCTGGTGCTACGTAAAGTTACCGCTAGGCTTTAAAAGGTTAATCATTAAAACTTCACAGATATTGAGAAACATAGATAATCCAAAACATATATTGTAATTTATTTGTTATGGTATATACATAATAGCATACACATAACATATACAGAGCTTACATTTATTGTTTGTATAAGTAGTCTGTGATTTTTGTTTGCTTTCTGGATTCCTTAGTAAACACTTTATTTCCCTGCATTCATCATTTTTCACTAGCCACTTACTGTTGTGCACAGACAACCCAAAAGCGTATAATCCACATGTGGATAAATGAGAGTATGCCGTATGTTTCTTTTTCATGGTGTTGGCTGAGCTTCAAAGATTCGCGTCACTCAATTTGTACATCTGGTGAGAACTGTAAGGAAGCATTCCATCCGTCCCTTCCTCTGCATTAACCCTATCATAAAATTGTTGCTGTAGTGTTTATTTGTGTCTCTACCTTCCAACAAATTGTCTAGCATTTGCTTTTGCTTTCAAAATGTCATGCTCGACTGGTCTGTGAATTTTGAAACAAATTAAATGGTGGGAACAATCCAGAATTTAAATAGAGTCAAACCCTGCTACAGTGCCACTGTATGTTCACTGAAATTTGAGACAGAATGTCAGCAGTTGTGGTAAACTGAAACACTGTATTGTAAGGAATTTCTGTTTACAGTCTTGCATGCATGCTAAGTGAAGTTGATGCTATAATGGGGACACTACACTGGGGTTTGACTGAGCACACAATTTTAGCATCATAGCCTGAGTGTTTGAATTGCTTGGTCTCAGTGGGCCCAAAGTTTTCATGACTACCCTTGACCACAGGTTATGAACAGTGGGTAAGAATGGCCCTGTAGACGTGAACCGAAACATATGAAAATAATACATATTATTGCAATTTCATGTCTTTGTTCCAGCTGAATGTGTTTGAGTTTACGGACCTAGAGGATCTACAAATCTTCATTAAGCGTTACATTTACCTTGTAAGTCCTGTACTACCAGTAATTTATTTTTTGTTGCAATTTGCCCACAACACAACACAACACCTAATATATCAACATTATAATAGCATAGAAACACAGTTATCATACTGCTGAGTTGTGAAATAATTGGAATTCCATAAACTGACTCAAATTCACATAAGGGCGTAAATGGACTTCTGCATGCAGCACAAAAATTTCCCCTCATTTTGTTGAAATTTTAGAGGACCATGCAGATTGAAACAGGAACTTTACATAAAATGTCACTACTTATCTACTAGACTATATGATGTCACATCCCAGAAGACAATAATTTCCATCAGCTTTCATGCAATTTGGCATGAATCATTATTAGTTATACAAATATGATATGCATACAAACTTGTGTGGTTGTAACAGCACAAGGACCATTCAATGTAGGGCCTTAATGTTTTCTATGGTGGTAGATATTTAAAAGCTGAACAACCTTTAACATTTAAGGAAGAATGGGTAACAAGAACATGGGAACCTGGCAGAGTATTTTGCAATGTCAAAAACAATGTATGATACATTACAACTTACTGTGTACAATTTGATGCTATAAAATATAATAACTAGACAAAATGGTACTGAAAACCATAAATTTATTATTTATGGTTTGGTGTGGATTTGTTTCTGTCTGCAGTTTGAAGATGAGCCTGGACCGGGAACACTGCTTATCCTGTATAGTGCCATCTTAACACGAGGAACCAACAAGTGAGTGAGTTGAGTTGTGCTTAACATCTTTTGCTGTCAGCAGTCAGTGTGTTTAACATTTCTGTGATTTACACTGTGTTCATACACATTACAGTTATGTAACACAATTCTTTCTTTTTTGGCACTACAGCCAGATGCCCTTAGCAACAGCTCTTTTCACACTCTCATCTTATTGTCCTTGATAACACTCAGTTTTGTCAGATCTTTCTATATGAGTGTTTTTCATGTTAGGCACACAGGAACAGCAAATACTATGACATGAACATTTTCCATTAATCCTGATTTTGGGTTTCGTAAAGTGGTAATCCTGATTGTTGTTGTACACGAACAGGTTGCATTTAGAGGGCCTTAAAGATCCAAACGCTCATGCTTGCAAATGTTTGAGACAAACTAATACATTGTGGCATTCTGACACGAAACACTCAAAGAATCTGTGTTGAAAAGACCAACATTCATGGTAACAGTAAATTCATTTGTGAACATAATGCAACAAAGGGTTGATTTTGTAGATTTTGTTAACATAGTAGCATGTGGTAAATGTTCTGACAAGTAGTGTATGAAATACATATACATTAACTGTAGGATCATGTAATATCTAAAGGTTGTGGCCCCTAGACAGCTGATGGAAAAGGCCTCAAGATATGTTGACATGGTCCAGAACTGTTGAAAATGGATCACTGGAGCAACAGGGAGGCCAGTTTCTAGGGGAATTTGAAACAGTGGTGCACTCTTTCCCCAGGGACTATAAATATGGGAAGGCTTGTTCAAAAGCATTAAGGAGCAGTCTGTCCATTGCACAGTTGAATTTTGACCAATAAATGACTGCAGTAAAATGTTACTAAAGTACCAGCAATAGAAGTTTCAGAGTTTATGGAGAGAAGGTATACCTTAGGCCTAAAGAGGCAAAGACGAAATTAACTGCTTCGGTATGGTGAATTTAAATGGTATGGCAGAAGATTAACTGCTTATTCAAAATCCTCCCCTCCCTCACTCCCCAAATAAAATCTGAGGTATGTGGTGGGCTGCAAATCTTACTCATCTGCAGTGAAGTGTATGTGTCATTGTTATTAAATACAATGTTTTTTCAGCCGAAGTGAAGTTTTTCATGCATGCAAGCAAGTAATGAGAGACGACACTTTGTTTTAAAACTTGTAATTTGAAATGAATCAAGCACAAAGTTCACCATAACACTTCCTTATTCATAACTGCAGTCCACAGTGACTGACTACTCTCCTTTCCTTCCTTGTTACAAAAAAAGTACTCAAGGTTTTTGTCTTAATATTCTGTGCGTTTTTGTTCTGGTAAACATAATCTCCTACCTCGTATAATTAACGTATATGTGATAATCAACATTATTTGAATTATATATTTCAATTCCTCAGACAGGAAATCAGTCACAGCCAATACTTTCCTCTGCTTTATTAAAAATTCCTGAGTGACCAGGTTTTGGCTTATATACCCATCATCAGGCTCTATAAAAACATGAATTAAGAAACTCTACATCACATGAAGCAAAAGGCCTTCCTCTTGGCCATGACTGATTTCCTGCCCAAGGAATTGAAATATATACCTTGTATACATACCCCAACTGGCCTGTTCAACATCAAATTCAACATTATTTATAAGTTATTCTGACAGAAGTCTTGTTGATGCAGAGTGAAGACAGACATGGATGATGAGAAAGCATTTTTGGTGACAGGAAGTGAAGAGGGCTCACACTGTATTGTTACCCTTTTGCTGACTGGACGTGCCACTCCGTATTTGCACAATGGTGTGGTATATGTGGGGGATGAAGACCATTATGTAAGTTATCAGGACCAGAACCGCAAAAGCGCGTTGACTGTATGGTTTATTGTGACATTAATATAATTAATGTAAGGTCCAGAACTTATGAGTAGGTTCAGCATTTTCAAATTTAAAGCTTAGTTTTTTAATTGTTTAGTAAGACAGAAGTAAAATTCTATATCATGTGATAAGAAAGATAAGTTTAAAGATTAAGTTTATTGATGTCGATACTTTGATTACATATATGTGTGGGCTAGATCTTGAAGTAAAGCTTGAAAATCATCTATGTAGATGACAGTAAGACTTCAAATCTTCTTAAGAATGATAGTTCTAATCTGCACAGCTTGTCAGTGTAACTGATGGCTCCGTGCATACACATTTGCATGTGCATGTGCACATGCACATGCATGCACACAGGTATGGGGTCAACCGGTATAAGTGTACCCAACTTCATGGGTTGGTTAATCAATTGCTTCTGAGTAGTAGAATTTATGCAATTTGGAAAGTCATGAAAGCTTTAAGTAAGTTAAAAGTGTATCATAAGTAGAGTTTCTTTTCCAAAAAGTGCACAATAACTTTAATATAAGCATTCTGCAGACATTAAGTACTTTGCATTTATATGCCATCAATGAAGACGATGCAAAAGCAAGAAAAAGGGGAAAGTTTAAGGAAGAGGAGACATAAGACAGAGAAGGGAAGCTATGGGAAAAGACAAAAGAGTAGCAAGAATTTTAGACAAGAAGCTATGTCATAGATCAGACTACATTGGTGAGCATATAATTGGGTAATAGTAAATCAGCTTTACACATTGTAAATACTCCACCCATTTCTGATAACCAGGCTATGCCACAGTTTGGTATACTGAATCGGAGTGAAGTCGGATTGCTGGTGTGGGATGAGTGTACTGATGGTAAGGTGGCAGAGTCCAGACAACCAGGCTCAAGACTCAAGACACCTTCATTGCCTGTGTGGGTGTCCTCATGTGCTGGAAACTATGGGGTGTTGTTTAACACCAACCGGGAGCTGCTTCGCAATTACCATGCTGAGCGCAGGTATCTAGATGCTCTATCAATTGGCGAGTGTTAATATGAAGAATTTTGTGAACGATGACTCAGGGGGAGTTAGGTTGGAAAGGAGATGAGAACTGTTTCCAAGTACTGTCCTCTGAAATAATGCAAGTTATAGGTAGCTTATGACAGTTAGACACAAAATGGATACATCTCAGGGCAGATTGTATATACTTCACAAACTGGTGTTGAACATAGGATAAACCTTGTACAGCACTCTAATAAGATTAAAAAGTTGGCGGTTTCCTCAGCTGCTGTACTGTAATCTATTGTGTATTGATAACAGACCTGTCTATTGAGCACAGAGAGGGACAAAGAAGTCTCACTTGCCCTTTTCCACATGGTTTTATCTGCTGTGGTATTTCAGTTATTTTGAAAGCCATGAATTGTCATTCAAGGAAGAATTCAAGCGACTGGCAACACCTCAAAGCTGCTGCTGTCCAAGTTGCTACACTTTCCTGGAAGAAGATAAATGACTCCCACCTCCAAATTAGTCACTCAGACAGACTAGAACTTCACATCTTCAAAAACTTCCATTATGGTGCAAGAGAACACAAAATTAGAAAATTTATGTGTATACGTTTTAAACATACTCTATATATGTACAGTAAGCCCCGATTTAACGTTGGGGTTACAGTCCTGAAAATAGAAATGTGGAGCGGAACAATGCAGAATAGAGCACTTTTCCCATTGTAATTAATTAAACAAGAATTAATTAAAATATCTGAGGAAAAGTTAATACAAGTCTAGGCAACATTCATTCAAACTTTGGTCACTAAAATTAGCCAGTTTTAAAGGAATCCTTGTTGTTTAGGGTAACTGTAACTAAGGACTGCTTGCATTATGGCACTTATTTTATTCAGTAAAACTACTTGTTGAGCTTACTCGCCATGTATTTTTCTGTGTTATTACTGTATGCAATAAATGAATTTAAAACCCCACACAAGGGTGAAGAAATTGGATAAGTGAGGTATCTAATATTGTTGCTTGATGTGTCAAACTGCAGGATATTGATAAAACATTTGAGAAGCATGAATGAAGAAACCAGGAAAAATAAATTAAATTTTAAGGCAGCAAGCAAAATAACTGAAGAGTGATGTTTGGAGAAAGCAGACCTTTTGTTGTGGTACACTATAGTATACTGCACCAGCACATTTTTCTGGTGGCACAGTATGGTATGTTGTACTGGCACCATTTTTTGTAATATACAAAAGAGAAAATTATGCATATATTGTAGATATCTACATATAGTTCCTATTCTTAGCCAATCCTAGTTTATAAATTGTTTGGCAATCTCATGCAAATGGATAGAACAGAAGAATACCAAGGACATCTTTAAACATGGCTATGGAATCAAGGCAGCTTATTTTGAGAGTAAGAAAAAAATGGTATGAATCAAATGAACCCTTACCAAACCATAATAGCTGTACGAGTTTTAGCAGCAATGGCTTCTGCAATAACAGAAATATGAAAATGACAGAAAAGCGTAGAGCAAATTAATACCCAAAATGTTCCTAACTTAGACACCAGCTTGAAAGTTTATGCAGTACAGGATTAAAATGCCCAAGTGTCAGGATGTGAGATGAAACAACATGTTTGATTTGCATAGTTATGGATTTGTGGTCTGAAATGGAAAAAGGATAATAGGAATGGACTGCGAAATGTGGGGAAGTTACTGGAAATGAATCATAGACAAAAAATGTAACACTTATTCTATTAATATTCTTGGTCAGTCCACACTATTGCATAAGACTTGTTGCAATACATGTGAAAAATAATGTGCTGCTATTTCTGGCCCTGAAATGTGCCAAACCGTGAATGGGTTAGTTCTTATTTCATACTGGATCATGTAGCTTTTTTTTTATATAAGTTACTAAGTTATGTTATCATCTTATGCTTGTTGATGTGCAGGTTCGATCTTCACTATTACACATGTGGGGGTGGTCATAGTCTGCTTAGTATAGACACTCGCTACAATGAAGATGTGCTGGGTGGCAGTGCTGCAGGTGGCAAAGAGCCTGGGCGGGAGGACTTCAGTGCAGCTTCTCCTCTTGAGAAACTCGTACATACAAAGTGAGTAGCTATGGTATTATACAGGAAGAATGTATTTTGTCTATCAAACTACTTCGGACTAACATCACCTCTGAGACATGGGGGTGGATGCTGTCTCCAAGCATCTGTATTGTATGTCTGCACTATTTTAAAATCTGTACTTAGGTGGTTGCAAGTATTTTGTTTTGTCATAAACAGATGGCAGACTTAAGATCTTGTCATCCTTCTTTGACTAATTAAAGTATTCTTTCATCAATATGCACCAAAGATGACCAATAGGATAAGACACAGTGCCCTTTATGTAAAGAAGTCTTCAAGGGGTTGACATTTTTGCACTGATTACTGCAAAGATATCAAAGTAACTGGAACAAGTCATGAGCTATGAACATTCAACACATTCAAAGAGTGACCTTCTCATGTTGAGATACTATGTCTGATTGCAGGTGGCAAGATGCACATGTGCACTGGGCAGGTCCAGCCCCAGTTCCATGATTTATAGTGTAGCTGTACTGCATAGCAGCTCACTCCCTTTCTGCTATTCCCTGCTGTCATGTTGTGTTCCACTTCCTGCAATAATCTCACCATATAA
The DNA here is from genome assembly GCA_013340265.1 of Coptotermes formosanus. Lineage (NCBI taxonomy): Eukaryota > Metazoa > Arthropoda > Insecta > Blattodea > Rhinotermitidae > Coptotermes > Coptotermes formosanus. The sequence goes on along the minus strand of BLKM01000403.1, from coordinate 1,459,496 downwards.
AACTGTAAACAACAGCCTATTTAATTGCGCCCATTTTATGCATCCGCTTCCCTTAGAATACAGAGAATAATAATTTGAGTTTATTGATGTCAGAGAAAACATTAGACAAAACCAACATGCAGGATTAGCTTTGCTGTATACCTTTTCTATGTCACAGACATATAAAATAAATATACAGGGTGAAATCTGAAAGCAGAAAGCAATAGGCACTCTCAGATGTTAGGGACAAGTAACACTTTGAACTTAGAACTGTACACAGATTTTGTGTGAGTTTAGGTTTAAAGGTAGGGAAAAATGTGCCTGTTTCACTGAACACATGAGAATATTCTACTCTGGCTAAATAAATTAGTACCTAACACTGTGAAGCAAACTCCTTCTTGAGAAGTTAATAGCTGTTCAGTTAATCAAGCAATTCCCATACATAATGAAACCTGAAAGTTCATTAAGATTTTCAGATGCACCCACATGTGAACAGATTTTCATGATATTAAATATTTGCAGCCCTTACTAAAATTGACTGTTTAAGTTTATCTTTGCCTAATATAGATACTCTGGGTTACCACTTTTTATGTGGCATGTTAAATTTTGTTAACTGAGAAAACAAGGAAAAGACTTTAAAAGAAATTTAACATTGACACTTTTCAAAACCAAAGGGATAGTTTTCAACAATAAAGGACACTTAATTTGACAATCAAAGTAATTTTAAAATCTCGTTTAATATTCATTAAATTCAGAATGTAGGATTTCATCAAATAAGCACTGTATGTCAAATGCATTTATTCAACATGAACAGCTGTTTTAAATGAGTGCCAAACTTTAAAACTGTCTTTTCTTGTAAGACTTATCAGAACTCTCGAGGAGCAAGTAAGAGGCAAAAGATCTGTTTTATGTTACAGTCTCTCACAAAACCTTATTATATACATGTGTTAAGTCTATTCATGTAACTGAATTACCTTCACTGTACAAAGTGGTTTAGATTCACAATTTTAAACGATGTGCTGCAAAATAGTTTTGTACTGTTGTGAGACAAACGCACATAAAACTTTTCTCCTCAGTAACTCGGTAATGGAGTATTTCTCTTCCCGAGATATCCTCCATTATTTATCTTGGCTTTGTAATTTATAGTTTTGATCCCCTTGTATTTAGTTATTTTTTCTTATTGTGATTTTTATGCAGTGATATGATAATTTAGATGTGAATATAGGATGTGCATGTGAAGTGAGAAAGTTCAAAGTGTAGATGCTGCATACTGCCTGTGTCACAAGGTGCTCTTGCTTTGGTTTCTGTATCACTAACAGCTGCTGTTCAGAGACAAAGCTGACCCCAGATGGAATAAACTCCAGTGGCCTTTAAAGGGGCTGAATCATCAGTTGCTTTGTTGCATTACCAAGGCTCACAGCTTAACATTTGTGTAACACAGGTTGATATGTTCTCCTCCATTCCAGTGCATACTGAGCCTAAAATGTGTGTTTTTACAACTTTGTTTGAAACATTTTTCATTCCAATAAATATTTAACAATTTACACTTTAGGTGTGTCCATATATGTATATAGATTTTCATGTAAAGTGTATGGATTTTAATCAAACTTAGAATGTTTGACAAATTTGAGTAAAACTCACAAATACCAAATTTCATGAAAATCTACTAAGCAACTTGCAAGTTGTCACACATGGACAGGTTGAGAGCAGACAGGCACATGGAAAAGCAAAAACAGGGGCAATTCTGGAACTTTGTGACATGAGCCAAAAACTGATCTGTGCTTTGGGTTTTATGTGTTGAAGTTATATTAAAACATGTTAAATAGGAAGTAACAGGTGTCTTTGAAGTACCTTTGATGTGAATAGATATCATGCATGTACTGGCTGTAATATTGGCAGAATGACTGTTACTGTAATAATGTCAGTTTGTTAACAGGAAATATATTAAATGTGAAGAGCTAATTATTTGTAGTAAAAATAGGTATGGGTATGCATATTTGAGGAATCAAGTCTGCATATTGATCCATTCACAACCTTCAGTTCATACAGGCACAAATTAAAAAAAGACAAACATTTGATAATATATTTTTGCATTAAATTCTTATTTTCAGCTATCATTACCAGCGACATCTAATTCATGTAAATTGTTATAAAATAATGTGGTAGAAAACTTACTCTTGTATAACAGTAAAAAATAAAAATGCTATCTTTGCAATATGCTTAAGAAATGAAACACAAAATTAATGCAGAAAAGTTGAATATCTATTTGGACTAAACACTTAATCAATGTAAATGAACTTCATTTTAATTTTGTAACATAAATGTTCATACTTCATAAACGCTTTAATTTTTTGTCTTTCCATGAGTTTTTACAGTACTGAAAGTTACACGATACAGAATACAGGTTTAACATTTTGTAGTCCATTATCAAATCGTACTCTACCCATCCACATCAGATGTGAAGATGGGACAGCAAAATATTCTAGAAAAGATTAAGATAATGTGAACCTTGGTATTTCCAAGCTTCAAGCTGACTCAATTTGAAGATAAATACAGTATTTTGATTTAGGGTTTTCATCTCTTCAGTACATTTGGAATCTTACACAGGAAAATGCACTGTCCTGTGTTAGCTTTATCTGATATAACAGTAGATAATGAGCACACATTCAAAGCAAACTATTTAGAAGTTTTCATATAATTTGCTTCTCCCTGTGCAATATGTTTCAATAGGCCATTCATATTCATTAAAATCACCTTTACCTGACATTGTATTTCCTTAGCGGTGAAGCTCTCCTTCTGCTGAATTAAACATCATGCCATTAAGGCCTATGGGGAAGCTGAATTACAGTTCATTGCATTCTTCACCTTGACACTAATGCACATGACTACATTAATAGTTATTTAATCTGAAATTATATCATGAGTCTTCTGAGATGTGATACCATATACTTTGGTATATACGTATCAACATTTTGGAAGAACCTGGTGCCTCCACCTTTCAGGGTAGAAGAACGATCACTCCCACTTTCCTACCTTGAAGGTGGAGGCAGTAGGTTACTCTGAAATGTTGGTACATATCTGTTAACTACTAGGTGACATAAGAATTCAGACACATATCCTAATATCAGTGCTGTGAAAACCTCAATGTCATACCAAAATATGTACTTGACTTGTGCAGCCTCCTACATAATTTTCCCCTGAGTGATACCCAACACTTCAGTCATTTAAATGATAGCTATAATGTCAAATTTGTTCAATTATTTGAGACAACTCAGTCAGATACAATTATTTTTAGTTGTGCTGGAGTTATCTTAAATAATTGAGTTATATAACACAATGGAATGTCATCTTAAATTTGTAATTGGCCTTTGAAGTTACATGTTCCAAATGTTCAAAAATTCCAGTTTTACTTAAATTGTTCCGATTATACTTTGAAAATTCTAATCTATACAATATTTCTGGCATTTAGTCACAGTTACAAACTCTTAAAACATAGTACTTCCTTTAGGTTAGAATTAAGATAATTAGTTATTCATTCCTTCAGTCTTTGCATAACTGTCACACATGAGACCTTTATTTTCCTCATTAGTATGAAGGAGTGTATTATAGTATGTCTTCAGGCATAAAATATCAGTAACACCATCCGTCTACCTAGATACACAGTTTCATGTAAAATAGTAGAAGGCGGCAATAAAAATAATGGCAGGTACAGCAAAACTCAGCAGTCAAGTAGCTTTGAAACTGCCAGTAGAGCCAAACTTATGTGAACTATATTTTTGGCAGTTACATTCCACACTGAGTTTCATGTGCACAGTTTGGATAAACAATGGAACTGCTAATAATATTGCGTGTACTTTGGTATCAACTGTTGCCAAGACACGCTTACATTAACTTTCAGAGATTAGAACAACAACCTGTTACAACCTTGCCTATGTTATACAGCATTCCGATCATCACTGCCTTCCTTTACAAACTTGACTACAACCACATCCTTAGATACATTTTCTCCAACGTGGTAATATATTTTCTCCACCTGGCCATCCCTTGGTGCACGGATCACGAACTGCAACATGCCAACAGTTCTGGTTTAGCACTGATGAAGAGAGTACAGAAGTATATGGGAAGAGAAACCGAAGACTGAGAAAATTCATTTCAGGATGACCTGTGCCACAATAGGTCCATATGCAGTGGCTAAGTCTCAATGTGAGTATGCCTGATATAAGTTGAATATAAATCATAAGTGACGTTTACTGGAATATGTAAGAAGTATGTTATGTGAATTATTAAATCCTATCCTATGTAAAATGTCATCCGCTGCTTCAGATGTGAGACCTGATCAAAATAATATCCGGACTGATTTTGTTTCTCTGGTCCCTTACATCACACTATAAGGCAAACTTTTCCGAGTGTGTCTTGACATATTCCTGCATGTACTGAATCAGCAAGATCTCACACTGTGTTAGCCATTCAGCCTGACACAATCATTGCAGGTAAATAGTCGTGTCACATTTGCCATCTCCATGGGTATGGAAAAATGTGTGTATCAGATTTTGCGCAGAATTCGAGAAAACAGAAGCTGAATCTTATGAAATGGTCAAAACTGCCTTTCAAGGGGAGGCCATAAGCTACACACAAGTTTTTGAGTGGTTCCACCACCTTAAAATGGGTGCACATCCAGACCTGCGGCATAAAGTGACAAGCAGTCTGGACATCCTTCATCAAGCAGAAATGATGCAGTGACAGCAGAAGTGCATGACTGGGTGACAGCAGATCGAAGACTAACCATTAGGGCAGTATCTGAGGAACAAGGAATTTCTTCTGGTTCATGCAAGGGAATACCAAGACTTGGGCATCAGACATGTGTCAGCAAAGTTTGTCCCACAGCTGCTGACAGCAGAGCAGAAAGAGCACCACTTGTCTGTAGCCTCTGATTAACTCGAATGTGCATAAGCAGATGGAAATTTGCTTAAAAACATTGCAACTCTTCTCCTGAATTAAGAATACCTTGACAGGTAAAAGATTTGGAGATGTGGAAGTGATCAAAATTAACATGACACAGAAACTTTTATAGATCCCCAAAACAGCGTATAAGACATGCTTCCAGCAGTGGAATAGCACATGGAATAAGCGTATCCAAGTAGAAGGGGCCTACTTTGAAAGGGATTAGTCAATCATCATGGTGAGTTCAGTATTTTCAGTTTCACAGCAACTGTCTGGATAGTTTTTGATCAGGCCTTGTAGTGCACTCCATTATCAACAAGGAGTTCCAAGCAGAACTCATAAAACCTAGTTCTGTGTTGGATACATTTTTAGTAACAGAACTAGTGCTATTATTGTTGTTATTTTATTCCATTTGATTTTTATGAAGAACTTACTATTTAAGTGAAGAATCTGTGTTAAATTTGTTGTATATAACATAAAAGTTTTGCACCATTACCATATGTATATTGGTTGCCTTACAAACAGCAGTTTATATTTGGCTGTAAACTAAATGCTAGACAAAATGTTCACATCCCACCAAGTTGTTATTTTTCATTCTACAAAAGAAGTAACTTAATGGAGGTTGCATCACAGAGGTGTAGCATGATCCATACCAAGGCTACAACATTTCAAAAAAGAGGAAACAGTTGAACATCAAAATGCTGTAATTGAGCAGAAATACAAACTAAGCTGCATGCATGTATACAAAGAGTGTTTTTTTTTTCAATATTTATACAGAGATAAATTTGTGAATCATAACAATCTAATTTTCATTTGGAGTTTCTAGCTTTAAAAATGTATTAAATACAACTGATTTTATGAAACACTCCCAGTACAGCATTTAAAAGGAAAACTACAGGGCGTGAAGGCAAGTGTGAGGTATTTAGAACCTTCACAGTAAAGGTTAATGTTTTCAGTTGTCTATCAATTTGGTCAGATTCATTTCAGAGATGGAAGCATCAGCCTACAGAATTTTATTCACTCCAAGTGACAGGCAGATAATGACAACATTTGAGAGAGAGGACTAGAAGCGTGACATAGACTCCAGACCACAGAGGCCTGGTACTCCCAACATTCACACTGTTTGAACTTTGACAGAGGTGAGTGACAGGCACTCATTTTAATACTTTGAATAATGTCTGATTTTATGTTGGTGGTGATAATGTACTAGCATCATGGGTTATTATGATATCTGTAATATTTCTGCAGTTAAGAATTTCTGATGAAAAAAATACGTTCACATATCAGTGACTTTATCACTATCAGTATTTTTCTGGCAATACTCTTAAGAGTTTGTTCTGAAGGACGTTAATAAGTGAACATACCTCCATCTTCATGGCAATAATAATGAAGACAGGGTCTCCCATCTTGACAAGATCACCAACAGTCACACATAACTTCTCCACCACACCTGGCATTGGTGCCACAGCTACATCTCCCCCTGTAGCACCAACACCCTCTGCCTCCATAGACAGAAACTTGGGTACAGGCAAGGAAAACTGGTAACTACCATCCTGTAAGTCACATGTCATCAATAGTCCTTCATCTTCTGGGTTAAGCAGTTAAAGAACAAATGTTTCAAATCAATCTCCATACAAGTGTCAACACGTTTTAACCATCCTGTCTGTACATCCTACCTACAAACAAAGGACTACCTTTGTAGTATATTGTTACTTACCTTTGTGAATAGATGTATGTCACTGGGGGTGATAAACACATGGGATTTGAACACTTTCTTGTCTATATGACAGGCAAGATGCAGTCTGTTGTCAGTCATCAACAGAGTTCCTGTTACATCAAGCAGCTTTTCCACACCGTTGATTCTCACTAAGAAATGTCCTTGTTTCTCATAAGTCAGCTGCACTGTAACAACTGTGACACATTTTGTAAGTAGGCACGATACTAACTCAAAAAGTTTCTACAACAGTGGTATTATTCCTTGTAGGGGTGTTACAAAACTTCTGCCCAAGGAAAAATATGAATATGAGTTTCCAGTTTCTTTTATTTCACTTCTTGTTGGTGGTATGGTTCACATTGTTCTCTCATTCCATTCATGTAAACAGTGTTTACTGCACATCCATATTTATTTAATTCCTTACTTTTAATACCAATTTATTAATCCATTGTTAACTCACATCACTTTCAATATATGGTTGACTGCTGTGCCCACATAGGTGTGCATCTCCAAGACATTCTTGAGCTCACACTTGGTTGTGCTAGTATTTTGCCTTGTCATCAAAGATGGCAATCGTATGGTCTTGTCATTATATTTATACATAGTGTGAAAGGTATACTTGACCACTTCTGCTCAATATATGTGCGATTTTGTAAGGAAGACTTCTAACATAATTTAAAAATATACCTTGTTTTCCATATCTGAATATGAAATCACGAACTAGCAGGTGACTCAGTCGCATACCAAATTCTGAGACAAATGGACTGAAAGGATCCTGGGATGCTGCAGCAGCTTTCTGAGCCTTGAGCTGTTCATTCAGCACCACTGCCAGAGCTGCCTGTGAGGGGAGAGGTAAAATATAATGAACAAATACATAGATAGATAGACAGGTAAATAAATGAATAAAAGAGACCACACACATTTGGTACATAGCACTGAACATGAATACATGTGGAAAGTGTCTCCTGGGCACATGGCACAAGAACATTAGGTGTGTGTGTGTGTGTGCGTGCGCGCGCGCGCGTGTGTGAGAGAGAGAGGGGGGGAGGGGGAGATGGGGAACTTCATTGCTACGCTACAGCAAACACATTTGAGGAGGGACATTCAAGAAAGTGACAAGAGTTCTAGTTGTGGCAATCATCACAAAATGACATCAAATCTTGAAAGTGATTTGCAGAGACTGAGAAAGCCCAAAACATATTCTTATTCAAGACAAGTGGTTCCCTTGCTGAATTTTGCTGCACCATATTCAGGGGAGGATGGAGGCAGCATGTAGCTCAGAAACATACGTAGGAGGCTACGTGGCCTCATATCGCAGAAGACACTACCCTACATTTTGAGACTTCATCTGATGTACTACAATGTATGTAGAATGCAAGGAATGCTTAGAACTTTTCACCTGGATGATGACATGATCTGGTGGAGTCTTCTGTGTCAGCAGTTCTGAATGATGCTGCTGTATGAAGTTGGTATGAACATTACCAGAGATGAACTCGCTGTGATGGCAGAGAACCAGTATAAAGTCCACATTTGTGTCGACACCCACAATCTGTGCATAAACAATTCAAATATTGTGAAACCATAACATAAGTACCTACAAATGGCTGGTCTTGAACTTTTGTATCACACATATATATATTAAGCAAATAAAAGAGGACAATAATAGGAGAAAATAACACCTGACATTCATACACACAGTAAACAGCAAAAGTTTTTAAACCTAATGTGTCTGTTTTCACTCACATTGTAGTTGGCCAGTTGTACCCTCATCTTCATGAGGGCATCAGTTCGATCCTCACCCCAGACAACTAACTTCGCAATCATGGGGTCATAGTGAACTGACACTTCATCACCTTGTCGAACACCTGTAGACAGCAACATACAGAAGAAAGACAAACAAAATTATGATTTCCCACAGGGGGTAAAAAATGAATCATTGCATTTTCCTGGCCGTTGCAGAAGTGATCAAGAAATTACAATAACGATCATAAAAGGACAGCAAGTACATTGACTTTCAGTATGATAATTTATATACAGTTGGGGATGCAAGATCTAGTTCCAATATGAAATATCATTTCATTTCTTTTAAGTTTTCTTATTAAACTATATAACATAAAGGATAATGAGAAGATGCCAGACAAAATGATATGTAAAAAGTGTACAAAGGTGGCTTGGTTTCCAGTGGTTTCAGCTTAAACACATTTGTCAAACAGGACATGGTCCCTGAATTAGGTATGGCTTCTCATGCCATTAATGACACTGGTTATCCTTTATGGTGTAGGCAGTTTGGTCAGACTACACACTACGTGCTGATGGCACAACCACTACTGTGCATTTCAACTGAATACTTCTGAGCTGTGCAAGGGGAGCACAACACTGCCTGCTAGGGGCATGTCCGTAGCTACTGTGCAGCTCAGTGCCATAGATGCATACTGTGCTGGCATTAAAATTTTCAAAAGGACAAATGTGAAGCAGCATTAAGAAGATAACTATCGTACCTCCCAAATGGTATCATTAAGGTAACAAAGTTGTACCTGTTTCCACCCGCACGTCTGTACTGGGTACTGGTGTAGTCAAATACTGAAGGATTCCTGTACAAGGCATGAAGTTGTTGACAGGACTTTCAGCACAAATACGAGCCTCAAATGCATGGCCTCGGAGACAAATTTCCTCCTGTGAAAGCGGAAGCTTTTCGCCACTAGCCACCTGCAAACCACACACTATTTATTGAAAATGCTTTGTAGATGTTGTTCAGTGTTAATATGAAGCCTTTATTCTTCATGGCCAAAATAAGAACTCCCTGCTTTGACTCTCCTCTGGTAACCATACTTTTATTATTTAAAAAGAGTCTAAGAGTCTGAAATTTCTGAGACACTGCAAAATTTGTACGGTGCATAGCTTCATATTACTGTTCATGTCTTCACATCCATCTGTAACCTGCACATTTAAAATTGTTATAATATCAAAGACCAGGTTGTTGAGAACTGTTCCCTATTATTATTGATACAACATGTATAAATTTTAATATAGATTTTAAAGCATTACATAAGAGCTTGCTAGGCTTTTGTCTAATAACACAATTCTGCTGCTGTTTTCATCCTGTCTTTCAAAGAAGCATAAACCTGATACAGTCTCTCTCTGTCCCCCAGTTCATACACACAATATTTACTCACATAATTGCCCCTCATTTTGTACATTTTATGTTAACATGTTAACATGTGGTTTACTTCTAATAATTTGATAATACAAGAATGAACTAGAAACAATAAGTTTTAAAATATTTGCTGGCGTTCTGTTTCCATACAAAGTGGTTTATAATCATCAGTCTTATGGTACCGAGAGATTTAAAAGCCCCCATTTCCAAACAAGAGAGGCTGAATTATGTTCCGTAATTACACATTTCAACATTACTCTTTCATCTTTTACAAATGCTTCTTTCTTAATTCATAATCCGTAAAAAGTCTGTTGGGATGGTGATGCAAAGAATAGTTGTACCATGAAATTGGATCCACCCATCAGTCCACCAGGAGGTGAATATCACATGGAAGGCAGACTATAGCATAAAAAATGATCACTATTACGTCAGCATAAAGGATAGGCAAGTTATATGGTCTAAAACATGATATTTTATTTTCTCCTCAGAAATAAGAAGGAACAATTACACGATGGAAACAGTTATATGCATAAACACGTGCTGTACACATTGACAGGAAATAATACCAAATGTTGGCCGAATATCTGATATTATCTCATGTGAGTTTTCTGATAAGTATATAATTAAATACAGATAAGAAACCTGACCCTGAATTGCCACTCAACAAGATCAGTGTTGGTCACCATCTCTGTGACAGGATGTTCTACTTGCAGGCGAGTATTCATCTCCATAAAATAAAACGCGTGGGAGTGGCGATCCAGTATGAATTCCACTGTGCCTGCTCCTACATAGTTCACTGCATGGGCTGCCTTCACAGCTGTTTCTCCGAGTTGATTTCTCAAAGACTGTGACATATGAGGCTGTACAAACATTCACATTATGTCAAAACAACAGAGCTTTTCTTGAGTAGTAATATTTTGAAACACAACAGTCAATTACTGTACCTCTTTAATCTATTATTTTATAGTCTGATGAAAAATAAATATTTCTGACTCCATAGGCAAGCTTACAATTCAGGCAACAAGAATACAGTGATAGGTGTCTGTAACAGCAATCTTATTTTTCTGTCACAGGAGCTCTGGAAACACGTTGGGGCAGTCTGTCTGAAAACCAGCAGTGCAGTCAGTCTGAGCACATGGGTAAAGAGGTATGGAACACAACACATAGGCATCAGTATGCCTAAAGAATATATATTTACAGCAAAAATTAAAAATTTTGTAACAAATTAATGACTATATGTACAGATGACGAGTTCTCTCGTGCAAATATATCAGGTCTAGAAATGCGTGGAGTGACCAAAAGCAAACTCTATTCATTAGACAGATGCATGTCATGTACAAACATAATACTGCAGTAGCTCCAGGATTTATGCTACAGGCTGGATGGCCATGGAATTGTGGTTCAATTTTTCTATTCCCCAGAGCATGCAGACTGCCTGTGAGGCCCACCCAGACTCCTATGCAGTGGGTAGCAGGGTCTCTTTCCCTGGACATGAAGTAGCTATGTCATTAAAGTGATCAGCCACCTCCATCTAGTGCTAAGGTTAAAACGGCATGGAGCCATACTTCCCCATACACAGTCACAGTGTGGTGCTTAATTAAACCCTGGGAAAACATTTACCAGGATTTATAAAAGTGCGTTTAACAAACTGGAAACTTTACATGCAAGTTTTACACAAAGGATATTAAGAATTTTAGTGGATATATGAGTATAACATTTAGTTGGTTATTTTTCTGTGTACTATTAATTTAAAGAACATGTGATCAGGCAAGAATAACTTGATAATCATCACAATATTGAAGACAGGGAAACACATGGTAAACTTCTGAGAGCTTTAATAATTTGTTTTAAAAACCCTGAATGTTGCCAGTTTATGTGAAAACACAGTATGTTAGAAATATACTCTGAGTACAATAATGCCCACTGAATTTCCATGGAAGTTTTTCTTTTTTTCACTGCTTGCAGATGAAATGAGTAATTATCCACAGCTTCCAAACTAAATGGCCTAGAATGCCCAAAATGAATGATTCTATGTAAATTACTCAAAAATACTGCTAAATTTTGGGTAAAATGTACTCTTCTATAGGTCTAAAATTAGTAATTTTGTGTAACTCCAGAATTACACAGTGTGACATGATTTATTTTGTGTAAACTGCACAAATATGTAGCTTAAATGAGTGATTCTGAGTGGACTGGATTGCTGTAGAGCCTGAAGTGAGAAATTCTGTACAACTTGTGAACTGCCTGAAATAAGTATGTAAGTTGCAGGTTTATATATCCTTAAATGAGTAAATTATGAATAGTAAGTCAAGAGGTTATGGAAAAAGTATAACAGTATATTTTAACAGTATAAGATCCCTACATACTAAAATAAGTTTGTGAATATTAAGAGTAATAATGGTAACATTGCACCTGGGTACATGTTGTGTAATGGTTCAGATAAATATTCAGCACTATGTTCAAGTGACATGAATATGACTAGTTACAACTTACAGCAGGAGCTTCCTCAATGATCTTCTGGTGTCTGCGCTGAACACTGCAGTCACGTTCAAACAAATGAACATAGTTACCAAAATGATCTCCAAAAATCTGCACCTCAATATGTCTTGGTTCCTCTACATATTTCTCTAAAAGCATTGCCTGATCACCAAATGACTTGAGAGCTTCATGCCTTGCTGACTCCAACTGTGACTCAAACTCCGAAACTGTAAATGCAATCCTCATGCCCTGCAACATTTTATTTTCAAAATAAATGCTCCTTAACCCTTTACACCAGAACTAAATTGTCACACAACTTGAACTGCCTGGAATGTCTTAGTCCATTAAATTCCTTAATGCACGAGTGCTGGAAAAATATCTACACATTTGAATAATGCCATTTCCTGGGATGTCATGTTATGCTGTCTTGTAGAAACAGACTGACTTTTTAAGGACCTGCTACCCCCATCTTCTGGGTAAGATGGGGGCAGAATATGCCTCAGAACATTGGTAAATTTCTACCAGACTACACACTATTACATCCCAGAAGATAGTATTCTTAATAGTCACTGCTATGAGAACCTCAGACTTCGTGTCTGTATATTTGTGGCTATTTGGTACAAAGATATATGAAAGAAGGGTGTACATCACTTTTCATAGTTTGCTTCAATGTTATGACATCAAAGAGAATATATTATTCAATCAGGACAGAAAATTTTCACTACTGTTTTGCACATTGAATTTAAATTTATTTATTTATTATTTATGGATTATTTAGTGATTGTTTCAACAGTTAAGACCATGAAGCTTCAAATGATTACAGAATAATGAAATGGAAAGAATGTGAATGGCAGTGGGTGTGGCCTAATTTGGCGCACTATCCTGGGATTAGCTTGAAATGGCTTAAGAAAATCACATAAAGCATCAGTCACTTACTTACCTGTCACGTTCAGTATGTGTGTGGGGGGTGGGGATGTTTTTGATCTACAATGGAATGCAGTTTTCCACCAGACCAACTCTATCATGCAGTCTACTCAAATGCTTACATATTTTCCTGCATTCTTATGACTGTTTTATAGATTGGGTGATGCTTTCACTACCTTAACAATAATAAGAACTAGTATAACATATAAATATATTACCTTCCCTCCACCACCACGAACAGCCTTGATCATCAATGGAAACCCAATATGTTCAGCTTCTTGTTTCAGTCTAGTTGTGGACTGGTCTTCTCCATGGTAACCTTCAATGATAGGCACTCCGGCTGCTGACATTATGGATTTTGAAGTGCTACATAGCCCACAAGAAAGAGATTTCTTAATGGAGAATAACTGATAAGTCAGAATTGATGGACATTATGTATGTTTGCATGTATGTATGTATGTATGTATGTATGTATGTATGTATGTATGTATGTATGTATGTATGTATGTATGACTGTATGTATGTACGCATGTATGTAGGTAGGTACACTACCTGGTGGTGTATGCCTAGGACATAATACTGCTTTTGAGGGTGCTGCCTTTAATTTCAGATTTCTCAGCATGCACATCTTATGTAACAAATTTATGCTTTAAGAATGTGAAAAATGCCAGGTTTAAAACCTAAATATTTAGCAGGTTCCCTTTTCTGTATATCAGTCATACTGCCTGCTAGTACCTGCTACTTTGATACTCCTACTTCACAACTCGATCATTCATCTTGGCCACCACGAAGGACAGTAATACCATGCCTGGATGTTCTTTTATACAATGTAAAACAACATACTGAATTTTTGCAGAACTGAGTTTTGAAGCAGTACATGTTTCAGTTTATGTTTCTGACACCACTACTTTAATAAAACTCTTCCTGCCAAATAAATGTTTCCTTGTTCTTTCTTTTTTTTTAAGTGTGTTATTTAATAGTGCTGTCAACTACTAAGATTATATAGCAAGCTGACAGAGATGAATGAGTATGGGGCATTGGCAGAATGATGGTGACACACATAAACTGAAGTACTTGGACAAAAACCCATTCCAGTACCTCTTTGCCCACCACGAATCCCATATGGACTTGCTTTGGACTGAAGTGGGTCTCTGTGATGGCAGGCTGATGACTAACCACCTCAGCCATGGCATGGCCCTTTGTTTATCTTTGTGGTGTAACAAGGGATTTTCTGAATTATCATCATCAACATCATTGTCATTAGTTCGGAATGTTCACATACTTATTATTTCTGCCCTCAATCGTTTTGTTTAAAATACACCACTCAAAAAATCCCTTTCCTCCCTTGTTAGTCTACAGTGATCTTGATGGTTTCCACATTACTCATTCTTCCATAAATACAACTTTCTTGTTCATATGTGTCCATTCTTCTTGTACACTTAAAGACTGGCTGAGGTATTACCATATAAGAATACAGTAATTGTATCAGAGTAATGAACAATTTGTAGGTATCAACAATCCAATATGAGGTCAAGGGTAATTCCGTTTAGGACACTAAATCTGACGCATTGGGCCCTTGATATGTCATTAACTGTGTACTTCAAAGAGCAATGGATAAGGAAACAGATTTATCTGGAGCAGTGACTTGTGTGTTACAATGACAAATCATTCCAGGCAAGTTATAGAATTGAGCACTAAACTGATTTTTTGGGTAAATAAACACCCACAAGGGTTAATTTAACAATACTTTTATTGATATAAACAGACAATGTACATATCAACTTACTTTTTGATTGGTGAATCATCTTGAATCCAAATAAAATAATAAAAATAAAGAAAAAGGGACACAAAATCAACAATGACTTGGCCTGAGAACTCCTCACTTGAGTGCCCCTGGCACACATGCTGCTATATGAATGCATGTGTTATACATAATGCTTAAGCAAGGCAGCAGTATGACATATATGAGAAGCAGCTGTACGTATGGACATAATCATGTCAAATAGTGGTCAATGGATGGGACAGAGAAGAAAACTGGGAATTTGACTGATATCATGGGCCCAGTGTAGTGTCCTATAACAAGATGTGTAACAAAAATTTGGCTGAATGGATACTGGCTCATTAGTTTAAGAGAATGAAAGGCATATGCCAAAGATAACCCAGGAGATCTGTTGGTATCTGACCTACTGGACGTTTCTTGGCTGGAAAAAGAAAAATAAAAAAGATGGGGAGTAACGTACACTTGATTTTGTAAAATCAATGTGCAAATGATGTGAAATGTTTATGTCCTTAATATTTATACATTTTACAAGAAACAGTGTGTTGGTTTATAAACTACTGAATGATATCAAAAGTTGTTTAAATCAAATTTTGCCAATTTTTAGTACTCACTGTATGAAAATAAATATAACCCATATCACATGAAATATTTATGTCATTACAGTCTGCAACATTCATGTTAAACACCTTAATTTACTGTGTATTTAATGGGATTGGTAAGTACTTATGCCTGTACCAGTGTGAATTGACTAATATAATTCACAGACATTTGAGTGTGGCTGGTGCAACCAATGTTCCATTCACTGAATTTGCCTGAGGCTGCTGAGAAGCCAGTGCAAGGTGCTGATCTGTTGTGGGAGAATATAATGAATGCTTGCTCATTAGGACAATATATATATAAGCATGTTCTTATATAAATACAAAAGTTCATGAACGTATTTCTGTCAATAAATTATTAATGAAGATCCCCAGTATAAAATATCAACAAAACACAACAAAGCTTTCATAATATGAAGCAAGGGTACACCCACCAAGGGGTGGGGGGAGCTGCCAGACTGCAGCCCCCCCAAATGCCCAAAAGCTGAAATGAAAAAAAAAACAGATTTTGTACATCTTATGATACCACAAGTTTTACGTTATTTACCCTACAGCTGAAATCAGCCACTGAAATCGGCTGGTGACTAGTACATTAGAATTTTGAAAAATAAATTAATAAAAGTAAGAAAAACAAGAAGCTAGGACACTGTGATTGAGTCATGGAACATGCAGTTATATGTGTATGCATATAAATGCAGTTGCAGACAGTGGTATGTTGTACTTACAACATGATTTTTATAATATAATTTTTACAGTCAAAAATAAATTGTATATAGTCTCAGGGCCAGCCCCCAAGGAAAAATTCTGAGTGCGCACCTGATATGAAGCATGACATTAGATAAATTGTTTTCCTACAATGAGGGATTTATTTTGCTTATACCATGAATGCCTGATAAAGAGGGTAACAAACACCTGCAACAAAAAGTGTAGTCTCATGTCTACATATTCGTGTGTTTATGTCTATTAAATTTTACCTTTTAATCCCCATGTCTCTTATAGCACTGGCTGGAGGACCGATAAATATGACATCTGACTTATGGCAGAGCTGTGCAAACTCTGTGTTTTCTGACAAAAAACCATAACCAGGATGGATGGCCTGACAACCAGAATGTTTTGCAATATCAATGATCTTCTCTTTCTTGAGATAACTCTCCTGAGATGGAGGCAGACCAATGTTGTATGCTTCATCGGCCTAGGTTAACAAATAAATAAATCAAATATTCTAGGTTAAGTTGTCAAAACAATACAACACAAAAATGCATGTCAATAGGCCTATATAACATATAACAGACAATATTACCAAAGATAGCATACTTCTACCAAGTGTGTGTCACAGTGCCACACTTCCGACCAATTCTTTTTATTCCTTAGAGAACATTTTAGTAGTAATTCAATATACAGATCTTGGTTTTTAATGTTAATGTACCACTTACAATTCACAGATTTTTAATGATATTCTAACTATTAATTTTCTTATTTTTATATGATGATGATAAGTGAATTCAACATAACTTATTCAATACATTATACATATTATTTCTCTTTGTATCAAATTCTTACATATTATTGTTGTATCACGTAAAACTTTTATTATTGACTGATGCTGTCTTTTTATATTTAATTAATTTACTTTTTATATACACTTTTGATTTACATATACTGTATATGTTATTATTCTTACCATATTGCTTGTCACTAATTCTATGTCCGAACGGTTATCTTAACCTAGCTGGATCTATCGCATTAAGCATTAAAATAAATAAATAAAAATTATAAAAACAACTTTGAGTGACACTCTTCTCATTTCACTCTTTGCAACTATCCTCATTTAATAATCTCTACAGTTCTAAAAGCATGCTTATATAAGCTACTAATCAACTGATAGATTTTATGTGCATCAGCACATTGTGTGTGGAAAATGATCAACTGTCCTCATCTCTAAAAATTTTGTTCAATTGAATGTTGCATGTGCCAGCAGAAAAATACTAACAACTCTGATGTGGTCAGATTCTGACATCCACTAAACCTCCTTCTTAAAAGGAGGTAAGCAAATACTATGATTAAGAATGTTCTGCGTGCATACTGTAAATGGAGACATACAAAATTTGCTTCAAATCTTCTGAGATGTTATGGCATGTTGTTGGGTAAACAATGCCCTGTGCTTTGCAAGTGCTATGATCCTCCAAAATGTCAGGGGCTATTTACCAAGTGACACACAATAACATCCCAAAAGACGATAATCTTTGGCAGCACAGCTGTGAGAACCTGAAATCTCACTTTTTCTTCACTTTTTTTCTTCAAATATCATGTATATGCTACAGTACTATTCCTCCATTCATAGAACACTGTGTATTATTTGTATTGGAGAAAATGTCTGAAGAAACTACCACACCATTTCCACGTGTAATGCACTGGAGTCAGCATCACTGTAGACAGCTACTGTCTGTATTCCTAACTTCTTGGCTGTCCTCATCACACGACATGCAATCTCACCTCGATTTGCAACCAAAACTTTGCTGATTTGAACGTGGTTTGAAGCTGAGCACCATGGCTGGCTTCGAAGGACTAAACTGCAATGAACAGGATTAAAATATATGTCTAAAACCTTTTGAAGATCTTAATTGAATGTTCAAAATTTATTGATAATAACTATATTAGTTCATCATGTAAACTTTTAATTCTATGGTTTTGTTGCAATTAATTTTAGTGTATGAAGATGGGAAGACTGGAATAGAATTTGGATTTTTAATATTCAATTTCTCTCAACTGCACTCTTTATTCACAGGGTTCTTTTCAATACAGTCCAATGCAACTGCAAATTATTTTACATACATTCAACCCTATATGTTCAATTCCATTTCTTGGTGCCATTTTGAAGGGCTATATAAGAAAACTGCTGATTGAAGTTCCTTACAGTATAGTGCTTCTGGTTTGCATGCAATCGTCAAATGTTAACAGAAAAAGTCAATGTATAGGACAAGTGTTTTTAAATATATAAGGCATTTTAAATTACTTTGCTAATCAAAAATATTTTGGTCTTATTTTCTAATCGGTTAATGTTTTGGCTTTTTGTTGACCCCTATCTTCGAGTGTAGCTATTCCCTCACGGCTGGTAACGTTCTTAAACTACGATATATTGCAGTCTTCGTCAGTTGTTTCTTTGCCCATTCTATATGCATACGTACATAATTCTTGTGGACGTACGTAAAATAATTTAAACCTTAAATTACTTTTAACAGATAGCATAACCTAACGTACACATACACGTGCCTTAATCAACACAGTTAATAACTATACAATACCGTCAAAACCGAAAACAAAACTCAAATGTTAACATTAAATTTATAAGAAAACTAATGTGACTATTGTCAGCAACAAAACTGGTTCCTGACAAGGTAGTGACATGTGTGAATAGCATATCAGTTTGATATTCGTTAGGTTATGGTTCCCATCCTTTACCATTTTGTAAGTATTTTTCCTCCGTTACACAATGTCATTGGGTATATTTGACTCTGCAGACTACGTAAAAATAAATCGCTAATTCAGTTTAAAGTAAATGTAATTACGAACTGAATCTTTAAATGCACAAACTCATGACAACAAAGTCCATGAGATTTCGTGCTATAGGGTCACAAGGGTTACGGTGCATTATCACTCGGTGCTGATTCAATGCGTACTTGGTAATCTGTGCCGATGATCTGTGATCAGTGCTGTTGGAGGTGTTAATGTGTGGCCGTTGTTCAAGGCGGTTGTGGTTTGCGAAGTTATATTTGTTGTTCCGATCCCAGATGGTTGTCGATCAGCCGGCTGATGTTTTGGCGATTATAATAAAATGCATTAATTTTGCTGCTGTTAAACACAAATATCAACGTCGAAAAGATCCGGAGAAAACGCCGTATGTTAATCATGTCATTGGTAAGAAAACTAGGAAACAGAGCAACGTATGGTTGCGAAAGATTTTTGAAATAGAGGTTTTTGGTTATTCCAGGTTACGGTTTTGTGTCTGAATAGTCGAGAAATTGTAGAGACGTTTGCTTTTATGTCACCATGGTATGCTGTCGCCACGAATTACATAAATGTTGACAATTTTGGACCAAAGAAACTGATACGACGTAACCAAAGATTTATCGAAAATGCCTCGGTAACTGGTCAGCTGTCGGCTACTAGTGGAGGAGCGTCGTGCATAGGAGTAATTTAGTCGTATAATGTATAAAAAATTACAGTGCTTTGCTGTTAGATGACTAGACGTTCTTTTTAACAGGATTGGCTTTTTCTTCAGTCGCGCGTCCCCTTGTCCCGACAAATATAAAGCGGAACATATTTTGTCATGTTCTCATCATTAACACTGGTACACATACTTCTCTACTTTCTATTAGGAATTTAGAAGTTTATTATAAATGGGCCATTCCAGTTTCATTGTGATATTCTGTGACTTTGAAATAAGGTAAGTATAAACAAGTATTTGAAGCATTGTACGCCAACATGGTAAAGTGTCCGTTTTTAATTATTGTTTTCCGGTTTTGGTCGTCATAGTCAACACCCATATTAGACAGAAAACTTAACTTTCATTTCATCGATTATGATGCTAAGAATAACAAAGGAGCTGGGATAGCACAGTCACTATAGTATACATGAGGATCCATTCCTTGCACATAAATGAAAACAATTCCTCAGTTTATTTTGGTGATTGGTTTTTTTAGCTTATCAACTTATTCCACCTCTATATTCATTTCTACAGGATATTTTGTACTTTTTTTAAATATTTTATTTTCGTACAGAAAGTTGTTAACTTCTTTTTCCACTGTTATTTCCAAGTCTCTCTCTTGTGTATGTAATGTTGTAATTCCTACGTTAAAGTATTTATCAGTTTTTTTACGTCTTCACACTGTGGTGATCCAGACCTCATTGATATCTTCTTCAGCTCCGAATGTAATTATTCTTTTTCTGGCCTGTTCATGAATCCTATTCACTCTGCTGCTTGTGTGTATCATTTTCTCGTTCATATTAATGTGTTACTGCCTTAGATTGTGTACTGTGTCAGTTCACTAACGGAATATTCCCCATAAAAACAATTCTCAACTCTCCAATTTTATTATTAATTCCTTTCTGGAAGTTTTTATTTCCTGTCAGTCATATCACTATTCATTTCGTAGTCCTTACCTCTTCTACCTACTCACAGTAGGTGTCGAGGTTTTTGTTTTTCTCTTGATCACACTCAAACACACCACAGTTGGTAGGACTCCTCGGGACAAGGGATTGGCCTGTCGCAGAGACCTCTACCTGACAACACAAACACTGTATAGAAGACAAACATCCATGCCCCCAGTGGGATTTGAACTCACGATCTCAGAAAGTGCTCGGCCGCAGACCTATGCCTTAGACCGTGCAGCGACTGAAATCGGCTATATAACTCTTAACCTACCCATTTTTTTCAGCTGGACCCTGAAGCAGTACCGCCACTACAATTACAGTCACCAAGGACATCATTTTGTGTTTGAGATCATCAGCTATATCATCTCTCACTGTAGCTTCCTTTTCCTATAGCAGTGCATATTTCACCAACCAATATGTGTCATGTTTTGATATTCATAGTTACACTTGGAGTATGTACGACTTGCACCAGCAACTTGGCTGCTGAGAATTATAGTACTTATAATGATGTATTTTCACTATAGGTGTAGCTGAAATTCTGACTGAGGAAGCAAATGTACAGGATGTGGAAGTAATACAGGCAGCTATTCTCCATGACACAGTAGAAGACACTGATACTAGCTTTGATGAGATTGAAGCACAGTTTGGTGTTAATGTGTGCCAACTAGTGAAGGAGGTGACAGATGATAAAAGCTTACCCAAAGCTGAAAGAAAGAGATTGCAGGTGATGTGCTTACTGTATTCTATGATACTGCTGATATAATGGTGCATATAGACTGTGCCATAAATTTCACCAGCTGTTTGGGTGGCACTGTGGCAAAGTAGATGGCTGTTGCATGTCATGGTGGTGTTTGTATTACACACTGTGTCTGTGTATGTGTCTGTGTATTTAGTGACACTGTCAATTGCTGTGGGGCACATGAAGCTGCAGTTGGTTGAGGCACTGCACTACAAGCCAGAAGGTCACAGGTTTGATTGCCAATGATATCATTGGAATTTTTCATTAACATAATCTTCCTGGCTGCACTATGGCCCTGGGGATGACCCAGCCTCTAACTGAAATGAGTACCAGGAATATTTCCTGGGGGGTAAAGGCAGCTGGTGTGTAAGGCTGACAACCTTACCACCTTCATGTGCTGACTGTCTAGAAATCTTGGAAGCTTCAGCCTCCTGGAACCCTCAGGGCCTGTCCAGGCCTGTACAGAGATTGCTTTACCTTACCTTTATCTATTGCTGTGATTATGTAGGATCAGTGATAGATGAATGAAGGAGCGTGGAGCACTGGTGGAATGGTATTGACAGGAAAGCCAAAATACCCAGGGAAAAGCATGCCCCTGTGGCACTTTTTCAATCACAATGTACACATGCACTGGCCTGGGATCACACCTGGACCTCCATGGTGAGAGGCTGGCTGCTAAGTGCCTGAGCCATGGCATGGCCCCACATAAGTTTGGAAGTGTGACAAAGGATGAACACTTGCCCGAACAGCAGTATATAGTCGTAATATCATAATACCAAATTTTATGAATGAGTTACTACACTTGGTAACATTGCAAATAATAATCATTTACTTCAACCATCCAACATATCTTTCACTTGACATTCAGTTCCATGCTGTTATTGTTGATGACAGATAAGCTGAAAATATTTATGTTATCTCTAGTGTTGTTATTTCCTGTTTTAGGAAAGTATTATGCAATTCAAATTCCATGCTTTTAGAAGATGTCATTTGCCATGAATATTATGGCATAATGGTTTACACCCGTGATTGATTTTTGCACATACATTTTTATGACATGTCTGTGGAGATGTAGATGCATCAAATGTTGAAGCTGTTCCAAGTTTTTAGCAGAAGTTGCAGGCATGTAAAGATGGTGACTGAATTGCACATCAAAACATTGGAACAGGTTCAACACACAATACAGCTAGATGCTGAAAGTAAAAGTTACAGTCAGCGTTCCCTCTAAGCTGCGCAGCTGTGTGGCCGTGCAGGAACTGAACTGCTTCCGCGCACACTGAATTGTTGCCTCACAGCTGGAATTTTTCAGTTTTCATTGTAGATGTTCTTATGCATAAAGCAAAAAACTTTTAAAGTGCAGCACAGCTGTAAAAAAAATTAGAGTGTTCTTTACAATCCTGATTCGTGTTTGGATGTCTCATGCCCAGATCAGTTGGTTTCCCTGTGTGTCTTGTATTTGTGGAGGTACTAGTGTAATGTTTGTTCAAAATCCAATGGAGGGTCTTATTTCTGTGTTTTTCCCAAGTTCGACATGGTTCCTCTGTGAATGTAAACAACAGACATAAACATATCATAAAGTGGCCTAACATCAGAACACAGTATCCAATTTAATACAGTTTATTTCTGTTGTATGGTGGCTCAAAGTGGATATTTCTTATTTCTGACTGCAGGTGGAACATGCAGCAGGATCTAGCCCCAGTGCAAAGTTAATAAAGCTGGCAGATAAGCTGTATAACCTACGTGATTTAGAGAGGGTATCACCAGAGGGCTGGGCACCAGAGAGAGTTCAGGAATACTATGAGTGGGCCCAGAAAGTTGTTAATGAACTGAGAGGCACCAATAAAAAATTGGAGGATAGTCTAGATGAAATATTTAAAAGACACTGTACCAGCTGATGTTTTGATGTCTTGGAGTGTCTCTATCATATCCAGTGGCGTTGGCTGACCATCTTTATACAATAAAATACTGCAATATGGTGGTAACCCCACCCCCCACCAAGACGAATTTCATGTCTCTGAAAATGCATGTATTGTGGAGCATCTGTGGTAAATAAATGCGTTATGAAACTGAGATTTATTAATACTGCTTCATAGATGAACATCTTACTTGCATTTCATGGTAAAGTAGAAAGGAAGTTTTCACTGTGCATGCAGTGAAGATGGGGAATGGATGTATAGCTCCACTCATCTGTAACCTCGGCACTAGAGACTTGTTAATATCTGCTTGTTATTTAACCTTCATCAAACTGGAAAGGAGGTTTTAAATCCTTCATAATATGACACAGCCCTGATTAAGCTGGGGAGTTTTAACGTACAATGGTATTAGTATTGATAGAATATTTCCACATTTGAAATTTTCACCATAAAAATATTGAGGAGCACTATTGTGTATTTCTATAACAATAAAAAAGAAAAGGTAAAGCAATCCCATTACAGACGTGGAAAGGCCGTGAGTGTTCCAGGAGGTTGAGGCTCCCAGGTTTCAAGACATTCGGGACATGAGGGTGGCAAGGTTGTCAGCCTTACGCAACAACCACCTTTACCCCTCCAGGAAATATTCCTGGTACTCATTTCTGTTAGAGGCTGAGTCAATCCCAGGACCATAGTATGGCCGGAAGGATTATGTTAAATGAAAAATTCCAATGACACCATAGGGAATCGAACTCATGACCTTCCGGCTTGTAGCACAGTGCCTCAACTAACTACACCACCATGTGCCCCATTAGTATAACAGTATTGTTTCCAAATAAGTTTGTACATACAAAAACACTAATGTATAGGTGGGGTAACTTTGCATTTGGGAAACTGAAACACTCCAAGCATTGTCCTGCAACTGACATTTGTTCAATGTGTGGAACTTGGAGACAGGTGTGTTATCCTGTTTTAATTTTGGTGTCATACAAAGATCCTAGTATCATCCTTCAGTTTTGTTTGACATTTCCACAACAGGTTACAGTTCTTGTAAGCAGGTCATTGAATACATCTGCAGGGAAGAATAAATTGTCCTTGTAAAGTCTGTACCCTACATTTTCTATTGTCCTAGGAAGGCTTCTGTTGCACATGCCATCATTGTCTCTGTTGAATTTTGCTGGTCTTTTCCCAAGTATGTGCTGTGTACAGGCAGTCATGTCAAAGAATCTGTAAATCTTTATACAAATCATGTATTTTTCTTAGAATATGGAAGGTTTATCTTGGAACAGTTTCTGCATTTTGTGTTAATGGTGCATGAACATCCGTCAGCTGGGCAAGGATTTGCTAGGAGAGTTTTCCAACCTAGCACCAGTTGTGTCCAGTTCTTCATTAGTACTGCTTTTGCATGTCTTCCTACTGCTGGTAGTACACCTGTTGCTTAAAACCTTTTCAAATAATTGTAAGCTGTTATCCTCTTTGGAACAGGATTATCAGGAACCTTTAATCTGAATTTGTGATGACATTTTGTATAGAAATTGTATTTAGCACAGGTATCATAAGACACGTGTGGTGTTCAAATGGAGTTCACATAGTGACTGTAGATGAATGATGGAGACCTCACAGTATCTGTGACAAGCAGCATGGGATTGAGCCATTGAGTGTGCTTGTTATGTGACAAAAGTGACTTCACAGGCAGTGACCAACAGTTGTTGACATTTAAAATAATGAGCTTGTAATATGTATATACAAAATGTTCTGCATAAGGTGTTCCAAAATTCAGGATGTTATTGTACAAGTCATTTTTGAGTAAAAAACGCTATGACAACATATGTCTGATTATCAGCTGTTATGCTGCTATGAGCATTTTAAGGTATGTGCATGGCTGTAACTGAGAACTTCACAATACATATGTTTATTCATATTGTACATATAAAAAGAAAATTATGTGTGAGATAACACCACAAAAGAAAGGTACCTCTTGTATAATGTGTGTACCATAAAAAAAACCAATGAAGTCTTACCCTACTGTCTGCACAACATCAAAAGTAAATTGTGTCAGATAATATGACAAAAGTGAGACATCAGTTTTAATTGTGTTAATTAACATAGTTGTGTTAGAACATGGACTAAAGGATTAACTTTATTAAATAATACCACTGAATGTCAATTTTCATTTATGCTACATTGATTACTGTTCAAAATGACCTCCACTGTTCTGTATGCACAATTGTGCACACCTCAAAAACAATTTTTTGCCTTTCTGATAGTTTCATTGGTCCCTCTTATGCAATCACTGGGCAACATGATTTGCTGCAAGAGTTCGTCTCTTGTGTGTGGTTTTTGCTGGTAGACCATGCACATGCTTCATATGCTGTACAAGAAACAGTCAGGGGGTGTGAAATCTGGTACTCTCATAGGCCGGGCTTGTGGACCAACATGAGCGTGAGATACAAGATAGTAATATTTGCTGGAGGCAAAATTAAATGTGTAGTTGATCAGTGATAGTGTAAAATATCGTGCAGTATCTTGAGACATTAAAATGTTAATAGCGATAAAAAGGTTGATAATCGGGCGTATGGTTATAACGTATTTTTTACTCAAAATGACTCGTATAACATCCTGAAGTTAAGCAGACTCCCGCAGACACGTGTTTGTGTGTGTGTACACATACGAACCTGGATTAAGGGCTGTGAATGTACCCTTAACTAGCTCTGTTCGTTTAAAGCGAATTGCGGGACCTCATTTTTACGCCGCGGAGGAAGCCTGACATCGCGCAGAGCGGATTACGTTTATGTCTGCAAGACATTGATTTTTTAGCATTAGTTGAAAATCGTGCCGCAAAATTATAAATGTTCCCAGTCAGCAAAAAGATGCGTTTGTTTGTAGTTTATAAATCGTTTAACAACGTCTACGTTCTGTGATTCACGCATTATTTCTGTTGCTTGAGTCACTTTACGGCTGTATGTGTTTACGTAATTTCTATTAATATCGTCAGAGTACGTAGGCTAATTGTAGACAGAAAATGGCAAACCTGTACGATACAGACACATTCTCGATCGTTGTCAACTTGGCCGGTTGCGATTGGTTCATGCTGTTACAGGATGGCCAACACAGGCGTAGGCGTACATAGTAAATGATTAAATGTATGTATGGTTTTCACTGTCATCAAACTGCACTGTCGAGGTATTTCCAGCTATGCTTTAAGTTAATGGAAAAGTATATACATATATATGGGCTTATTATTGGTATTTATGAATGACGGAAGTAATAGGTAGGGTACTGAGGAGAGCGACATGAAAGACCTCCGGTACGTTAGGGTATTTTTTGCGTAATGAAAAAATGAATGCGAAAGATAGTAAAAGATGCGTGGAAATTTGAGTTAAGGTGATCTCCAGGGAGATAAGGTGAGTGAATGAAATTAACCATTCACTTTTAACTTGCTACATAAAAGTTTCTTTCTCTGAAATGTGTACTGTTTCTACAAACGTCTGTTTTTCCTTGTGTTGTTGTATGAACTCACCGAAATTATACTTCACCCCACTGTAGCAAATAGTAGTGATGGAATTGGGAGGTTATACCTCGTTTTATGCAAGGAATTTAAAAGTAGTAATTATGATAATTTCCAGGTTCAAGGATTCCAATGAGATTAGTATGCTTTAAATCTGTTGCGGTTATGAGATAGACTGTTCGTGCTTTTCGGGCAAGTACCGGGCATAGTACTTTTTTGATGTATGAAATGTTGGAGAGTATATGCAGTAATCAATGCAGAAATAAGTGTAAAGAATTGGAAAATAAGACTACATTTTAATTAAAGCTTGTTTGTACATTTGTGCTTATATTGATGAATTACAAGTTTGTGCTCTTTATTCATCCAGCACCAAGATGCAGTTTTTGGTGCTTGCATTGATTTTGCAAGTATTATATGGTGCAGCTGGAGGTGCTTCAAAGCAGAAAGCAAAGTCTGTGACAACACTTATAGAAGCAAAATGGGAGGTGACTCCTTTGGTGCTAGAAATAACAGAATACCTCAGAGATGAAAATGAGGATTTCTTATGGGAATTTGTGGATCATGTAAGTGCCCTGCATCCTCCACTTGCAGATCTTGGTAAGTATAAATTGCTTATTCTCTTACAGATTATTTGCAGGAAACATTAAGTGGTGAAAAATGCTTTTATACTCAGATTACAAATTCTGTAGTAATATGAAGGTTATGAAAAAACAAGCGATAAGTATGTTATCATAAGCAGTGTTACCTCTCTCATATCATATAGAATTCCATGTGGATTCAGGTACAGTTTTCAACTGGTAGAAAGTCTGTTAACCCAGCATAATGTAGTCAGGATATTGACTAGGTTACAGGCTGGTCAGCTGACACACTATGGTTCAGTTTGTGATAGGGGTGAGATGTTTTTGTATTCTCCAAAGCATGTAGGCTGGCTGTGGGCTTCACCCAGCCTCTTGTTCGTTGGGTGCCGGTGGCTCATTCCCTAGGGAGTAAAGTGGCCAGTGCAAAAAGCTGACCACTCACCTGTATCTGGCACCAAGGTTAAGAATGAGTGATGCTATACCTTCACTCTCCCATACTCTTTCATTGTCATGTTCAGGGAGAAGTTTGCCTTCACGTGACAATTTCTGTCCTAAGTCTTTGAATATCTGACTCGGGTGGTCTTGGGTACATAAAAATAAGTGAATAAAATTTTGACAATCCTTTGTTAGAAAGGGATTCATTTACAACAGTACGTTAAATAAATTGACTGATTCTTGTGGACATCTCTGACCTTCAGAAATTATGTATTTGTTGTATTTCATTCCATGATGTGTGACATGACTTTTACGTATGGGTAGGTTTGTGTATTTAGTTGGTGCATAGGTTGGGGACATGCAAGAATTTCTGTTGGGTTAGGTTCTTAAGTTAGCTGTACTTTAGTTCACATGCATTTTTATGTTAACTTAATTATTTTATACATTTCTTGTAAAGGTGGGTGTGTTGGTGGTTTGATGTGATTTGCTGGTTACTTTTGAATGTGGTATATGAGTGTGTTGGTAACAGTTCATTTACAGTGTGGGTATTAAGTTGATTCTTCGGAAGAGCAAGAAGGATGGTAGGGAGGTGGGATGTGGCATACAGTTTTTAAAGTTTCTACATGGTAAGCTGTAGAAGAATACAGCTATTGCTTTAAGGTTAGTCATATTATTAATGGTGAACATTACAGGCAGTGACAGAGCCCAGTATGATGGTGCATTGAGTGTGGCTGAGCTTCTGATAACTCCAGCACAAGTCTCTGTACTGAAGCTGGCACTCTCTCTACACATCTACTCTCCCAAGGTTGAAATGTACTCTCAGATGGCCATAGAGCGAGGAGTATTTGCCCTTTCCTGTCCAGTAGTTGCTGATGTGGCAGGGAAACTCACATGCTCTGTCGAAGAGATGAAAACATTGATTGCTCAGAAACAGGTGAAGATTTTCTGTCACTGTATGAATGCTGTACATATGAAACTTTTTTTTGTGGAATTGTGTGAGTGGTGCTCCTTTTAAAACACCACCTGACTGTCTTATTCTACGGTCAGGTGGTAATTTAAAATTGCGTGCTATACAGTATGCAATATATACAATGTCTGCAGTTTGGTAGACTATGGGAAGTACAGTCGAACCCACTTACGATGACATTGGTTTGTATGACCCCTTGTCTATAGCGTCAGATATTCTGTGGTATCAATTAAGTCCTAACTGCTAACCGTAACGTTACATTACTTGGTTGTAACAACACTTGTTTATAATGACACAAGGTGTTCAGTCGCATTCACAACGTTGTAACCAAGTTCGACCATATTTCTTGAGACACTGCAGATGATTTTCTGACAGAATAATGCTATCTTGCTGTATAAAAACACTGCACTATGTCAACTTACGAGACAGAATGATGGACAGTTGTCCGCTTCTGTCACCATGAAGGTTAAGTGATCACTTCTTAAGTGATATCACAAGCTGTTGGAATCCTACCCAGTGAACAAATTCATCTTGTATGACAAGTGTACAGGGAACATGAATATGTGTTCCATGATGCACTGAGCATCTGGTATAAGCCATCGTTACATGCTGTGTCTTTTTGTGTGTTACTTAATGATGCTAGCCTCTACCATAGTTTTGATGTTTTTATCTTTAGATTGGCGTGCAAATAATAATCTGGCATGGTCAAATTGATGTTGGATGGTAATGTGATAGTATCTCATTCCCCTTGATTTGGTGACCTGAAAAATACCTGGTGAGGAGCACAATTCATGATGCTCCTCATTATGCCATATTTATGTCTCTCCTGTTACTTTCTCCTACCTAGGCCCAAACATCTTTCCCAGCAGTATTCTTGAACACCATCAGCCTGTATGCCCTTTACTGTGAGACACCAAGTTTTACTGCCATACAAAACAACAGGCAAAATTATAGTTCTGTATGATTTAATCTTTATATTCTTAGATGACAAATGGTAAGACAAAAGATTCTGGGTCAAATGGTAGCGTGTGTTCACTGAATTTATGCTGCTCATAATAATTTCATGCATGAAATTTTGATTTATTAGTGCCATTTTTAAATATTTTACTTTGCCACATTTTCTGAAGATGTATTAGCTGTGTTTGTGTTGTGATTTTGTCCATCTTTCTTCTCTCAATAGAACATATACTTAGTCTTCTCAGCATATAGTCCCAGACCAATCCCCATAACTGGTGACTAACAGAGATTATTTGTTTTTCCCTATAGTATAAAATTCAGTGGGAACAGTGGTTCCAAATTTGGGAAACACTGTTCTACAATAATGTGCTTGGGCATTGGAATCAGTTGCTTGTGCTTGTTTTCCAGGGAGGTGATCGAAATTATGTTGAAACATTTGGTTTAGATCATCATTTTCGGGAGTCTGAAAACAATAGTGTCACTGTAGTGCTGTATGGAGAACTAGGAACGCAAGAGTTTGCAGAATTCCACCAAGTGCTGAAGATTTATGCTGTGAAGGGTGACATTGACTATGTACTTAGGCATTATGTTAAAGTAAGTAACAAGTAACAGAACATTCTTAAAAATCAGTACTAATCCAACTTTCAAGAAAAGGAAAGTCAGATGTATCGTACAGCTTATTATTTAGTTGTAGTTTGAAATTCAAACTGCACAAGCTTTTCTTATCACATGTGTGATTTTTGGCTATTATTTTCTTTCTGAGATATTTCCACTTTATTAGGGTGATCTAGGAAGTAAGCCTTTTCTCCTGTCTCTTTTTTTAAGAGTTGCTGCCTCTTTTTATCTGTGTTCTTCCTTCCCTGTATAACATCATTCCTAAGATATTCCCATCTTGATCTCACCCACCCTACTGGGCATTTTGCTTTCAGTTACTTTGTCATTCACAACCATTTTTGGACTCCT
Source organism: Coptotermes formosanus (assembly GCA_013340265.1). Lineage (NCBI taxonomy): Eukaryota > Metazoa > Arthropoda > Insecta > Blattodea > Rhinotermitidae > Coptotermes > Coptotermes formosanus. The sequence continues at coordinate 1,428,722 of BLKM01000403.1, read as the reverse complement.
GTTTTGTTTCAGATTAATATTTTTGATGATATGTAGTATTTGTGTACTTAACAGCAGGACATGCCAAAATATAACACTGCAAGTGACTACAAAATAAAGGTTTTGATGTTCAGATTGTTCACTACCAGAAATGAATGGTTCTGTTGGCACAAGTGTTGTTGAGGTGGGCTTTTCAAAAACTTATAAACGGACATAAACTAAAAAGTAATTACTCTTGAAAGTAGTAGGTACTACAACAAATTAATGGCTGCCATGGTGACCTTAAGAGTATGTAGTTTTCGAAATTAAGTCTGAGATACTAGTATTTTTGTGGTCTTTTGGGTTTTAACAGTTTCTTGCAGTCTGGCAGGTCGAAGTACCCTCAGTGTGGAGGTGGTATGTTTATTCGAAAGATTGATAACCACCTACCAGATGACAGCACTGTGTCATTACACAGAAGACGATGAATTAAACTGCACTGCTCTGAAGACCTCATGGTTTGCAGCGCTGGTTTTTCACTTATATGATGAAAATTCGGTATTCTTTTCCTTCTGTTGGAATATAAAGCATTAATAAGTTACAAAGTTTCAAGCAGAATTTTTGTATAGATTTTAGTGCGTTTCTTCATGCCTTTTTGCACTGTAACTGGAAGGTTGAAGTTGGATGTGGAAAATTTACTAGGAATGTGTGATCACTTTAATCCTTGCTGGTTAAATGTCTCCTTAGAAGTCTGATCCATTATGAAAGAAAATTTGAGACAAGGGAGTATTATTTGAAATATACTGGGAATAAGTATTTAGTACCTTAAACTAACTGACACTGATTCTTTCTTAAGTTTCAGCAGATATTTTAATTTTCTTTACAAACCAATTCACAGTCTGTTGCAGTTTGGTTCAGTATTGGGTTTTATGCAGGGGTACATTAGATGCAGGCCACAATGATGCCTTACTTTTATTTGATGTAACTGGGGGTTAGCTTAAATTTCATGTCATTGTATGGTTGATGCTGTGTGGATGGCTTATGGCATTAATTTAATTTGGTCTGTGATTTTATACCAGGAACGCCCAAAAAGACGAGTCCGCCTGTCAGGATATGGTGTAGAGCTGCAGATAAAATCAACAGAGTACAAAGTGCAAGACGATACAGAAGTGAAGGGTGACAGGACTCAGGACAGCTATGAACAGGAAGATGAAGATGATGAGATTGAAGGTTTCAATTTTAGCAGACTTAAGTGAGTGTAGCTGAAGGCCTTGTAATTTTGGATGCATATATAGATTGATGTGTAAGCATATCTTCTCTTACTATATAGTGGTTTCAAAGCAGTACAGTATTTTACATGAAGTAGGTATGGTATACTGTGCAATTTTAAACGTGGTTAGTTGTGTTTGAAGATGCTGGGTTTATTTTTTATCTGATTCAGTCTTGACCATTTGTATTCAACATTTCTGATGTTAAACCTCAGGAAAAGAAACACTGTGGGTGATCTAGGTTTATGTGGGAGGGTAATATCAGCTCTATACTATTAACCAGCTTTTACGCTGCCTTTTTCTTCACCTCTTTTCCCATACATCTTGCAGGTATTCCAAACCAGGTGGTATATAGATATTGTATGCTTATGTGACATGTTGTCAGAATCTGTCTTGTTGGGGGGTTAGGTGTACGGGTTACCTAACACGGAGATTTCAGAGCATTTCTTAAGGCATGATGTAATAATTATAGAAACTAGTGTGGGGAGTACATCACAAGGAACAGATGGCATTCTGTTTTCCTATGTTGTATTTATTCTGAGAGCACTGGTAGTATCACTGCTTGAATTCACGTTTTTGTGAAAGTCATGGGACATAATTCAGTAAATTCTGTCAGTGTATGCCTTCTTTCAATTTTAAGCGCATTTAGTAAGAGCATAACATCTTCATTTGAGATATATTTGCAGTAGCATTTGCTTCCATGGTGTCAGTAGGAAACAAACTGGTACATGACACATTCCATTTGATTCCTTAGTAATGTTGCTAGCTGTGTCTTAAAATTCAATTTAGAGATATTATGGTTTTTGTGAGATAGTGGTTCTCACAGTAGTGTCGCAGCTACAGATCTTCTGGGATGCACACCGTGCTGACTGGTAAATGTACAAAGAAATGTAGTGCCTCAAAAATGTTGGTAACTGTTTACCAGGTGAAATGTAACATTTGAGAAGACTTGAATCTTTATGTTTCTTGTTCATTTTTGCATTTTACAGAGTGTACACTATCCTTCAAGACTGTAAAGGAACTCTACCATTGATATGGTCAGCATCTTTACTGCTTGGGCATAAGATCATTTTTCATTAATGTAATTTGTGGGATTAAATACAGAGAGACTGTTTTTAGGTACTTTTCAGTTAGTGGGGGAGTTCTTACGAGTTTTTCTGGAATAGAAGCAGTATTATTTCCTAAATATTCATGAACTAACTCCTTGTTATAACAAACCTCCAAACTTTACTTTTTCTTGCGTGTTGGGAATTTTTGAATACAAAGCATACTTCTGTAGACATGTGTAACAAATGTGAAATTCATTATTGCAAATTTTCCATTGATCTCAACTTGATTGTGTCTAGTAAGTACATATGTGCATGGTGTATATATTGTGGGGGAGGAGATAAAGCTTATGTAGAAGTATGTAGCTGTGTTAAGTGGATTGTAATATTAAACAGAAATATGTTCATTGTATTGGGTTACTTTTGTAAGCAGGTTCCACTACATATTTCAAAAATTGTCTGTGTTTCCCAATATCAATTATTTTGCACTGCTAGTTTCTGATCTGGTACACATGATTTATTTATAGGCCTAAGTAGCATTTAAACATACCCACCTTCCTAATTTTCCATGTGTTGGCACATAACCTAATAATGCTATAGTACTTTTGTAGACACATTTATCCAGACAAGAAAGAGAACTTAGATAAGTTGCGACTGCATCTTCTGGAGTCCAGCAATGAAATGGCACCACTGAAGGTTTGGCAAGTGCAAGAACTAAGCCTGCAAGCTGCTGAAAGAATTATGAGTTCACCTAAGGAAGAAGCACTGAAGGTCCTTACCAACATTGCTCAGAACTTTCCCCTGCAGGTTAGTAGGTTCACCAATACTGATATTTCTGACCAGCATGAAAGGGATGTTAATTCAAGTACTCTTCAGTGCAGCTCACTGGCTGCATGAAGCTGATCACTTATCTCCTTTTAGTGCCAAGGTTTTGGATAAATTAATGGAACTGTACATTCCTGGTGCCTGTATTGTGTGTGATCAGACTAGGCTTTGAAGAATTTCAGGTAACAAAATTCATTAAAAAAACTTCAGAGAATTGTGCTGATCCATCATCATTTACTGATTTCCCAGTCCACAAAACATGAGAAATTTGAGGTGGTCATGAGGAATTGTTATTCCATGTAGTCTGGTAGAAATTTGCTAATGTTGCGGAGGAAGCTGCTGCTGCCATCTTCACTGTGTACCTTGAAGATGGAGGCACAACATTCTTTTGAAGGATCGGTAGAATTTCCCTAGACTGGATGTTGTCACATTCCAGGAGAGGGTCATCTTAAAAAATATTACTTTCTTATTATTCCTTTACTCTGGAAAACTTCTTCATCTGTACTATGGAATTGTACATTGACACACAGATTGCTGTATTTCAGAGTTTTGTTTATAGGCACTATGTTTTCTCAGTCCCTCTTAAACATTTATTGAAAATTTCAGAAAGTGAGCTTTTGGCACTTCACTGTGCAGTCTGTGGAAGGTGCAAGAAGGAATTTCCTATCCATGGTGGTGTAGCTGACTGGAGCCCATTAGAAAGAGATGTGTTACTGTAATGTACATTTCTTTGCAATGGGTTCCACTGCTATATAACTGCTGACTTTCTGCAGTGGAACAGTTTAGAGTCTAAAATTCTACAAAATACCCGCACAACTAAAATTTGGAGTGCATGTGCATGTGGTTTGCAAGGATGATCACAACATCATCACATACACATGGTTTTGATATAATTTGTTGATGTATTAATGGAAGAGAAACAAATATTAGTTTGTTATACATTTTAACTTATGTAATTTATCAGTATATTGACATATGCAAGGTTTTTATTGCTGGGCTGTATAAATTTGTTGATGGGGAAGTGCTCCTGGTGATAATGTAGGGGGGCATAGTTTTATTAATATGCATTGAAGTTGCATTCTGTTGCTTTCATTGTTATTTGTTACTCAGATCTAAGTTGCTTATATGCTGAAAGTGAAACTAGCAATGTTTGCTGACTAGGCAAGATCCCTTGTGCGAACTGTGGTGAAGGATGAACTGAAGCAAGAGATAAAGAGAAACCAGGAGCTCTTTTCATCATCCCTAAACCTGCAGCCAACAGATACAGCTCTGTTTGTGAATGGCATGTTTTTTGACCTGGATGTTGTGGATGTCATCTCTCTCCTTGAGGTTGTCCGGCAAGAACTTAGGGTCATGGAGGGACTTCACAAGATAGGTAGGTGTTTTGCATGACCTGTTCTTTGTGGATGACTGTCGTTTGCCAGATAATGTAAGTTTATGGAATTTTGGGTTGTCACCTGCTCAGAGTCCTGATTTGCAGGTTCCATATAAACTTCCTGTCCACCCTTCGTCTGGATATGGTATGATTGTGCAGTTTGTTGTCTGTATGGTTTACCAGTTTGCAATGAGATAACTTATGTACTGTATATTACACCTTTGTTTTATTTGTGTCACTTAGTATGCTGTATTCCTTGGCCATAATTTATTGATTACCAGATTCAACTCACAAATAGCTAGCTGTAAACCTTGATTGGCAGAGGGATAGTTGTAAATGATTTGTACCAATTTCATGCTGTTAGTTGAAGTGGTCCATTGATTATCATTGTCAGACTGAAAACCAGTTGGAAATTTTTGCGTGGTCACTGTATTTTATTGCACTCTACCAAGAAGATACCATAACAAAAGTTGTATATTTTTCGAAAACTTGTTACCATGCCTAATATTAGAATCCTGTGTTAAGTGACAGTGGTGTTACTCCCACGTTACAAATATGTACACGTGGCGTGGTGGTGTTACGATTGATTAAGTGGTTAGTTGTTTTGAAAGTTGAAATTTGTGGGGGTGGGGTGATCTTGTAAGCCTTCTTTCTTCCTTTCAGAAAGGACATTGGGTTATAAGTGACTTACTGATGTTAGGATGTCAGTGCAAACAGTATATTTTGTGGCAGCCATAGTTGTAATGTTACTTTATTAGTACCAGTTACCTCAGTAGTGACCTCATCATATGACATGATATTGCACAGTCTTGTTCATCAGTTGTATGATTTTCATGTGCATTTTGCAGGAATTTCAGACTCACATATGAGCTCACTGTTGGCACTTGACTTCTCTGGTTCTGGTTCATCATCAAATTCAGAATACGCCATAGATATTCGTGACTCAGCTGTGATGTGGGTGAATGACATTGAACATGACAAACAATATAGACGTTGGTCTGACTCTCTTATGGAGTTGCTTCGTCCAACTTTCCCTGGGATGCTGCGCAGTATTAGGCGGAACCTGTACCACCTGGTGAGTTTTGCCATTTGTGGTCCAGAGGAGGAGCAATTGCTGAATGCTTTCACTTCCGTTGAATATTTGGGAAACATCTTTGCCTTCATGACATGATAGTTGATTAACCTTTTGACTATGGCCTTTTCAATCCCAGGTTTGTGCTGCAGGTGGAGTACTGTTCAGTACAAATGCCCACTGCAGGGCAGTATTTTCTCTTTCAGGTGAAAGGATGTACAATTAATGGGACAGCATTATCATGTTTGTGCATTATAAGTTAATATTGTGTCTCTTCTCAAGTAATATATGACATCTTGTTAGTCAATTTGCTGTCAAGACTAGCCTTGGAAAAGTCATTGGATTGTTATCAGTTTGATCTCTTCCAGGAACAGGATAAGGGGAGTGGGGGGGGGGGGAAGTTACAGGAGGCTGGAATAGACTGTGCAGTAAGGAGTTTTGTATGTTGTTGTCTTACCAGATGATATGAGGTTGACCAAATCAGAGGGATGAGGTGCATGAGGCATGTACTTCTGACGGCAGGGATCAGAAATATGCCAAAAATTTTGATCATAAAACCTAGTGGGAGGAACCCCATTGGAAGACGTAGGCATAGCTGGTAGGCTGAAATGGGAAGGGGAAAGTTTGGACTAGGTTCATGTGTGAGACTAGGGGCCAAAGTTGTGTTCTTTTGTGTGTGTGTGTGTGTGTGTGTGTGTGTGTGTGTGTGTGTGTGTGTGTGAGAGAGAGAGAGAGAGAGAGAGATTATGAACCTTTGGGTTCCATAGAAGACTGGAAATTTCTTGATTAGGTGAGGGATTGTTAAGTTCCCAAGAGTTAATTATTTACTTAAGTATATTATTTTTAGGGTTTTCTGTATTTTTGAAAGTGATTTTATGTCCCCTCTTGGCTTGCTGAGCCTATCACTTTCATCAAGGACTTAGTCATAAGACCAGGCCATGGAGATGCTTGAATATTATTGTGATTCATCAGGGTGGAAATGTCAGTGGATAATGTTGATAAAGAATACTTTGCTTGGCATTTTATCTCAGAGGGCAGTTTTAAAAAGGCAGTCAATAGAACCTCATTTAGCACGTAGGTCCATAAATAAAATAGTGTATGTTGGTGTCATTGATACTGGTAATTGAAAAAAATATCTTTTATAACTATATTTTTCTCACTGTCCCATATTTCTTATTTCCAACCTCAACGCTACATCTAAAAATTAATGTGTGTAAAAATAGAAGAAAAAACACTTTGGTAGGGGGAAATACTCCATAGTTACTTGCATAATTTATGCACCCTTGTACTCAGAAATTTGTGCCCATTGGTTGTGGTGCATAAAATTTGCAATTATGCTGCTTTTCAAGACTGTAATTTTACTTATTTAAACAGGAGTAGTGAAGAGTAAATATATTGGTTGTTGTTGGTTGTGCTGCATTGTAGGGGTTGATAACTGCACTGTACTGTGATATAGCTCTGTTCATAATTTGGAATATTATGGTTTCAGCACTTGAATGAGCAGTGTTTCTTGGCCCTTTAGCCTGCATAATCAAGAGTATACTGGTAATATTTATCATGTGGAAATAGGGTAGTGAAGTCCTGTGCTGCTGTGGGCATTGGTGGCCAGATTTTAGCTTGACATTGTGTGCATTTGCAGTTATAATTATGTGATGCACAGCTAATAGACGTTAATGGAAGTATGTATAGTTGAGTTGTATAGTTTAGTTGACTGAATTTTGCCAGCAGTTTCTTTTTGTAGAATTGCAAGTTTGCATTGTTTTCAGGTGATCCTTGCCGATCCAGCGAAGAAGGAAGCCAGGCCTTTACTGAAGCTGGCGGAGTCATTCTATGTCCATGCTGCTCCTCTGAGAATGGGGCTTGTGTTTGCTGTGAATCCTGATCAGTCTGTCACTGGTAATATGGATGCTGGTGTTGCCTTGCTTAATGCTTTCAACTATGTTTCAGATGTTAAGGATGCATACAGTGGTCTTGCCTTCCTTACTGATGTAAGTTGATGAATGTATTGCGTGTAGGGGGTGAAAACATGAAAGCAGTATTTGTTTTTATAAGATCTGAGGCTTACATGGCAGTGAAAATTCATATAGTGGTCATCTGGGTTATGACATCATGTGACATGTAGTCTGGTAAGTTGGTACTAACATGTGTGAAGAAATTACTGCCTCCATCTTTAGGCTGGTGTGTTGGTATACTTCATCACTGAAGATGGAGGCAGTATGTTCATTCAAGAGGTTGGTACCCATTTTTAAATGCATATTTTGGCAAATATGTATTTAAAAATGAAAATGTTGGATCTGGCTCTGGAACTAATAAGAATAAATATATTCTTGTAATCTGTATGCCAGTGGGGTTGATAGTGGGTGGATAGTAATCCTTTCCATTGTGCTTTACAGAAATACATGTTACGCATTAAATGTTTGGTGAGATATTAGGAGAAACAGATGGTGGAGTCTAAAGGTTTGTGAACTTCTGTCTTTGTGAGCTTGCCTGTCATGGTGGGGTTTATTGCTCACTGTCTTTGTAGTAATTTATTTTTGCCATCACATTTCTGCCAGTGGCTGTACCACTGCTGGAAACATTCCTGCCAGCCTTAAGTGTGACCTTAAGTGGTATCTTCATGTCCTTATTTATGTCTTCTGTTGACTGCCTTCACTGAAGATGGCTTTTACTTTTTGGACCAAATGGTAGTTACCTGACGGGAGAAGGGTTAGAGGTTCAGGGAGAGAGTTAGTAATTTGCGATTTCATGTAAAAACTATGCAGGAAGAACCAAATGCTGACATAATGTACAACTTGTTGATGCAGTTGTTTTTTTGCATATGAAAGAGTAACAGACAAAATCAGTATTGTATAAATTGTTTGAATGATGTACACTGTCATGAGACATCACATAAAACTGTATTTTGTTTTAGCTATAAAGGGTGTCTATCGTAATATTACAAATTAATTTGTGAAGACTTACATATTTAATATTCACAAGTAAGGCCAGTGAAGTCCTTGATTGAGGATTATTTTGGTGCAGGTGTATGCTACAATAAAAGAAGATCGAGATGTGGTAGTGGATGATGTGATTTCATTGCTACGCACCAAATATCGCTCGGCAGATGTGGAGGAGATATTTGGAGAGGACTCAGAATATGATACAGGGCGAAGGTTGGCCCGTGATTTTGTAGAGCGATCAGGCTTTAGAAAAATACCACAGGTATAGTAGTTTTAAAAGTAGGGTACATTTGAACATTGATATCAAGCCTGGAATTTCACAGCTGTGTTAACATCATTTTACAAAACTTTGTAAGCAGTGTAATAAAATATTACTTTTTTTATAATCTGTTATATGAATGTCAAGTCATTAGGACTTAAAAGCTTCTGTGTCTTTACAGCAGCTCATATTTGGGCTTCAGTGCCACATTTCTTCACTGTTTTGAAGGATTGCATTCATCCTTAGGGCAGAAGGCCCATCTGTGTCTCTGTTTTCCTCCAAAGCAGTGGCAGCTGTTTCCACTGACACGTTTTATTGAAACGGAAAAGATGAAACATGACTATTGGTCACTAGAACATTCATTGATTGCTTCTTCGTCTGCACTTTACCTGTCCTGTTCGTCAGGCTCCCTTGTTTCCATATTCTTACATTTGTAGAAGAGTGCAGTGCCACATTTTACATGGTTGCCTTACATCAGACACTTGCCAAGATGTTCATATCATGTTTAACTTTTTGTCTCACTTGTATTGGCTGTGTTTTCCTCTGTCCTTCTTGTGGTCAGACAGTGTGTATATAATATTCCGCAGTATAAATGTCCTGTGACATCAGTTCCAAATTCTATTGCAAGAACTTTTAACTATGCTTTTCTCTCGTATTCATGACTTACATTTCTTGTGTGTATTTAATAAATAATAATTTATATATTTGTAGATTGTATTTTTTCTTATACACAGAGTGTATTTTTACTCTTTTTGTATCTACCTGTATAACATTGTATTTACATGTGTAATGTTACACTTTGGCCAGTTGGCCCCCTTCTCTTGTTCTTGCTAAAGAAATATACTATTTTTTTTAACCACTTAAAAGTCATCCTTCAAATTTTGGCACGGTGTGTTCAGTTTTTGTCACTGATTTCATAAGCATCCATTTAAAGTTTGCTCCTTTGAGTGCTTTCACTGATATTTAAGTTCTGCACAGCATGTCTGACATTCTGTGGTCAACAGGTACTGTTCCAGAGTAAAGAGAAGTTCCTTTAGTGCTGTAAAGAGTAACTTTTAGAATTCATCAACTTGGCTTGCTTGCCTTTTGTGGAGCAGGAGGAAAAGGCAACCATGAAACACCAAAAAACACGAGTGGGTGTGTTTTGCAGCACTGGTATGTGTTTTTAGGGTTGTTTTAGGATGGGAAAGTGACAGACCACAGAGGTGGAGGTGTCATGAGAACTCCATTTAATTGCAGGAAGAAACAAATGTTCTATAGAATGGAGGTGAAACAGGAGTTCCAACTAGAAGTATGCTATTGAATACATTTGCAGTTCTACATACCTTTTGTTGTCATTGTTGTTTAATATTTGTGAAGTACTGGTTATTTCATTACAGATTTTGTGTACAGTATGTATGTTATATATGACCTCAATGTTGTTACTGTGTTTGTAATTGTTGATTTTCTGCAAATGGTTTTTCATATGTAACTATAGGTGAGCATATGTTCTAGCTGCATACCAAATTTCACGTGCCCTGTTCCAGTGGTCTGTGAAAGCTAAACAAAACGTATATCTACCATCTTGTTGTTCATGTTCCGCATAGCTATTGCCATGCATCGTGTAAAGACAGTACCTGGTACACTTGCTTCCCCCTCTCAAGGTTTTATGTTCACCACGTTATTACTGATTGTAGGAAATTACAAAGTGTGGTGTTGAACCGTCCTCCACTGTTGTAACGTTCATACGAAGTGTCTTGAAAATCAGTGAGGAATGCCAGGAATTTAAGGTGTGTTGCCTGTGAATGGAATGACACAAATGGACACAGACAGGCAGCAAGGTGATCTCAAAGTCTGCCATGTTTTTTTTTTAAGGAAGGAAAGTAGGCTAAAAAATTAATATGTAGTCAAGAAATAAATGTGCCAGATTTGTGATTGTGTTTGCTGTGTAGCAGAAAGAACCTGCTGGAAAGAAAGGACTGCATAATGTCTCACTCTCTTCCTTTCGAGTTGTGAAAGTGGTGTCAAGTATGCATGGTATGACAGTTAATAGTGATGCAGAGTGTGATTTTTCTGTTACAGGCATTGCTGAATGGTATACCTATTTCAGAGAAACATCTAAATGCTGAAGACTTTGAAGAAGCTGTACTGTCAGAGATCATGAACCAGACACCAGTATTTCAGAAGGCAGTGTACAAAGGGGATTTTACAGAAGGGGATAATGCATTAGATTACATAATGAACCAGCCTAATGTCATGCCCAGGTAAATTGTTCCCCGCATTGTTGCTTTGGTAGGGAGGATTGATAGTGAGCACTCACCGTTGTTCCACAAGGTAGGAAATCTGTCTGGATGACCCTAGAAATTCCTAAGAAGATGGTAGGCATGATTATGCCAGCAGAAGGTTGACGTTATCTTTGATATATGCTGATTTATTGTGATGTGCTCTGCTTTACTGTGTAAAGTGGGTATGATGTTTAGTTACAAGTCACTGTTTTTGCAGTAGATTCCCAGCTTTGTAGCTGATAACTCAGTATATGTAAATGTGACTTGACCACACATGGCATTGTGCTGTCTTGATTTTATGGTTTGTCCATTCTTGGTCACCATCACAAATTGTTATCTTGGTATTGGGGTTTTCATATCATCCATCATTTGTGATTCTGGTGATGACATTTATTTTAAAAGCAGACTAGATTATACTGTCATGTGTTGTACATGCATTGTGTGTGTGCATGCATATGTATTTCACCATGACACACACATGTACATGGCCATTGTTGAGTGAGTCGCACCCCGTTTTGTAATCAGGAGTTTGATGTTTGAATCCTTGCCCAGAGTCCAGATAACCTGAAGGCTTTTTCATGGTTTTCCTCAGGCCCTTCAGGCGAATGCCAGAATAATACTCAAATTAGGTCACAATCATATCTTGCCACATCCTTCCCAATCCATTATTTATTAATAATCCAGCATTGTTAAGTAAAACATAGGTAAATAAAAGTATTTAAAGTATGTATTTGAAAACAACATGCTGAGAGACATGTAGATAAAAAAGTAAAGCTCTCTCTGTGCACACTATGTAGGCATATAGGGTGTGAAGAAGTATAGCTCCAATCATTCTTAATCGTGGCATTAGATGGAAGTGAGTGCTCAACTTCATGCCTTGCCTACTGAATCCCTGACGAAAGAACACCCAGTACTCATTAATTGGGAGGCTGGGTGGTCTCCGGAGCCAGGCTTGATATTTTGGGGAAGAGAAGATACCTTGCTTCTGCAAGGAATCAAACCCTGAATTGTCCAGCACATAGCCTAGTGACTACATGAACTACACTATCCTTGCTCCTGGCGATATGTAGACCAAAATGAAATAAGTGGGAAATAAAGTTACGTAATTTTTGTCCTGCATACGTCAGATTGTTGTGGTGGTCAGTTTCTACGTTTCAACTAGGGTGTAACAATTTACTGGCTGATTACAGTGTCCATGTGGTGTACAGTATATAGTGCCTTCTAGTGCTTGATCAGTGGGATTATATTTTTGAATCCAACTTGGGGCATGGAGGTACGTCTGCATGTTTTCTGTGTTTGTGATGTGCACAGTATAAGCCTTGCAGTGGAACAATTCCTTGTTCAAGAAATCTACCCGAAGTCCTCCAACAAGATGCGGCAACTCAAAACACGATAGGCTGTGGTCTGCACTGCCATGTAGCACTGTGCAGAAAGATCAGTTATTTGTGTGGTATTAAGGGATTTTGAATGTCCCAACACTATGGTGCTAGCTGCTGTATTATACTGGAATGATAGTACAGTGAAACCCTGTTAAGAAAATTTTGAAAATTCCAAGAAGATCCTACTTCTTAAGCAGAAAATTTCTTAAAAGGGTAATTTTAATGAAATGGGAGAATTTTGGTTCTTTTTTGTCCTGACTTCTTAGGCAGGAAATTTTCTTAGCTGGGTTTTTCTTACGCGAGTTTCACTGTATTAGTATTGGAAGAATGTAATACTTGGCCAACTGGTCTTTGCAGTTGTGCTGTTATAGTAATGCAGTGCACGGCTCGTAAAGTTTAATGTTAGTTAGTCGTCATTATACTGTTACAGACTCAATGACCGTATTCTGAATCAGGACAAGCACCACTATCTGGATACGACAGGCTCTCCTCTTGCAGAGGAAATACCTCTTACATTAGAAGCATTCTCTGGTCTTTCACCTCGTGACAAGACAGCAACCATTATCAGTCGAGGTATTGAGTACTTTGTGAAGAAGCAGAATGTGGATGCAGCTGTGAGAGCGCCACACATTGTTACTCACTGGATTGTGACAGACCTTGGAACAGCTGCTGGAAGACAGCTATTAGCACATGCTTTAGATCAGATGGTATGTTGTTAATCTTTAATGGAAATGATATGGAGTAAATAAATCAGTTTGACTTTGAAGGTGTTATGGGCAATTATTATAAGAAACTTTCTAAATTGAGCTACATAACTCATGGTTGTGGCTAAATGCTGTAATTCCCTGAACTGAAGACTACACTTAACCTAATAAAACTTCTGCATTAAGAAGCCAGGGGAAGATGGTATGGTAAGGATTTGAAAACATGTTGAACAATACATTTGTTCAGCTGGTTGCTGTCTTTCTGATGCTTGTCCTAGCCATTGTTGAGTTCCTTCACTTGGTCTCACTCTTTACCGTTTGTATCTTCATTACTCTGAGTGTAATATCTCTTCAGTTCATAGCTTTGGTGGTATTTAAATCAAATTCATTATAGCTTATCTCTCCTGTTCATGGAGAGTATTTCTGCCTGTCTCTGCCAGCATAATGTGAATGGTATCATACACAGTGTTGTAACATAACCTGCGAAAACCTCACAGTGCTTAACAACATTTGTGTGTATTTTGCACTCAAGCTTAAAATGAACTTCAAAGTTTTAACACCAACAAAAGAGGAAACCTTGGCTTTCATGTAGGTAAATACACTACTATAGAATTTGACTTCTTTCCTGGTGTAGCACAATGAACAAGAATGTATTGAAATTCAGTTTATTTGCATAAAGTAATGAAGTTGTGTAAGCGTATTACATTATAAAGATATTGTAGTTGATTCATTGTTGACAGTGTTCCAGTGGTAGTATCCGAGTAGGTGTTCTGCTGAATCCATCTTCAGTGGGACAATTTCAGCAGGTCGACAGACTTGTTTTGGCTGCACCTAGAGTCCTACAGCCAAGTCATGCTGTCCAGGTCATAAATACGATTCTATTGGATGACAGTGTTGTTGAAGCAATCAACAGTGGACAGACGGATCTGAGTAGCATCTCAGTTCCAGTAAGTTGCTTTCCTTGCATTTTGACTCTCATTTGGTATGAGACATCTGACACATTTGCACATGCTGACAAATTTCTGGACTAGATTGGAGTTGAGAAGTATCTTACACTTGCTGCAATAATTTTTTTAAGAAATATCGTGTTTATTATGAATAAGCAATGAGTGATTTTGTGTAACCTCTCGTTATGGGTAGATCCTGTGTCGAAGTGCCTCATAACACAGCAGTTCATAGTGTTGTTAAGTAGCACACTTAAAACACTTGTATCTAGTAATTTCCATCCACTTGGTCAGTCTTAAGATGACATTCCTCCTCCATTCTTTTCTTCCAGCCAATAAGTCCTCTTATATCAGTTCCTACTGTGTTTTGCATATAGTCCTTTTCATTACTGTCCCTAGTCCTTGGTCGCCACAGTAGTTTTTTCATCACATCTTTATATCTTATGCTGTCAGTAAATCCTGTTTCTGTTTGTGCATATGTATATCTGTACCATAGTGTACTTACTTGGCAGTTCCTATTTCAGGTCTTGTCCAACATTTATATGAGCAATAAGTGTACCTCATAAATAAGCGAGTTCATAGGATTACCACACATTGATACTGAAGCAATTTTTACAGAAGTCTAAATTTTCATTATAGGGAGTGGATTTGACAGAATTATCTGAAATTCTGATTCAAGTCAGTATTGAAACATTGAAAGTTCAGCAGCTGTACTGCAGACACGTGCTGAATGTTCCTGCAGGTGGCAGGGCCATCGTGACCAATGGGAGAATACTGGGACCGCTGGAACAGACAGAGAAGTTTACGCTAGATGACTTCTCTCTCTTGGAGAGGTTCAGCTTGAACAGCTATGGAGATAAGATCCTGCAGACATTCAAGAAGACAGCAGATAGTGATGACGGTAATGCACATTTATTTTTGTTCGTTGCGTCTGAATTTCTCACTTTTTCAGGAAAGGAATGGAAAAATGCACGCCTGCTAGTCTGCAAAACATTCTTTAATCAGCAAGTTGGTAACTGTGTTCGTTTCTTAAAGTTTGGTTTGCTCTGTCTTAATACAACTTTGCGCGTGTGTACTCATCAGAATACTCACATGGCATTGGTTTTGAAGTGCAGTAACACATGAAAATAATTAATTCCAAAAGGTTACCTCATTTTTATGTCTTAGCTGGCAGGTACTTTTTAGAAGAAGAAGCGAATATGTGAACATGTTAAAATTCTTAGAAATGAAAACTGTCATGAAACTTTAAAAACCAGTATCCAGTTGCAGTCGTCCCCTTTACCTGCCATCCTGGAAGTGTAGAGGTGTCTAGTAAATTCTTAAAAAAGAAATGGAAGTCATATGTGTGTGGTAAATTTTGAAACAAAATTTTGCAAATTCCCAGTTTGGAGTTGGGATGTGTGTGGTTGTTACTAGTTTTTGTGCCTATTATTTGTAGTTCTTAGATTAAATGTTCCCGACTGAGTGACAATTATTTTGTTAAAAAAGGCTGCTTCAAGGAGTTTGTTATGAGAGCTTCATCAAGAATTGTGAGTGACGCACACATTAGAGTGATACTGTGTGCTAACAATTGTGTGAATGATAGGCAGTCATCTTGTATCTTCAATCTGAAATACAGGTCCAGCACATGGGCACCAAAATATTCACACAAACCATTAACAGAGTTGCTGTCAGTGACATGTTATTTTGCCACCATGCTGTGATTGTATTTCGTGTATAGGAGAATAGTTTGGCTGCAGATTTTGTTAATCAGCTTTGTATTTGGAGATGTCTGCATTTGTGCCAGCAGTGTGTGGTGGTGGGTGAAAGATTTTGAAGATGGTAACACTTGGTACCTCTCCAGTCTGCCTTGCGGCAGTCACCCAACAGGAATGCACAGCATCACAGTGATTCTCCCTACAATCCAGACTTGTCTCCCTCACGGAATTGCCTTTTCAGGATCTTTGAAGGCCATATGAGGACCTGGTGCTGCAAAAATAATGTGGCATTTGAGGAGGCTGTGCGTATCTGGTTGCAGAATGCTGAAACAGGCTGCTGTTGTAATGGCATATTGAAACTGTTAGTGCCGGTATACAAGGCGTGTTCAAAAAAAGACCAAACTTTTGCTATAAAGACTTCATTGCTCATTTTACAACATTTTAAGCACTGTCCCCTTCAAAATAGTCCCCTCTACTGGCGATACACCGTTCCCAACGTTTCTTCCATTGTTTGAATGCTTCCTGGAACGCACTTTCTGTGATCGCGCGCAGTTCTCTTGTCGCATTTTCCTGGATCTCCTCTATGGTTTGGAAACGACGTCCTTTCAAAGTGGTTTTAAGTTTGGGAAACAGGAAGAATTCTGCTGGGGCTAAGTCCGGAGAATAGGGTGGATGGGGCACAACGGATATCTGATGTTTTGCCAGATAACTGCGGATGAGGAGTGACGCGTGAGCTGGCGCATTATCGTGGTGCAACATCCAAGTTTGGTTTTCCCACAATTCAGGCCTCTTCCTGCGCACAGCATCCCTCAAACGCGCTAAAAAGTCCTGGTACAACTGTTTGTTTACCGTCTGACCATGTGGTACAAATTCATGATGGACAATGCCTTTGCAATCAAAAAACACAGCCAACATCACCTTGATCTTTGACCGACTCATCCGTGCTTTTTTTGGTCGAGGAGACCCTTTTCCCATCCACTGCGACGATTGCATCATGGTTTCAACATCATAGCCATAAACCCACGTCTCATCTCCTGTTATGATGTTCTTAAGGAAGTTTTCATTACTACTTGCATTGGCAAGCAGTTCCTGACTGATATCAACGCGGTTCTCTTTCTGATCGTCAGTCAACAAACGCGGCATGAATTTTGCACTAACACGACGCATCTGAAGTTTTTCAGTCAAAATTTGATGGCAAGATCCTATGCTGATGCCCACTTTGTCAGCAACTTCTCGGACAGTTAAACGACGATTTCCACGATTCACAGCACGAACTCTCTCGACATGGTCGTCGTCTATTGATGTGAAAGGTATTCCAGACCTGGGATCTTCACCGACTGACATTCTGCCCTCTTTAAAACGCTTAAACCACTCATAGCACTGCGTTCGGCTCATACAGTCCTCCCTATGTGCTTGGTTAAGCAATTAAAATGTCTCTGTAAAATTTTTACCAAGTTTGCAGCAAAATTTCACACACACCCGTTGTTCTTCAAGCTCTTTCATTGTCACTTTGTCACTAATCCGATGAACAGCTTGTGCACATACTCAGTTCAGCGGATGTAGCTCGATGACTAATGCTCATAGCGAAACGGGGCAAATGGCAGTTTGTTGTCAAAACCTGCCGCTAGGTGCGCTCAGTAGCCGCAGCGCACCCTCTGTGCTGGTTGGCGCGCTATTTAAAAAGTTTGGTCTTTTTTTGAACACGCCTCATATTTCTGTGAATTGTGTTGGGGATTTTGTGGAAAACTGAGATGTCTCACATTACTGAAGTTACTGAGGACAGTATGTTTTTGACACATTCTTTTGTTCAGCATAATATAAAAAAGCTCATTACTTTTGGTGTGACACTTTATTAAGCAGTGGCTGAAAACTTATAATCCAAAAGAGAGGAAAATTAAATTAGGGTTATGAAAGGTTTACTTTCACTATCAGATGTGTTGTTATGTTTTTAGATGCTGACAATGTGTTGAAGGACAGTAACATGTTGATGCAAGCAGTGGCACTTCTAGTGTCTCGGCCGCAGTCACGTAACCGATTTGAGATTCCAGTTCATACTGATATGCACAGGTACAGTATGGAATCGTAACAAGGGTACCATCTTTAATGTATAAGTGTGACTGCCAACACAAATCAAAACAAGGAAACCGAAAGCTGGAATCATATTTCCAGCCTCTTTAAGATCTGTTGCGCAACAAAAGTTACAGTCTCTTGCCTTTTGGTATGTAAACGGACACTGTCATGTTCAAAAGTGATGGTATTGTGAGAGGGGATTGTGGTGTTGTGTTTTGTTAATATATGTGGACTGTCGTGGTGTTTGACTGTCTGTAAGGCTCTAGCATTCTGAAACTTTCTTATAATCCCAGTGATCTGGTGATATTTAATGACTGGCAGAGTGGACATAGACGTACTGAGTCTGAACCATTGCTCGCAGTGGCAGAGTGATTCTACATTTCACATCAACTCTGAACAACTGAAGGGTTCTAATACCCAGCTTTAAAGCAGTTTGGACTGCATCAAGAATGAGGGTCGATACTAGAAGTCATTCACACAACATCTCGACTATTGTTAGTACAGACCAGTGGCTTGCCCTTACCACATCATCTGTGTTTTTGTGTGAACACATTGATAATTCAACCAACATTCATTACCTGATTTTGTTCCTGCAGCTCATAACATCTGTTTGGCTTTTGGGTGGTATTTACCAATACTGCAGGCACTGGTATGAAACTTGGTCATTAAATATCACGATTTGTGTTTTTCAGTGTCGTCAAACTTCCTCCCCACAATGTGTCAGAGCCTGCATTTGACATAGCTGCTATTGTGGATCCTGTATCAAGAGGAGCACAGAAGGTGGGTCCAATTTTGTCTGTGCTGCAGGAGGTTCTAAACTGCCACATCAAGGTGTACCTCAATTGTGTGGAGAAGAATAGTGACATGCCACTGAAGAGGTAAGTACAGATTAGTAAATAACCACATTGACTCTGTAAACAAGTTACTAAACGCAATGATGGGGATCACATTCACAGTGCTTGATAGCTGACTTGTTACTGCCATTGTTTTTTCTCTGTGCCAGAAATGCTGCTGTAAATAATTTTTCAGAAGTCTTGTTTGGACTGCTACCTAGTTCTGTTAATGTATTTAAGGAATTAACAATGAGAATCTCTGAAGAGGGGTTCTAGTTTTTGCAGTGTGAAAATATCACACATTCGAGCACTGGTATTGGTGTGCTGGTTAAAACAAAAGCCATGAAAGGTGATGTGGTGGAAGGCATACTGTCAAGATGTGAAATCCCCCCCATCCAGCCAAAGATTTGATCTTTTGATGAACGCATTGCCGCAGCATATTAGTAAAATAACAACAGTTCAAGCTCAAAATTAGCAATTATTTTCACAAAGAAACTCCACTTTTCCTTTTTTCTTATAACATTAAAATCAGTCTTGAAGCAATATGCACAAGATGAACTTAGAAGTGCAGCTACAGAGTCAGTGTGTGTGTGTGTATTTTGCCCATTAGATTGACTGAGGAATGGCGTGAGACTGCTAAGACAGTGGGCCAATGTGGATGATATAACATTTTTGTACCTTTCACTGCTGAATAAGAGTTTTCAGTATCAAACAGGAAGCCTGTACAGATGGAAAGAAATTACAAGAATGATTGACAACACTGTTCTGCTGAAATGCAGATGGTACTGTAGAGCTGGAGCTCTTTGTGAGTGGGAAATTCACAAAACTTGTGTGTTTCATTCTCCTGTTTACATATTTGTCCATTCATAGTTGTTTAACCTTTTGGCTGTGGGGCTGGACATTTAAATTTTATGACATCCTTTATGTAAAACATGAATATTTTATGAACAAAAAAGATAATTATGAAGTACTGATTATGCAGCATGTTTAAAAGTGCAGTAAATATGTTGGTTTGACTAAATATATAAAATACATTCTTCGGGTGGTAGCAGTACTTTTGTCCTATGTATGGGATGGGCATTGTCTGAAGGTTAATTCCACTGGTGCTATGAGCTTGGCAGTAGGATTTTAATTTGGTTTGAATGGTGCTAGTACTGAAAACATGCAGTTTTTTCTATTACGTGCATTCATCATTCCAGTAGTGCAGTGCAAACCATTGAGGGTTGAAGAATATCATATGCTTGACTGAGGTATGCTTGTGAGGGGTGCTCCTGTTTGTCTTCCTGTGTGTTAATGCCCTACTGTTTGCTGCATAGTCCAGATGAGTTGGTTTTGTTCTTAGTGGAGTAGAGTTGAATGGCAGCTGGGTGTTCTGAGAGCCACAGATGGTGTACACATGGAAGTTTGATATATTAACCTTGACTACCTGTGCATTGCTAAATCTTTTACGTATCTTTGAAGCTAGGAATGCAATTTTGTTACACATCAGGTTATAGAAATTCCAGAAGATTTTACTGTGTAATAAAGTACTTGATGACATGTGAGGGTTGAGATTATTAAGTTTTTGTTGTTGAATTCCCTGCCAAAATGTTTTGTTATTAAATGTGCTTGTCTGAAGAACCTGATTGGCTTCAGAACTGGAAGTTTGTGTTCATACTTCCCAGATTATCTCCTTCCACCAGTAAGGTTGAAGTTGTGAATGCTTGTTAACACACTTGTTGTTTTCAGCTGTTGTTAGTACCTTCCATATTCTTCCAGTTTCTATCGCTTTGTGTTGGAACCGGAGATTCATTTTACATCAGATGGCAGACAAACAAGTGGCCCAATGGCAAGATTTGCCAATATGCCAACATCTCCATTGTTGACACAAAACATGCAGGTGCCTGAAAACTGGCTGGTGGAGTCAGTTCGCAGTCCATATGATCTTGACAATATTCATTTGGAGGATGTGGATAGTGTTGTACACAGGTGAGCCATCAGAATAGCCTAATATTGCATAGAAGAAATTTATTTGTTATTTATTTATTTATTTATGTCACTCTACTACTGAATTAATAGTCTGAGGCTACCCACACACTGGTTCTTAGGTTCAAATCCTGCTCATCACATGGATGTTTGTTTGCCTTTTCCTGTAGATTCTTGTGAACGTAGTGGTGATATAGTGTGGTCACTGTTCCGAGACCCTCCCACATGACTGAGTAGGGGCATTTGCACTACATGTGGTTAGTGTAGCAACCGGGCTTCTCCGCCTCTCTCTCTCTTTCCAAATCTCCTCCTTAGTTTCCTCCCATGTTCTGCTATCTTGTGTGACATCTTTCTTAATCTGTTGTTCACATCTTGATCCTGGTTTTTGTCTTGAGCATCTTCCATTTTTATATGCGAAACATTCTTCAGGATTCTATTTTCTTTCATTCTTAAAACATGCCCATAATGTCGTTTTCTGTCATATATTAAATTATAACTCTAGGTATTTGTCTTTGAATTATTTTCATGCTTTATTCTCTCCCTTTTGGTTCTCCCTTGTATACTTCTTGATTGTCTCATTTGTGTTGCTCGTAATATACTACTATCTGCATTCAAAGTGTTACCGTGAAATAGGCCATGGCCATTTCCAGACTGTGTAATCATGCCACCACTTTATTAGATTCTTCAAAACATGATTATTATTGTGTCCTGTATATGGAAGCATGAAAATCTGTACAATTAGTAACTGTCTGCTGTCACTTGTTGCAGTGAATTTGAGTTGGAATACCTACTGCTTGAAGGTCACTGTTTTGAGACTACCATGGGCAATCCACCGCGAGGCCTACAGATCACACTTGGAACGGAGACTCAGCCAGTTGTTGTGGACACTATTGTCATGGCAAACTTGGGCTACTTTCAGTTGAAGGCCAACCCTGGAGCTTGGTTACTGCGCCTTAGACAGGGTCGCTCAGCGGACATCTTTGATATTGTCAGGTTGGAAGACGCTGCTTCATTTGGAAAGGGATTTAACAAAAGAGCAATATTTTGTAGTCTTACACTAAAGCTGTGTTTTGATTTTGCGCATGTCACTTATTAATACCTGTGTGCAGAGTGTTCTGAAGATGGTTAGTTAACCTTTTAAAACCCAGTGGTTACTCTTTATACCACCAGGTTTAACATTCATAAATTCTGCATTGTGGCCACAGAGTGCATTTATGTGTTCCCTGCATGTCTGAGAACAAACACTGAATTTTGTCTGATACATCATTAACCAGTTGATTTTTTTATAACCGAGCTGGGGAGTGCTTACTGCATGGTAAAAACTGGGTCTTTATGATATAAACAGATTGCATTTCATTCTTAATCTTTTAAAGCCTAGCAGTAACTTTACATACGACCAGGTTTAACATTAAAAAGTTCTACGTGGTGCCCACATTGCGTTTATGTGTTTTGTGCGGATCTCAGAACAAACAGCAACTTTTGCCTTATAAAACATTAAGAGACTGGTTTTTATAACCGAAGTGGAGAGTGTTTACAGCACGGTACACACTGAGTCCTTATATAAAACAGATACGCTTCGTCTTTAAAGGGTTAAAGGGCTAATTAGTCAGAAGTTGTTCACATATTTCTCAGCTAGTATGGAACGTAAAGGTTCATAAATCTCAAAACACATTTCTCTAACCTACATTTTACTGTTATTCTCCAGTCTCTCTCTTGGCTTGTTAAGTTGCTCTTCTCATTTCACACAGTTTTGGGAACAGCCAAAGAAGGGGGCCATTTTATGTCTTTTTCTGCATGCACTATGCAGCAGTGGATATTTACACCGATTCATGTGATCAACAGGGGCAATCATTAAGTAACCCTTGTAGCACAACAGTGTCTGTGTGAGAACAACCAGAATCACCAGCAGCTAAAACTGCACATCCTCAGACATGAAAAATTAACTGGCTAACTCAGGAGAGTAGAGTCCTTGAGAAGCTAATAGTCTCCCAGTTAGTCAAAAAATTCCTCACCTGTTTTGGAATGCGAGGTTCATTGCCATGTCCAGAAGGGATTGCTACTGGTCCTTATTCTCAGCCAGATGAATCCAGTCCACACCCTTCCGTCCTACTGTGTTAAGGTCACCCTGAAACGTGAACACTGGAAAACACAGACAGATGGCTGTAACAGAACAGTAATGAGAATACTGTGATTTGACGAGGTGTGAATAATGTGATGATGAATAAAGAGGTTATTAGATGAAACTATCCAATTATCAATGTTTATAGTGGTGATACACAAGTAAATACAATGGAAAGTTCATCAGTATCAATTGTCAAGTGACGAGATGTTACACTATAGGAGGGAACAAAAAATAATTGTAAAAGCTGAATGCAAAACATGTACGTTGTTTAAAATTATTTATTTGTTTTTATGGTATATTTAACTAAGCTGTTAATGGCTCAAAGAGTATAGAAACAAGTTTCTGTGGCCTAATTTGATGTGATATCCTGACATGTACCAGGAGGCATTGAGGAAAACCACAAAAACCCTCAGGGTAACATGTCTTTGGGCCGGAATTTGAACTGTGAACCTCTCAACCATGAAGCAGGAGTGCCACCCACTCAGCCACAGCGTGTGGTGTCTGAAACATTGAGTGTAATGAATAAAAAATATTAGATCAACTTGTTATGAAACAGACCCACAATATGCTTGAAATAGAAACTCAGAATGTCATTCTTTGAAGTCAGAACTGTTCACAGTATCCTGCATTGTTAAATGATCACTATACTAAAGCAAGAAGTATGAGGTGGATTAATATGTTGCAAGATTTGTGAATGTGCAGAGATGATGTGAAAACACTAGAACAAGGAGAAAATGTGGTGTGTGTAGGGGCCAAAAGTTTGAAATGCTATAGTATTATAACTGAGAAGGTGGGGACAGTCTACATTGGTATGGGGGACTTCGGTTGGTTCCAGAGAAAATTCAAATTGTAGAGGGGATTATACTGTAATCTGAGACACTGTAATGAGGTTGCACTCTACTTTAAATGTATAACTGTTAATGTTTTGTGTCCAGCCATGATGGATCAGACACTCCGGCCAATTCAACAGACATTAAGGTTTTGATCAGCTCCTTCCGCAGCCATGTGTTAAAATTGAAGGTTGCCAAGAAGCCAGATAAGATGCATATGGATCTGCTTTCAGATGACAGCGATCCCAACTCTGGCATTTGGAGCTCCATCACAAGGTATAACATTTAATAACTCTCCTCTTTTCTTATTAGTACCAACACTCATTTACATACCTTTCTGTATGAGGTAATTGAGGTAATCTTTTGTAATATGTATCTTTTTGTTGATGTCCACTGTGTTTCATTATTAGCACATATGGCTGTGGTTTTGGTGGTGAATGATACTCTGATAGTAGCTATTGGTCTGTTGGGTGAATGTAATTCTCAGTAGTCTGGGAAAGAGAAAGGCATGTTTTATCTGCCAGTGACCAGATAAGCAGGTTGAAATAAGGGGCCATTTAGATAAATCAAATTATTGTGTATAAATTGTAAAAATTTTATATACATTGGTTTTGTAGTGCTGACACAACATAATAGTAAATACCAACTTACAGAATAACACCACAACATGATATTCAAGTACAGTATTCCATTTGTAATATAGTCTTGTACCATGCTTAGATCAGCTCTTGGATCCAGTTGGTTTCCCCTTTCATAGACACCTGGGGCTTTTTTATGTAAAAGGAGACTGTTGGAGTATGAAGGTGGTATGTCTGTCTGGCACTCAGGTTGCAATGTATGATGATTTGACTCCAGATCACATAACTTCCTTCGTGGAATGGTTCCTGCAGAAGGTTATAATTTTACCCATTTTAATTGCAGTACTTTTAGTGGATCAAAAACAACAGATGAAGATGGAGATGAGAGGATTAACATTTTCTCAGTTGCATCAGGGCATCTATATGAACGTTTCCTGCGGATTATGATGCTGAGTGTACTGAAACACACAAGCACACCAGTAAAGTTTTGGTTTCTCAAGAATTACTTGTCTCCAACACTGAAGGTGAGTTTGTGGATAATGGTCAAGTTGAAAATGTGTTCCTTGTGGTGAGCCAATCCTGTGAAAGGAGGGAAAGTGTACAGTGTAAGTAGGGTGGGGGAGCAGGAGGCTTACTAGAACCACCACCATCTGTGTCCCCTGTGTTGAATGTGATGAGTGTAGTAACCAGTTAATTTGCAATGTTCCATTTTTCAGGATTTCTTACCTCATATGGCAAAAGAATATGGGTTTGAATATGAATTAGTCCAGTACAAGTGGCCCCGATGGCTTCATCAGCAGACAGAGAAGCAGCGAATCATATGGGGTTACAAAATTCTCTTCCTTGATGTCCTCTTCCCATTAGATGTTAAGAAGATTTTATTTGTGGATGCTGATCAGGTATAACTCAGAAAACTGTTATTAGTATGTGTGTGGTTGAAATAACCACTGTTTTAATAGCTTACTGACCTTCCTGATATCTTCCAGCATGGTCAGGTGAAGTGCAGAAGTGTGCATCTCAGGTGGGGGTATATCAGGTGGATTCTGCTGCTCCCAGTACCATTAAGTTAGCAGCATGAATGGCTGACATAGAACAGTTATATGCCTTCATATTCTGTACGTTTGAAAAATATTAGCTTTGACAGAGTTGGAGGTAGGATATAACCCTGGAAAATTGTGAAGTTTGTTCAAGATTGTGAATCAGTTTTATTTTGTGGTAAAGAGCATACAGAGGCACAAAAATAGACCTTTTGTATCTGACGTATCTTGCCAAACTCACATGTGCCATCGTGGCAGAGAAAAAGAGTAAATCTGCAGGAAGTGTAAATGTTTCAGTCCTGAACAACTGCAATTAGAAAACCAAATTCAAATCGTAGTTTAAAAAAAGACTGGAAAGTTTGTGCATAGTGTAACAATTGTGGCATATTTGCTGCCTTTTATGTAAGTGGCTTGAAAATCGTGAGACTTAAGGGAAAAGTATATTGTTCATAAAATGTAATTTTTATTTTTAACTTTTGTTTGGAATGCTTTTTGCTTCAATAAGATTTCAGCCTGTTACTATTGTGGTGTGTTTAAAAATGTCTATAAGCCTTTCATTTATGTGTCTGTATTGTCAGATACTAACCAAAATTGTAGTATGTTCACAGATTTTATTATTACTCTCCAATATAAGATTTAATGAAAATCTTCTCAGTGGTGCTTGAATGTTGCGTGCAGACAGATGATCAGCATGGTGAATCTAACAGGCCTTTTTTTTTTTACAACTTTTCATTGCAAATACCCAAGTGCCACATAAGTTTATTCACACGTTTTTGCATAGGTAACCTCTTCAGAGGCTGGCACAAAAGGAATGAAATACAGAAGGATTTGAGAAATATGCATGTCGTGACAGTAAAAACGGTAGCTACAAATCATTTAATTCCAGTTTTTGAGTGCTACTTCTGTATTACTCATACTTGTAAACCATAACACTCATTAAACAGCAATTTGTCTTAACCCATCAATGCACAGTTTTACAGGAGACAGAAAAAACTTGACTGACCCTCAGTAGACCAGCACTTAAGAATGTTATGTTTTTACGAAAATGTAAGGACAAGCAAATTTTTTGTGGACACAACATTTTGACAGAAGGTGTGTTTGTAACTGAGTTGTCTAGTAGTGCTGGAGTCTCAGTTTGATGAATTGTGTGGGTTACAACAAATTGCCATTTCATGGGTGATAAATTGTTTCTAGGTTGTGCGAGCAGATATGAAAGAACTACGGGATCTTGATCTTGGTGGTGCTCCATATGGTTATACACCGTTTTGTGACAGTCGCACTGAGATGGATGGCTTCCGGTTCTGGAAGCAGGGTTACTGGCGAAATCATCTTCAGGGTAGACGATACCATATCAGTGCTCTGTATGTAGTGGACTTGCGTCGGTTCAGGAGGATAGCTGCTGGAGATAGGTTACGAGGGCAGTACCAAGCTCTCAGCCAAGATCCTAACTCCCTGTCCAATTTGGACCAGGTAATGTTATCATAATGTTACCATTATTACATTTTTTTTGTTTGGGACTGTGCTTGGTAGAAGGCTGAGGAGTCTTCCTGGTTTGCACCTTGACTAGGGAGCAGGTATTCCAGTCAAAATATTTTATGATTTTTATTGTCAGCAAAGAAATGCTGGGACAGTACCTAGAAGGTAACTGCAGTTGCTCTGTCTGTTGTCCTTTCCAGTTCACTGTACATCAGGATCATGTTTCATATCATTTAATGCTTAAACAGTAGTATATGAACCATGCAGTCATGTGGGTCACTGGTTGTGTTCAGTTCCGTGCTGTGCATTAGACTGTTTTTAAATTACTGTAGCAAAACATGGGATTGCATTTCAGTTCCAGTCATACCACCCCTCAGCATCAGAAAAGGCAAAAATTTTATATTTTTTGTTTTATCATGCTGAGAGCACAGATGTTCATCTGTGCAGCAGTGTCTGCACTCTGCTTGAGGGAGGAGCCTCTGACCATCTGGGATTTTACCTATTTCTCACAGTGTGACAGATAAGGCATTTGTGACAAGAAGCAGACCATTCTAAATTTTACATACAAGATTCCAAATTTCGTGTTGACAAATTTATGATCTAACCACTGAACCAAGCCATCTGTGACATTTCAGCTTTAATGTAATTAAATTTTAACAAATAAAATTTATGTAATATTTTCCTAAATATTGGTTGGCCAATGACAGAAGGCCCCCTTTCATTTGCCAACCAATCACAGAAGTTGAAGGTGTTTGTCAAAGCTGTCACCCCAGGTAATGAGATAGGTGGAAGGACAGAGAAATACTCAAAATTTAGACATGAGAAGCGATGGACAGCAGAGAACATAGTCTAAACGTGGTAAATCAGTAATCATTTATCAGAGTGATCAGAAAGTAGAGACAGTCGTCAGACACTAGGGCATACTGTAGTTAGAATAAGAGGTAGTCAGAGACTGTGGAAACCTAGGATGGTATTCACTCTGTCTCGTGTGTACATATCAGTCATCAATAAATGCAAAGTACGTTTTCATGGTACTAAGTGTAGTGTTATTTCTTACAACATTGCCCACACTGGCCAAAACACCCTGTTAAGACCCTGAGAAAATTTCTCATCTTACAACATTGGAGCTAGTGCATGTACCTGACTTCTGACCTTTCAGCCTTCAAACTAGGGTGTGAAGGTAGGTATAATCTGTCTGAAATGTTGTAGGTCACAATAATGACCAGCAGCAGACAGCATCATGAGTAATACATTGTACATGTTTTAGATACTACTTGCTTATGTCAAGAGATAACACTGATATTCCGTAATAGTTTCTGCAGTCAGTTTTGTTGAGGAACTTAATGACCTGTACTCATCACCAAATATTATTTGGGTAATCAAATCAAGAAGACTGAGATGCGCGGGCCATGTGGCACGTATGGGGGAGGAGAGAGATGCATACCGGATTTTGGTGGGGAGACCCAAGGGAAGGCGACCACTTGGGAGACCCAGGCATAGATGGGAGGATAATATTAAGATGGATATTTGGGAAGTGGGATGGGGGCATAAACTGGATTGAGCTGGCTCAGGATAGGGACAGGTGGTGGGCTCTTGTGAATGCGGTAATGAACCTTCGGGTTCTATAAAATGCGGGGAATTTCTTGACTAGCTGAGAAGCTGTTAGCTTCTCAAGAAGGCCTCTGCTCCATGGAGTTAGTTAGTTAGTTAGTTAGTTAGTTAGTTAGTTAGTTAGTTAGTTAGTTAGTTAGTTAGTCAGTTTTGTTGGTAGGTGTATAAAGTAGAAAATGGTGGAGTTCTGTTTGAGTATGAAATTTTGTGTCAGAATTTGGACTTTCCGTTGACCCTCCATTTACAAGCTGCTATCAGCTATCCAGAGATTGGTAGAACTGTGGCATTGAGAGCCTAGTAAATGAAATGTGTGAGCTGTTTACATTTTGTTGTGTTTAAGTATACTTACACAAGATAAATATGCACAAAATTTGAACTGTGTTGGTCATGAAGGGTTGTGCTGTTACAGGATCTGCCAAACAACATGATCCACCAAGTGGCAATAAAATCATTACCACAAGAGTGGCTGTGGTGTGAGACATGGTGTGATGATGCCTCCAAGCAGTATGCCAAAACCATTGACTTGGTAAGTTGCCATTCTTTATCTTATTGTGCCTAGTTTATTGTTTGAGGTATGTTTCATGTGCATCTTGTTCCAGGAGTTGGTTTTAAGTCTTGGTGTCAAGTGATTTTTGTAATAAAGGGTCTGTTGTCATAATGAAATTCATAGAGCTCATCTTAAGGCATAAAGAATCTTGCAACCATATTTTATGGCGTGGTGCTTTATGAAGCATAGGGATAACTCTACACTTGACCTCGGGCAGTCCAAAATAATTCAGTGTAGTCACAAGTCTTCAGGGAATCACTGTTCAGCATACTAGATGTCCTGAAACTCTCATCTGTTGGCCCAGTTTTACTCAGTATTCTTTACAGAGCTGATACAAGATAGATAAGAGGCTGCATTCAACCTCAAATGTTACCAGTAACACTGCACAAAGAATTGACCTTACAAATTTCTTGTGTGTGTCTGTGTCTGTGTGTCCATCCTTACGTCAGGTTGCTATAATTGTTGACTAGGTTTTCATAGAATTTGATACTGGGGAATTTTGCTAAAGTTTGGACACACAGATTC
This sequence comes from Coptotermes formosanus, assembly GCA_013340265.1. Lineage (NCBI taxonomy): Eukaryota > Metazoa > Arthropoda > Insecta > Blattodea > Rhinotermitidae > Coptotermes > Coptotermes formosanus. The sequence continues at coordinate 1,399,398 of BLKM01000403.1, read as the reverse complement.
AAACTACAATGAAAATTGAATGGCAGTGACACGCACTTTATGTGAAGATGTACATCTACGGTATTTTTGCATTCACCTTGAGTGTAACTCGCATGTAACTCATGAAATATTAATTGTATCGAAATATATTTTTATAAGAAGTTGTGGAGAAAAATAAAAATTCATTTTATTTCAAATACACTTTCCTGTCTTACAGTTTTTGATACTAAAAAAATAAATTTTTATGCTGTCATATTATAACTGGACAGTCATTGGAAAATATGGTCATATAATGCAGTGAACATGGCAGAAATGGTACACAGTGCGTGCACTTCATAACTTGTACAAAAATTGAATGCTTCATTGGACATATTGGCCCTTGAAGTCGAGACTACCATGACTACCATGCCGTCTTAAAACATTGGGCACCAATAACTGAGTGATGTGGCACCATATCACAGAAGAACAGAGACCTTGACTGCATGACTTGAAAATCTAAGAACTTGCATGGTGCTTGCTTGTTTTTATTTTAGCGGGTTGGGCTGAAAGAGTATAATTGAATAATGTAAGCTTTAATTACGGTTATGCTGACTAATCAGTCCATACTGATGCCAGGTTAAGAGAATATTTATTTTGGTTGTTTTGCTTTTTCTGTTGTCAGTGTAACAACCCACTTACAAAGGAAGCCAAATTAACAGCTGCAATGAGAATAGTTTCTGAATGGAAAGACTATGACTTAGAAATAAAGAAACTACAAAATAAAATAAGTAGGAATCAAACTGATGAGGAGGGAGACTTGAAGTCAGGAGAAAGCAATATGTGGAAAGCAGGTGAGTGTGCATCGTAAGTACCATTTTGATGTGAATTCAGTATGATTTAAACCTGAAGGTGTCTTATAAAATGATAAAGTGATAAAAAAGACTGTTGAGAAAACATTAATATTCTTATGCATTTGCCGTGTTGAAATATCTGTTTGTGGCTGCTGTTTAAAAGCTTCCCAATTTTCTTGTGTGTTCTTTTTGTGTGACATAATTCATTATTCTCATCTTGATCTCAGTCACCGTGCTGGACATTTTCCTTTTAGTTTCACATTGACAATCTGCTATGGAATTCTGTGCTTCAGTATTTTATAAAATGTTCACTTATCATCTCATTTTGTTATTCATTAATTTTTCTGCAAAGGCTTTTTTCTTCATTTTCTGTCTTTTTGTTTTTCCTTCTGTATGTCTTGAGAATGTCACCTCAGCTACTCTTAGCCTACTGATATTTACTTGTGTCCATGTCCATACCATATATTAGTATATATTGGTTATTAAAATCTCATGTTGTCATTTATTCAGGACTGCTGTAAGATGCCTCAGCTTTTTCACATTACTTCATGACTTTACTGTCAGGTGTGTTTCTTCTTCAGTAAATACCCATGTTCCAATTTCTGAATTTGACCTTGTAAGCGATACAACCCAGTTGCTTTCTTTTAGCTTGTATGCTTGAGTTACAAATTTTGTCCTTAAAGTGACATTCAACCAGCTAGCTGCAACTTGTGGAGCATTTTTATCACCAGTACAAGTTTTCAGCTGAGGAGACTCAATTGCATTGTTGCTGGTTTTGTGGCAGTAATTTCTGTGACTTCTTTTCTTTCCAGATGATCATGAACAACACACAGAATTATGATACTCCACGGCTGTGATTAGTTTTACTTATTTGCAAATAATAAAATTAAGAGATGAATGAAGTGCGATTGATATGTGCTGATAAATTGTCCATCACCAGGCTTTATTTAAAAAGTAAAGAAACCATTATCATTGTCATCATCAGTTGTCCCTTTCATTAATATAAAACTAAATGGATGATTGTTTTTGTTTAAGAAAGGTACATTCCTTTTTATATGTGTTCCTGATCATTTTTTAATGTTTCCCAGCAATTCCTTTGTTCCCCAGTTACTTTGTGTGTGCATTAGTTTGTTTATATGTAATGAAGTAAGAGACAAGAGCCGTCTAGAAATAGCCTTCTGCTGATTATTTATCCACAGATTATCTGGTGTGCATGATCTGTGGGTGTTCATGCATCATTTTTTATGTTTTATTTTTTATTTGTTCTATATACTCATGCATCTTTACAACTACAGACATGTGAAATATAATTCATCATGTAAGATTTCAGGTTGTTAGAGTGGTGACAGCAATGCTAGCTCCCTTTTGGGGTGTGATGCTGTGGGGGGAGATTGGGTACCAAAATTTTGAGGAATGTGCTGGCAACAGCTCAGAGTGTAATATGGGTGAAAAATGTGAAATTTGGTGACAGCATGTTCATCTGAAAGTTAGTACGTGCCAAGCAGGATACTTGATATTGCACTCTAGAAGCAATCTTTCTGGGCTTTTATCTTTTTCTTATCTCAAACAGTCAGTATGGGAGTGGGAAAGTGAATGGCAAGATAGTTTAACTCTTATCTTAGTGGGGTGGGTATTTAAATTGTAGTACATGGTTTATGAAAAACATTTTGAGTAAAAAAAGATAAAAGGATGAAATAAACAGCATTTTGTTGAAAATAAAACAGATTATGCAGCATGTCTTAAAAATGAAGTAAACTTTCTCATTGCCTAAATACATAAAATGAGTTTCTAGGGGTGTTTTCCCACGCACGCTCGTGTGCATGAACAATGTGAATGCAGGTCTTTAAAAAGGTTAGTAATTGTAGAAATTGAAGGAGAGGGTACTCACAATGTTATGAAAGGGTTTGGGAACGTTAGTGAAGAAAACCTTGAAGAATGGCTACAAAGTGATGCATGTGACCATGATTACCAATGCATGACTGACGCAAATGTCATCCGCACTTTGCAGGACAAAGTAATAAAGAAAGGAATGGGCAGGATGTGAGTGAAGAAGCAGGAAACAGTGACGATGTTGGTCATACTGTGACACTATGGTGTATGGTTCACTGGGGTTAGAATACAGAGATAGTACAGCTGCTAGGAAAATTTGACTGCTATAAATGTTATGAGTGATTTTTCCAAATCTAAGTTACGTGTACAGGCTTAGGAAGTAACATGTGGTTAACCTTGTACAGCCCGATATAACTTTCAAGTCACATACAAGTATTGTCATTCTTTAGTTCATATTTGTACAATGTCGTACTGATGGACCAGCATGACTTTCTAGTTACAGTATGGAAGCTTTGTTTATGTGGTTGGTAACTCAGAAGTGCAGACTATGTCCACCAGATGTCACAGACAGTTGGAGTGCAAGCACATGGTGTGCACACTGTCAACAGCTTGTGTATGACAATATTTGTGATCATTTGTGATTATTTTCATGCATTTGAATTCCATAAAAGCAAATGTGAGTATTAAAGTTTGATTTTAAAGTAAATTAAATTATATTAAGTAGTTTGCAGCATATTGTAAGAATACAAAGTAAAAGACTAGGATTGTGTGTGGTTAGGAGTTACTTGTGGATCTTTGTTCCTTGTGTTAGTGAAGATACTTGAGAGATGACTGCTGTTTCCATATTATTATACCATCAGTGCTTGCTTCTTATCAGGGTTAGGCACTAGATATACACATACTACTAGGGTAGTAACAGAAGGTAAAGTATTAATATTGTGCGTGTGGGCTGTGGTCACCTCCCCAAGGTTTAAATTTGGGTTGTCCAGATCTCTGTCTGTTTTTGTAGTTGTACATAGTTGTACTTCACACTTGACTTCACCTGTTGATGAACATGCAGGTTATGGTCACTGATTATGGTTACTGCAGAATAAAGATTTGTTTTTAAATTTGTGCTTATAACAAGACTTAAAAGTCCATAATAATGGTGGTGGTAGTGAAAATGCAGTTTGTACATTACCAGCTACTCACATTCATTAGAGAATGTTATGGAAATCCACTTTCGTATTTAGTAGCACAATGGTAGCTTCCTCCAGGTATAAAGCAGCCAGTGTGCACTGGTCACTTACATTAATTTAGTGTGAAGCTTACCTCCAGTCACCAGACAAAATCAGTTTTAAGTTCACTTGTTTGAAGGTAGTGTGACATGTGGATGAATATTATTGTTTTTGACTTTGTTCATTGTTCCGGTTTTTTAAAACCACAATGTGATGGAAGACTGTGCTTTTGTCAGCATGTTTACACAAAAACCAAGCACAGGGGCTCTGGGTAGAGTTACTGTTGTAACATGGTCACATAAAGAATTAGGAACAGGTTAAATTTTGATGTGTTTTGCTTTTGTTAAGGGCTGGATGTTTTGTCTTGCAATTTCCTATATAAAATTTTAAAGACTGAACTACGGTAGTACTGCAATTTGCATTTTGTATATGGGTGTGAAAGTCTTGTTGCACAGTAAGGGAAAAATGTAGGCTGAAGATTTCAGAGAACAAGGTGTTCAGGAGATTGTTTGGACCTGAGAGGTAGGAAGTGGCAGAAGACTGGGAAGAGTGCATAATGAAAATCTGTATAATTTGCGTTATCAAATCAAGGATGAGCTGGGAAAAATTTGTGGTGTGCATAGGTAGATTCAAGATCCATACAAATCTGAAGGGAAGTGACCAGTTGTCCGACTGGTACCTAGGCATACATGCGCAGAAAATATTAGAATGGATCTTTAAGAAATAGGATATGGTGTGGACTGTATTAATCTGACTGAGGACAGAGTTCAGCGGCAGGCTCTTGGGAACATGTCCATGAAGTTTTGGATTGCGTGAAAAGTGGAAAGTTTCTTCACCAGATGTGCAGTGGTTGGTTACTGAGCAAGGATCCTGCTGCATGATGTTGATTATTTGTTCTTTTTCAAAGATCTTTGAAATATTTTTACATTTGTGCCTCTGATGATGTAGAGGAATTTTGATTTAGGTACCTTGATGTACCATGGTTTTCTTCTTGTAATAAATTTTGTCCTTCAAATTCACATGGAAATACCAGGATATATTTCATATGAGTATTTTAATGTCCTGTTTGTCTCCACAGTGTTATTCTATTAAAGCTTGTCAATCCGTTTGAAAATATGTTGGTATGTGTGGGACTGGGATATTTTGTTACTGGTTTCCCTGTGCTAGTGGGTACATAAAAATGAAGTCTGTTTATAGAAAGTAATAATTTACAAACATACACAGAGGAACAGTAGTTGGAAAGTTGTGATTTAACTTTTAAGTGCCATGCAGGCTGTTCTCATGCATCAACTATGAGACTGCACAGCATTCACGGTTGTGATTACAGCATTGCAGCTGGTTTGTTGTGTGCAATAAACATTAATCCAGCTCATAACACAGCTGAACAAATGTTTGAATTTCTGACAGTAGTGTTACAATTCCGTTTGTACGTGAAACTTGTAGAGTAACTGAATGTTCTGTGAGGATAGTCTTTGTCATATGGTAACCTATGCTGTGGACTTCCTGATACGTCACTGAGACTTGTTGACCTGAATGTGATCCATGTTAATGTTCACCATCTGTGTGTCAGCCGCAGGATATTGCTGTTTGATTAGAGATATTAGTAATGGAATAATCACTTCTTCAGTTGATGGAATCAATTGAGATGCGGAAAGTCCACAAATATGTCTTTACCTTAATATAAGGCGAGCAGGTTTTCCTAAATCGTCTGAAGAACGGGGGGTCACTTTATAATCACACACAAAGTTATGATGCTGTGTAAATGTGAGTATTTTCATTAAAATTGAAATACTGTGAAAGGAGTTGTATTATGTGCAGGGTTGTCTTATGTCCAGATAAAATTGTTTTAAATTTTATAGAAATTTTGAGAAACAAAAGAACTATCATCCTCAAAATAAGTGTGGGTTAGAAAGACTTTTTTACGTAATGTAATAATGGCCGACCCCTATAACCCATGGTATCATATTTTTCTGGGAATCGGTTTAAGAACAGTTCTTAGAGATGTTTACTTTTCCAACTTAAATCTGTATTTAAATAATAATAAACATCTTTTGATGGCAAATAAACAGCATGTCAGGTGTCTTGTTCAGGAAATAATAGAAGAATTAAAAGTGTTTATATTAATGCAATGATGGAAATATTTTTTCAGGAGTTTTCTCAGATTATGTTACCAGTCAGTAAGGTGTTTCTGTGTAGAAATGTAGGATTATATTGCACCAGACTTTCAGTATTGTTAAGTCCTTTTATTATTACTTATTGAAAGCTTTCCAGCATACACAGAAATGATGTGTTTGATTTGTGACAAGTTGGTGGAACATAAACTTTGCAAGCATGCACACTGCAGTTTTTTAAAATAATATGCACATTTTCTTCAAGGCGAGATTTGTAGGGCACACCAGCAAACTTGGTTGGCTGTTCTGGTTTATATTTCCAACGCAACAATCTTTAAGATGTTAAATTGTTTTTGCTTTACTTTCTACCTTGTGCACGAAGCATGAACTAACAGTTTTACTCCCACATAGTGTCTTCTGTAACGGAGTTCATTTCGTGGCTGTCACCCCGGTTAGTTACATTCATGAGTGTCCACCCATCTGCGGCAAATCTTGCACTGGACATAACAGCACCAGTGGTACTTGCACTGACACCGTTCCACTTTCTCAACACTGATGGTACTGTAGCCTCGCCCACAGCACATGTCCTCACAGCTGTCATAGCCCAGCGAGCTCATGTTGCATGACCTATGGCATTACAAAGTAAAGATACAGTATGGTAAATGTTATTACAGGAGAAACTAATAAGTTTGTGGAGTTTAGTTTCTTGCTGCAGTCACCAGTTGCTATTAACAACCAACATATTGATATGTTCTAAGAAGTGTGAGTGCCACTGGGATAAGTTTTTATGCAGGTACTTCGGGTTTCTTCTGTCATCATTCCACCAATGTTCCATACTCATCTTTAGTTTCCAAGCTGCTCCTACCAGAAGGAAAAAACAAGCGAAGCTTTGATACTTTCAAAGAACGGTATTCTTTCAGCAATCGGGGATTGTCGGTTAGAAAAGTACTTTCAGGTAGTCTCTAAAGGGTTGACGCAAAATATACACGTGGATGGTATTATGAAATATTAACTTGATTTTGTTGAAAAACATTATGCAGAGTCTTTCAAGTAAGAATGTGAGCAGAGGAGCGGGTACAAACCAGTGAAAAGCGCCGAAATTTTTAGTAAGATCTATACACTCCTCCTTCCCTTTTTGTGAGTGCGTGCGTGGCGATTTCACAAATTCGCGGTGTCTCCCCAAGAATAAAACATTACTCGAATCCTTCAGTAGATAGAAGCGTCAAAATTTTTCGACAACTCGGAACGGGTCTTCGAGCCATATCGCATGATGTTCGAGGAGTTGAAGGAGGAAAATAAGCGGCTTCCATCGCATTGTTTGTGCAAATAAAAGAAAAGCCCGCAAAAATATTAAAACTTTTGTTGGGGGTGGGGAGCGCTGTCAATTATTCGTGGATTATCACGTTTCGCGGGGTGTCTTGGAAAGTAACCCCGCCGTATGAAACGATTAAGACATCCTAACGTGTTTCCGTCCTGATGGAAGAACGTACATTGAGGGTATTTGAGAACAGGGTGCTGAGCATATTTGGAGGTAAAAGGGAAGAAGTAACGGGAAGCAGGAGGAAGCTGTAATGAGAAACGTAGTGACGCGGTAACGAACTCCTGGGGTGCCATGTACGTTGAACGTTTTTTTCGCGATCTGACGGACTGTGAGCCTCTCGACGACTGCACAGTGAAGGTAGTTGTATCTTACGCATAGGTATGCATTGTTCGAAATGTTCCATCGCATATTGGCGTTGAACTAAGACACCATGATATTGTGCATTGTGTAATTTATAACGCCGGATTGCTACTGTGCATGGCAGGAATTCCATTCGACGCACCTTCCTTGTTTTCACCGTCTTGGTGGCTTTTTGCGTAATTGCCGCAGTTGTATGCAAGAGTGGCGCATACAGCGTTTATGAGCTGCATAATTATGAAACAGATTTTGGTCTCGTAGTCTTCACGTCCTTATAACAGCAGTTATTTATTTTGCAATACGTGTGAGATCTCTTGGTTCATTACTATGAATCACTGTAATAGGCAGAGGAGAACTATGAAATGAAAATATGCACCTGCTGCAAACAGAATGTGATAAAAGCACAGAAATTTAAATTGAACTGGAAAGAACGTTTAAGTAGGATTTAGGGTAGTCGACTACCAATATCAGCGTATTTGTACAGGCAATCACAAGGGATAGATAAGTGAGAAGACCAAGAATAAAACGGAAAAAGTAGTTTTAGAATTCCCAAGTACCAGAACTGGCTTGTAGCACGCACTTCTTTCGTTGGTGGAAGAGGGGGGAGGGGGAATCTTCAGAATCTGGCAAATTTTTAGAAATTTTAAAGCGACGTTGATGTAGTCTTCATTCGTTGAAAACAACGCTGCAGCGGGGCTTTGAGCTGTCGCGCTGTAGACGGTGTAGTTCCACATCTCGAAGTGTCTTTAATGTCCGTCCAGTTACAGCTGTGTGGATGAGAATTAATTAATGTTGGACAATCAACTTATTTCCAGGTTCTGAAATGACGTTTCTCGCAAAATTGAAAGGACGCAAACTCTTCAGAGGGCAATGTAGCAATTGAGTGCCACGCCAGAGAGGCGTTTGGGGGTTATGGAGGTTATGGAGGTAACGTGCATGGCTAGGTAGAGATGAGTGGGTAACTTCATGCTCTTGCCACTTTACCATCGGTACCCGTTACTGAAACCTTTACATTACAGTGGCACCTCTACGTACCACGTGCATTCATATCAGAGGTATACATTTTGCCATCCCATATAATTATGGGTTTCACATTACTCAGAATAAATAGCGGGGTTGTGGTTTTTGTAATACATTTTTAGTGACGCGGTATTCTGTGCTGTAGAAACTGGATCACTTTTCGTATTACCAGCAATAAATATAATGTGTCTGACGTGGATTTAAAATTCTCAATAAAGGAAAAGAACGTATGTTAGGGAAAATTACGGGGCGTTTATGTTATTTTGTTGCCCTGCTGGGGCCTAGAGGTCATTATATAACATTGTACGGGTGCTTCAACCGGCCAGCTCAGCACAGGTTTTGTTAGTTTTCCTGTATTTTCAGTCAACTACTGACATGGCCCCAAAGTTTTAAATTGCTACTGCGTGATTTTCTTACAGCTCTCCCGATCTAAAATTGTAGGAATAACCCGCCCCATAGGCCTTCGGCGGAGGCTAAGAAAATATTTTCATATCCATCTCTTCAGGACCTAGGAGGAGATCCAGTTCAGTTCATGCGTTTTCCAAATGGGCTACAGTATTTATGAACCTGTTATTCCGTTTATTACATGTGCAAGTCAATTTGTTAGTTTCCTTTATCGAACGAACATAGGCAGAGGTGTACATTAAATTTTATAAAGGAGAGCACCGTACAAGTCTGTTAACAGAGCTAATTGGGACTGTCGGAGTATACAGGTGTTAGTTGTCCTTATCATTTGTTAAACGTTTCAAATTCAGGGTATAAGAAATCTGTAGGCCTACGTTTGTAGGGAATGTTAGTTCCATATACTGTAGTCCCCTGGGTTATGACACCATGTATTCTAGTAGGGGGTACTGACGTTTCGGAGGCACACATTATCACCATCTAGGTGTAATAACCAGAATATTACAGTATGACTTGTCATCTAAGTGAAAACTTCATGTCTGATAATAGTAATTCGTATGAAATATTAGAGTAGCAGTTCTTGATGCGTTTTCAGGCTTTCATGTTGCGTGTTACTCAGATGAGAGTGTTGTGGGTTATCACACTTTGTAGAATAATAAGTTCATTCCGACGTTTCGGAGGACAGTGCTGCCTGCGTATTCGACACATTTCCTCCTCCCAGTCACTCCAACGTCCTCCTAATCCTAATTTAGTCGCTTGAGGATGAAGGCTGAACGTTATTCCGAAACGTCGAAACAAACTGACTATTCTAGATAGTGTAATAACCCAAAACGCTATTATCTAATTAGCATTTCTACTTTCTTTACGTCTTCTCTGCTTTGCTGAACTCGCTGTAACCTTACTAATTAGGGTGAAGGATGAAAATTGTATTTCATTTTATGTACACCCGGCCGAGCAGTGTTACCAAAGAAAATTACAGCTCTTAATGAGAGATGTATTTTTCATATGGTCCGTTGTACGAAGTTCTGTGTGAAGGAATGAAGATAGGAGTTAAGTTTCCGCGCGACAGCATTCAGTGCAAAACCCAAATGTCGAAAAGTTTCGGACGAACAGGCACGATCTTCATCTTCCGCCATTTGCGCACAGAAAGCGTGTAGAGTTCGAGTATAGTTCGTGTATTTTCGCTGTTATCACGAAATGCCCTAATACTGAGAAGTGGATTATGTCTAGCCTTATCTACACACCACATGCTGCAATGCTTAGGCACGTTCATAGCTTCACAAGCGTGAAATTCCTGGACTTAATAGTTTAACGTATAAGACCTGATCTAATAAAGGAGAGTGACGGACTTCCAAAATATTTTAGGCTTGTTTGTAGGGTCCGTACAATTTGTGAATATATTAATATGCGGCTGTGTGTAGTATGGCTCTTAATGTTGGATATCCCTGTTCGAGGTACTACACAGTGACTTGAAGCCACTCTTGCCCAAAATCGTGTAATTTTGTATCTGGGAAAGTTAAGCCGGACGGGCAGTCTCCGTATTCTGGCATGCTTAAGCGAAAAAAAAATAACAGCGCAGGTTTGGCAGGTTTCTAAATTATCCTTCCCATAAGCTTAAGGTTCTACAAATAGGGAATTTTTTCGATTTTTTTTCTTCCGTTTTGTGTCCGCTGCTTCCAGTAATTACTGTCTACAATGTCAGAACAGATGTCTTGCGTGGCTGATTTCTGAGCTTCAGAAGAATCTGGTTTGGAAATATTCAGTCTTTTCAGAACAACTTTTGATGTAGTAGTAAATTCCTGAACACTGGTGGAAAAAAATTGAGACCATGGGAAGAAACAGCTTCTGTAATGTTGCTGCTGTAGGGGTAACACAGAATTTCTGCGTTCTTGCATTAGGGCTAGTGTTATGGATACGTGTTAACGGATAGCCTGTGCCGTAAGGTATAATAACTAACCCCATAAAGCAAAGCCCTTCTGAAGAAGCAAATAGATGCTCAGATACACAAAATCCTCGTCTTTTATGGGACCCTAAATTGATGACAGTGTTCACAACAGCCCGTCATTGGGCCACATAAATCCGTTCTAAACCCTCCCATTCTATATCATTCTTTTTAATATCATGCTGCCATCTACGCCTATATCTTCGACGATGTCTTCTACCTTTAATTTCCTTGACCAAAATTCTGTAGCATGCGTATTTCGTATCTTTACCATGCGTTCTAAGTTCCTTGTTTCTCTCACCCTTAATTTGATCACCCTACCTTGTAGCCGTGGGGTTAAGACGTAGCAATGATATACGTTGAAGTATCGGTAGCTGCTCACCCAACGACAAAGTGTCGCATCCCGGAAGACGTCCGTCTTCAGCACTTGTGCTGTGAGAGCTCTAATCTCTAGTCACCGCGTATTCTGGATAGGCAAATTCAGTTCCGAGAAATACCGGGAGTAGTTAATATCAGGTGTTTGCCTCTAGTAAGCCGGACGAGAGGCAAGTCGCAGGTTTGTCATGTGGTTTGCGTGGATGGAATTTTGATAAAGCCCATTAGGAATGATATGAGGCAACTGTACATCAGATGGCTCTAGAAGTTAGCGAAGTTTCACGCCTACCTGCCTAGGGCCTCTGATATTTAACTCGTACTTGTTTCGTCGGGTGGGTTATAGCGTTGGGGTACCAACTTCGCAACACAACTACGAAGGATGGATTTTCTGATGAAAGAGACTGAAAGTTTTGGACATTCCACATGTAGACTCTTAAAGACAGTTCGTGCGAATGGCTGCAGTAGCAAGAGAGATTCCAGTTGATGTCTTTTACTTAATGACAGTCACAGGAACATATTCACAACGATTCACTGTAGAAATACAAAGAGTGTCCCGCTACATATACAAGTGCCATGGCAGTTTCGGTGCGGAGCCATAGAGGAAGCCGTCATAGTCATGTTAAAACAAAACAGGGCACAGCAAAAATAAGCATTACCATCAAGATCTGCGACACAGAACTCGTAAAATATTAAGTGGTCATTAGTATTTGAACCGGAACCGTCTCAGGTGATGGTCCCACAAGAGTCTGCTGTGAAGAAGACGTAGCAGCTTGGCAGAAGGAACAACAGGTAGAGCGGTATTGTTAAGGTAGAGATTTTCGGTTTTGGGAGGGGTGGGTCGGAGGTGATTGTGAACACTGTAATCTTCTGAAATGTATAAAACACACTCGAAATGCTTCCTCCAGAGGCCCAGTGCGGCAGACGATGTATAGCGACATGGTGCCGGGGTTGGATTGTCGCATTGTTCCAGAAGAGGTAGTAGTTGGCGACGTTGACTCAAATGGAGTGGATCTACACACGTTTTTAGTTGTAATGTGAGTGTGACAGGGAACATATCTTATTAGAAATGACTGCAAGGGAGGCCTTGTGCCAGCGGACAAGCTCGTTAATTGTCGCACATTGCTGGGAGCTTAGCACAGTATACTCGTATCTCTGGAAGATACCTTCGCTATTTTGGATACGTTACCACTTGTGTTAGCTGACCATATGATTCCTATAGCACACTTTCCAACTAATAGGCAGAATAACCTGTTACACAGTTTGTTTAAAATTGTTACACAAATCAAAATAAGAAAGCATTCACGATATTCTCATAAATATTTTTCTTTTTGAATAACAGGTTGGACATAACCATGGTTAATATAATGATAGTAGTAAAGAGTTTCGAGTGATGTATGTACCTACGTTTGGAATTGTCAGTTTGAAATTTGACAAGAAGTTGGCTGGTGTTATTAGGCCTCGCGTTATAATTACAGCAACAGACGTAAAGCAATCTGCTATTGTGTGAAGGTGGAGGCGGGTCGGGCCGTCCATAACATGATAATGACAGGTTTCTGGCGGCGGTCTGTACACTCACTGCACCTAATTGTGGTTCGTGGTCATCAGTGCTCTAAACAAGTGACGAACAAAAGCAATTTCATCCGAGTTCACTTTCGTATGCAAACACATTAATAGGTAGCCGTTGTTTTAAAAGGAAATAAAAGTAAAAGACACATCCTGCATTCCGCACTAACGTTTCTAAGTTTCCGACAGAATATGATTCTATTAACTGCGTCCAGCTGTCTTCGTTATTTTCTGATTCCTTTGTGTCCGTCAGTGGTGTGCAGTGTGATCGGCTTTCGGATTACCGTGTTTTGAGAGCATGCCACCCAGCGTCAAGGTACAATATTACTCTTGCTTTGAACTGGAGGACCCGGATTTAAATTTCGGCCCTGAGTCCGACTGACTTCACTGCCATTATTTGTGGTATTTCTCAGTCTCTCTTGATAAATGCCATGACAGTGCCTCAAATTAGATCACATTTCTTTTCACAACCGTTCCACTTCACTTTTCGCTAATAATCCGAAAGTTCGACGCTAGCAGTCTGCGCTATTAGAAGGGCCGTCAATTATACCACAAGTAAATAAACAAATAAATAAATAAAATCAACCCTTTGATAGATCTGCTCTTTTACTCTTTCTTTTTAACAACTGTTATGGCTGCCGTGGCTAATTTGATAGAATATTTCACAGGAAACGCGTAATTTTTGGAAGTCTGAAGAATATATTTTAAAGACTGGACACAATCTCAGCTCTTTAACCCTTTAAAGCCCAGTGTACATTCACACCTTCAAGAACCTCTTTGACCGCGGTTATGTGTAAACAGTGTGGTGTAACAAAGTGAAAGGATACCGCCTGCACTACCTCAGGGCTGTGATGCAGTACCCGAACAAAATATTTCTAAGGAGACGGATTGGCCATGGCGGCGTATTTCCACGGCCACCCAGATGGGGCCCCGCCCATGAATGACAAGGCTGTATCACGGCGAAAGGAAAGGGTGAAGATAGGTTTGTCGTGCAGGCGACATTCGTTGGCCATCCAGATAACATGACTTCACACCAATGGGCTTTTGCTTTGGGGCATTGTAAAAGACAAAATGTACGAATAACGTAGGTCACTGGACCTTCAAGAGATTCGAGAAAGCAATTTTATCACCATAGCTTTCGTACGTTTCGATTTACTCGACAGAACGTGGCACGAAGTTAGAGGGCTTTCTCGATATTAGCCACATAACTGGTAGAATCCATATTTAATACCGGCAGAGACAGCTTTATCCCTCAAAAGAAACTGTATTATATTATTAGTGGTATTTTCGCCACAATAAGTTGAAATGTTTACAGCCTGTTTTATTGCAAATTAGAAGTATTATTTAAAAAGTAAGGATTTTTAACCATATTCATCTTGTTCGAGATAAGCTCTGCACTCTTCTGGGATTTTACGCAGCGTAGAGTGAAGTCCAAGAAGAATCTTCTTGGACTGTTTGACCCTTGAAGATGGGACCGATAGGTTGTCCCGAAACATGTGGGCCCGATAGGTTGCCCCGAAACATGTGGGCCCGATAGGTTGTCCCGAAACATGTGGGAAGCCTGAAATCTTCTTCGAGGTAGATTTTATTATTTTTTTCTGTGTGATTTTCGGAACGCTGCTTTAGTTTTTCCGTTAAACATGGAATTCCGGCAGGACTCAAAAGCTTGCTTTCCTATTACGATGACTTCAAGCCTTACAAGTTTAATGCTGTAAATCTCGTACGTGTATAGTATAAATTTATAATCCGAAAATGAAATTAAAGTTAGGTTATGGGCGAGCGTGCTAGACTTTTGCATATCAGAGGTGAATGATCGCTGATGAATACTTATTTCAAGAGGAATTATTGTAAACTAATAAGCAATGATTGTTTAATACTGTTAAATTATTTCTAGTATTATTGGCGCTGATAACGGGGCAGAAGTGTAGGCCTCTAGTGAACTTGTGAGAACTGATAAAATTAAATATTAATACCGAAACTCTTTAACAACCGTCAGCTTCTCAGGGTGTTTTTGTTAAGTAAACGGTAATTTTTTAATGAGCTCATCCTCTTGTCCCGAGAAAGTGACATCGACCGAAGAAGAACCAAACCGAGCCACGTTAATGTGAAGAAAGGAGAACAGTAGGGGTACGGGCAGGGAGCAAAATAATGATTTCAAGCAGTCGTCCGTTTTTTGCCTTTCATTTTACAAAAATGTTACTTCAGAAAATTTGCATGTTTTTCGATGATCTAGTGGTACATAATTTCACGATCGTAGCCTAAATGGTGCTAATGTCTTTCCATCGTCACACGTTCGCCCGCCATATTGTTATTACGTATTGTGGGAAATTAAAAAGCACGACTTTTGGGTGACATCTAATGGCATAAATCCATACTAAATTTTGTGAAAGTTGGTCAGCTGGCTCAAACATCGAAATGGGGGCACACACAGACAGCTTGTTTATGAATTATGTTAATCGTAGACCTACTTCTACCTTAAGCAAGGAAGTAAGTTAAATAATGTGTTCAAGAGTGGCAGAGTTTTCAAAAAAAAAAAAATTTCTCCACAAGTACCGCATGTGCCCGGTGAATTACACTTTATAGCACCCTGTTCAAAATTTTGAATAAAGGAACTCCGTTTACTCAGGGCCGAACTAAGAGGCGAGCCAGCCGGGCAGCTGCCCGGGGTGCTAACTTATAAGGGGCGCTAAGACGTCGCTTACATTATAGAATTTCTCCGAAAGTTAACGGAAGTTAGGGCACGCACCCTCAAAAAGGTTCGACAGCCCTGTCCTACGCCGAAAAAGTTTTCAGAATATTTAAGGGGCGCCAAATTATTAGCCTTCCCACGGCGCCAAATTATTAGCCTGCCCGGGCACTCACTTGTCTCTGGCCGGCCCTGCATTTACTTTCACAACATGTGCAGCGCGTCTCAGACTTCAGAATGCCGTTGGAATTGGACTGAATTTTTGTTGTAACGCTGACAAGTTGAAGTATAACTCATGCAGCAAGTAATAATTTAGATTCTTGTAATCGATTTTGAAGCAGTGTTCAAATCTTTCAAAATTTGTATATTTATAATTTACTCAAAATTATTGATTGAACATAAAATAAGAAATGGATATTTGTCTGGGAATTTTACATGATAATTAGTAGAA
The DNA here is from genome assembly GCA_013340265.1 of Coptotermes formosanus. Taxonomy (NCBI): domain Eukaryota; kingdom Metazoa; phylum Arthropoda; class Insecta; order Blattodea; family Rhinotermitidae; genus Coptotermes; species Coptotermes formosanus. Next base: position 1,383,314 of record BLKM01000403.1, on the reverse strand, counting down.
AAGCCTAACGTTGCCTTCGGGTTGTTAGCAGCCACACTTCGTTTCGGAACGTCCCCGCCTTCGAATCCGTACCCAGCAGTCGGTTATTCTGCATAATGGCTTTCATGGTTTTTCTCAGAACCTCTGCACACGTGCTGGGATAGTGTTTCAAATTACGCCACGATCGCTTCCCTCCGCACTATTTACAATAAATTATTTATTAATAATCACACGGTTTGGCGCTGAATATTCTGGTCTACTCGCATTGTCGTTAAATAAACCACATATTTATTTATTTACTTATTTATTTATTTGTATAAATATGGTTCTTTAACAGGAGAGATAAAATATACACGTCAGGCAAGGTACGTATGAAGTCACATTGTGGCTCTTTCGCGTAACCATTGTTGCAGTGCAAACACATAAATGCATTCTGTGTGTGTTGTTGAGCTACATGTCACTGCCAACTACATAAAAATATCGAGTGTTGCACAATAATGTTTTTACGGCAAATTTATGGCGCTGGAAACGAAACTACGTATTATTCATGTGAAGTGCCCTATGCTGCACTGAAGAAAAGAATATTCGTTAGCTCATCGCCTTCTTTAGACACGCAGTTTGGCTAAATAGATCGTAATGACAGGTAAGTCGTTGCGCAGTTTCTAAGTTTTCTAAGTGCTGCTCTAAAACAATTTACAAGATAGACGGAATTGGTGAGTTATGAAGCAATAAGTACTAAATATTATAAGTGTGTATGTGTCTCTATTCTTGCCTTAGTTATTCGGCATGCAAATCGCATCTGTTGTGCGCTGCATCTGTGGCCTGTCTGGCTTTACCATATTTTTCAATATTATCTCATGAATGCTATGTTTTTTCGGGGAAGTTATTGAATATAATATGTGTGTTTTGATTATCTCTACCACTTTTGTTTGAAACATATCTCTTTGTAAAAAGATTTCAGCGAGACAGCACAAATGTACATAGGTCTTCATGTAAAGTGCCCGTTGTTTTTTGTCAGATTTTAGCAAAACGTGAATTTTCCCGATAGATGTTAGAAAAATTCTTGTCAAATTTCATGAAAGTCCGTCCGGTGGGACCCATCTTATTCCATGGGGACAGGCAGACAGACAGACAGACAGACAGACAGATATGACGAACGTAATAGTCGCTTTTCGAAATTTTGTGAAAGCACCGAATAACGGAGATAATAAGAATCCTGTTTTTACGCAGTCTGTGCAAATATTTTGTCAGTTACCTTCGATTACAACTTATTGAAAATGAGAAAAGTACTTTTCGGTTTATTTACGAGAAATATTTAACGCTATGAGAAGAACCAAAATAAACACGAAAATAGACGACATTCAATTAACTTTGAATGGTAATTTTTCTCACAAACATAAATATTTGTACATTTTTTGTCACCGAAGTTCTGCATATCGCTTAACAACATAAAGGCGCACACGTGAAGCTTGTAATATTTTAGTGCAGAGCAACGAACGACGTGTAATCCTAAACCACTGAGGCATTCAGACGTAATATTGGTCATTCACACTGAAAATAAAGACTCTTTTTTCAAATAATATAATGGCGCGTCGGTGTGTTATTCACCTGTAACAACAATTATTGGAAAAATAAACAAAACCTTATTCAAAATAACTGAGTGCCCTTACGCCTGGAAGCTCTAAACTGATTTACATCAAGTTAGCTGAAGATAGCAATGACATTTATGTAGTTGCTGATAATACGGGCTGTTAAATCGGGCCCAGTGAGTTTCTGAAGTTACTCCACTATTTGGCTAGAATAAAAGTACATACAAGGATCGAATTTAATGTGTTCCATGTTCGTGCGCTATATTATACAAGAACACTAATCACCAACAAATGCACAAAGAGAGGTTTATGATCAATCGTAACACACTCCTACATGTTTCGACCCTGCTGGGTCATCTTCAGGGAACTTTTTTGTTATCGTTACACTAAGGTTGCACTTTATAGCTGAGTGAGAATGAGCTGTTGACTGTGTACTGGAGGGGTGAACTCTGTGTGGTCCCGGCACAGGCCTGTGCCAGGACCGCAGGGAGTTCACACCTCCAAAAACAACGCAGTACACAATCAACAGCACATTCTCCCTCAACTGTGAAGTGCAACCTAAGTGTAACGATAACAAAAAAGTTCCCTGAAGATGACCCAGCAGGGTCGAAACATGTAGGAGTGTGTTACGATTGATGATAAAACTCTCTTTGTGCATTTGTTGGTGATTAGTGTTTTTTTTATACAAGGATCGGTTTAGAGAAATATAATATCGAGGGCCTACATCTAGAAGTCCAGGTATCATATAAGTTTTCTGTGGCAAAGATTGCGTTGAATCGCTTTTCTGTTGAACTGTTCAATCATCCCGTTATGCCCAAGGCATGAGATAAACATCGCAATCAACATTTCGCTAATCGTGTTTTCCTAGCGTGATCCTCGCTTGTTATACTTTATGACTAGGTTGAACTTAAGTGTTACTGTCATAGTGGTTGTGTCCAGGTCCAATCTGGGGACGAGCAAGAAATTGCAATGGCAGGTCGCACACCTGTATTTCATACTTCTTTATTGATTCTTCTAATATCATGCACGGTTTATAAATAACCAGCACACGTTATGAGCTTATCTTGGTTTATTCTTCCGGCCAAGTGAATGTGTATATATATGTGTATATATATATATACATACATACATACATACACAGAGTTGCCAAAAATGGAAACACACTTCGCATTTGACATAAGGAAATCATTCTGTTAAACAAAGTCAGACCCTTATATTTACATTACCTCACTCTGTGTTAAACAGTCCTGGACAGATTTTATCTTTATAAATAACAATTTGACTCCTGGGGCATATCTAAAGAATATTTAAAGAATCAGTTCACATCCCACAAAAGCATATTGTGCCTTAATTACAAAGATCAACCGGTTAGGGCTCTTCCGAGAAATAATCGCGCTTTAGGCTGTTGAGAGAATTATACGGAACGCATAATAAATAAGTTCTGCGAGAAAAGTGTCGTGGGCTTCAAAGATACGTGTGTAGTTTAAAATGCAAACTTCAAACGTCAAATCATGCGGTATATTCCAGATGTTAAGAACTTTAATGACTACAGAAGAGAGTATAATTTAGCGATCAGTATTGTGAGGCCAGTTCAGAGTGCACATGAAAGCTGGGATAGTTATTAATATACAGTCGAACTGAAATTAAAATAACAGATATTTAATATTATACGTCGTCTGTACGATAAAGATATACAGGTGAATTTATTTCCAACTTATTGCGCCAGTTCATTTATAGATAAGTTTTGCTTGTGGGGCATTTACAAAATTATTATTATACATCTTCCGTGCACTAAACATGTGCAGTTGAATTTATTTCCAGCTTATTGCACCAGTTTATTTGCCCACGAATACTTTAGAGTCGTCTTTTATCGCATGTTTGCCTGTAACAACTATTTTAAAGGAGCTCATTATGGTGTCATCTCTTACTGTTAATGAAAAAAATATTTATTTATTTATTTATTTATTTATTTATGGTTATTTAATGCTGCTGGCACGAAGACCACATAACGTCAAATGATAGGATAATAATGAATGTGTTTTCAGTGATTAACCAAGAGAAGGAGTAGCTTAATTTCAGTGCCCTAATACCGGGGTGCACAAATATTCCAAACATCTGAGAGCCAACTCAAAAATTCTGAGGCGCTAGCAGGGTGACATCCCATTCAGGGGACCCACAAATATTGGGTGCCATCTTACAAAATTTAGTCGCCCGAGCGACCCGTCGCCGGGCGTTTGTGCATCTGTGCTATAACAGCGTGTACGTAGAAGGGTTAATGGAAACCAAGAATAATACTAGGACGGACGTTCTGTAGACCAAGACTGAACCCGTGACTTCAATAATACGAAGCAGAGGTGCTTCCACATCTACTGCGGTATTGGGCGTTAAACTGAAGGAAACCGCAACTCGCATTTGTTACTGGTAAGGAACTGAATTAGGTTTGTGTTCCATGCGCGCGCTGAAATCTCCTCCCCGTGGAAATGATCTACGCAGTCTTAAGGCCAGGTCACGATCCTGTTAGGAGTGTGATCACGATCGAAACAATGTATAGATCTGGGGTGTCATGAGTTACACTTTATCACGCCCGAGCTCCTCCCAGCTCCGAGATTTATTGAGAGCTTTAATTATTCTTAATAATCACGTCTTTGCTCTAAACTAACTTGATCTATGCCATGTTGCCATGTCGCACTTCACCTCAGATTTCTTTCAGTTGTGATAGATCAGAGATAAATGTCACGCGTTAATATTTTATAGCAACAAAAGAAACATTTATTAAATAGTATGGTACGTAATTTATTAACGCTGTATCAGTACTTCTTATCCTTTTGACTGACTGATTCGTTCCTCTATCCCCGCCACTTCTTCCGTTACGAAAAATTATACAAGTTATAATATGGACGTATATGCTTGATTTAGAGGCCCAACATTGTAATCGTACTCATATAATGAAATAATGTTTATCAGAGTTTCGTACGTTGAATCGGATACAAGATTCATGACCTGAACGTGTTAATTGTACAGGGCACAGCAATTCATGACAATACAATTCACTGCTACTGCTGCCTTCAAAATTACCTTCGCTGCAGTGACCAACATTACAACTAGCATCATTCCTGCCGCTGCTGCTAGTAGCCTAAACAAGTTGCAGTGTTTCAGTTCATCGTGGTCACGCCAAGTACACGTTAATTTGTAAATGTCAAATCATATATGAAGACAAAAACTATAGAGCAACCAATGAACAACGACGGCAGACACACCGATTTCGGATTCATATTATTTGACTGTATTTTATTTTTATTGTGTATGTTGTAAGTTTTCCAAATGTTGTGGGATTATTTGGAACTCTCCCGGAGGAACCTTTGAAGCCTGAAGAGCTGCATAGAGGAGAGAAAGTTGAAGGGAGAAATGAGAAGTAACAGATTTATGAAGGAGAAAGTTAATAAAAACATTTCGGGCTTAAAGATTTTCAGGCTGTTCTGATTCTTGTTTTTGGCGAGGGTATGGTTAGACAGAAGGCTACGTTTAAATTGTCTCTTATTTCAGCTTTCTGACCAAGACTGTATATGAACTTATAAACTTCCTCATGCATGTTACGTCTCCCGCCCATCTTGCTCTCCTTAATTTTCCCACCATAATAATATTGTATGAAAGTAGGCGATGGGTGAGGAAACTTCACATTGCTTCTGTTAGTTTCTCCCTCTTAGGTCAAAATGTTCTTCTGAGCACTCTGCTGTAAAACCACTTAACCTGTGTCAGCGCTGAATTTCTCATGGCAGTGTAGTTTATTGCCTAGGTACCGACGTTTTGGAGAAACGTGTTGCCTCTATTTTCAGTTTAAGAGCTTCTACTCTGAAATAGGTGTAGGTGGATCACACGAAACATCGGTACATTTTACGGCCCTGCGTGGCATCACGTCCTAGAAAACTAACTAGCTAACTAGCTACGTGGAGCAGAGTCCTTCCTGAGAATCTAACCGGTCCTCAGCTAGTCAAGAAACTCCCCGCATTTTATGGAACCCGGAGGTTCGTCACCGAACTTAGAGGAGCTCGCCACCTGTCCCTGTCCTGAGGCAGACAAATCCAATCCACGTCCCAGTCATTTTTCTAAAAGATCAATTTTAATATTATCGTCCCATCTACGCGTAAGTCTTCCAAGTAGTGTCCTTCCCTCAGGTTTCCGTACCAAACTCCTGTATTCACGTCTTATGTCTCCGATACGTGACACATGTCCTGCCCATCTCATTCTTCTTGATTTGATTGTCCGATTAACCTTTTAAAGCCTAGCGGTAACTTTACATACGAACAGGTTTAACATTAAAAAATTCTACGTGGTGCCCACATTGCGTTTATGTGTTTTATATGGATCTTAGTACAAACAGCAACTTTTGCCTTATAAAACATTAAGAGACTGGTTTTTATAACCGAAGTGGAGAGTGTTTACAGCGCGGTACGCACTGAGTCCTTATATAAAACAGATACGCTTCGTCTTTAAAGGGTTAATATTTGATGAGGAGTGCGCTGCTAGCTATATAGTCTTCTCTCCACTCTCCTCTACATCCCAGAATATGGCTGTTGTAATTATCCTTATGTTATGTTCTGTCGTAATGTGAAGTCCCTGATTCATAAAACCTGTTTGCTTGACCATTCTAGCTGTAGTTTCATACTGTGTAATGTTTCCAGTTTACTTTGTTTCGGAAAGTTTGTATTTCCACCCCCAGAGTTCACCCCGGTTTAGTGCCGGATGCTGTTCGCTAGGTGAGCAGGATAAAGTCGAACGCCAGAAGCGATTCGCAGTTGCATGCTAATAAAAACCCACTCAGCGGAGTACTTTTACTCTTCCGAGGTTTGCTTTAAAACTCGTATTCTTTACCCCTTCTTTTTTACTTCTCTTCGTCGAACACTCTAATATTTGAAGGGACTACCTGCGTTCCCTAAAAAAACACTCGCATTTTTGTGGCGCCGAACCAATAAAGATTCTCCCTTAAGCGTTAAAGACCTCTAATTTTTACGCTGCGGCATCTTATCCGGCAGCTAAGAATTCCAGAGTTTGTGTTTTGACCCTGAAATGTAAGTAAATATAAGAAACAAGCTTTAACTTTCCCATTATGGAACACCCCGTGTTAAGTGATTTTCATATAGGCTTATCCTTAAATCCTGTTTTCAGAGTTTTAGATTTGTGTGTAATTTTATAGATTCTTTTACAACAGGGAGTTTTTCCATTGGCCAGTCTGAAATTTACTTCGCCGGCCCAGTTTCATAACATTCTTCCATTTTACTGCTAGCACTTCATAGGGCTTAGATACTTGTCGTGTACTTGGCACTTGAAATAGAACCCTGATAGGGTGCATGATCAACAGATGTGAATATATCATCAGAATTACCGTCATAATGAACTGACGAAAGATGACGACAAAGCGTTAGGACTGCTAACTGATAGTAATGTGGTACATAAAACTGAATATGTAAATACATAAGATATGGACAAGTGTGAGAATGAAGACGTTACAAAGAGAAGAAGAGTTTATTGAAATTCCTTGCTACGCGTGTTTAATTACAGCTGTCTCTGGAAGTTTAGGTGTGTTCGTAAAGAATAATTTTCAGTAATGCGCCGATTAGCTTCACTAGGCCTGTCTGTTCTTTCATCAGTTCACATGAAACCGCTGAATGCAATTCCGTGAAATCTGGCATTTGCGAAATTTACTAACATATTTTACTCATCCACTTGTGGTTACAGTCAGACTACGTTAGTGCACTCTCTAAATGTTAATTATTTCGTTCCTGAGATTTGTCCATCCTTTAGATGGGAAGTCAAGAAACTAGATAAAGCTAAGTGCATTATACCACCGCCAGAACCATTCAGAATTGACTTCAAATGAGGACTTACAAGCCTTTCTTCGGGAGGAGTTGAGGGAGGAATGGCGATTGGACGGACATAAAAGGGAAGGATAAGGAATACGGGAGAAATGACGGGAGCAGACAAAGGTGCTGAAGTTTATAATAATGAAAACGAAGAATTTTATCACAGTTGCAAAGAGCTTTAGACTAGTAACACAAAATTGCTTACCGTCCTCTGGTGCCCAGACTGCCGACGCGAGCGTCCCTGAGGCAATAATCAGGCGACTTAGTCACATAAATGAGATCGTCCTCGTTGTATAGCCCCATGGCTGAGCTAGCAGGAAGCAACTTGCGGCCCGCGCCCACTGTTCTGCTAATTACCTCGGTAGCCACCGCAAATTTGCGCTTGAGTCTCTCTCCGATTTCGGTGAGCGTTGGGAGGGCGCGCCAGCATGTCTTGATGTTGCAGGAACCGGACACTCCGTGGCACTTGCACTGTGTTAGCAAGCTCGACTCCACCGCCTGAATCATGAGTTAAGACATCATGTAACTCCATAGATTACAGCTGGAGAATTTTAAGGTATTTCATCCCGGTTGTGTTCTGCGTGGTTTTTACGTATTTCGAAGGTTTATTACCATTAAATTCTAACTAGCCTCAGATGACTGATTAATGAGCCAACTCCATGGAGCAGAACCGCTTTTTGGAGGCTAATAGTTCTGCAGATACCCACTAAATTCCGTGTCTTGCAATCCGAACGGTCTGTTTGCTTAAATTATAATTACATGACTAATAAAGTAATATTACGTGAACAGCAAGACTATCTAACTAACTAACTAACTGACTGACAAACTGTCTTACTCCATGGAGCGGAGTCCTTCGTGAGAAGCTAACAGACCGTCAGCTAGTCAAGAATTTCCCGCATTTTATGGAGCCCGAATGTTCGTTACCGCATGCACAAGCGCTCGCCACCTGTCCCTGTCCTGAACCAGATCAATCCTGTCCATGCCTCCCCATCCCACTTCTTGAAGATCCATTTTAATATTATCCTGCCGTCCACGCGTAGGTCTTTCAAGTGGTACATTTCCCTCAGGTCTCCCCACTAAAACCTTCTATGTACCTTTCGCATCTTCCATATATGCCACATGCCGAGCCCATCTCATTGTTCTTGTTTTAATCACGCGAGTTATATTTGGTGTGGGGTACAGTTTATAAAGCTCCGCGTTATGTAGTCTTCTCTACACACCTGTTACCACGTCCATCTTAGGCCCAAGTATCTTCCTCAGCTCCGTATTATCGAGCACCCTCAGCCTATGTTCGTCCCTCAATGTGAGCGACCAAGCTTCACAACCATACAAAACAACAGGCAAAATTACAGTTACGAAGGGAAAGAGTGTGACGGAATAGACCAGTGGTATCCTGCCTTCAAGCTGATGACGGTGACGTATGTAATATTGGTAAACCCAGGGAGGACATGAGGTTTAGCTTTCAAATGAATGGAAAAAAATTGTATTTCTCTGCCACTGACATTTGCTGGTAAATGAACTGACCTTCAAAAGATTTATTCTTTATATGTTTCCTGTTTTCAAATTCTTCGGCATCAGCTTAGTACGGTAAATGATAATAGATACTATCTCGGGAGAAAGATCCGAAAAAAAATACAATCGAATATTAAAATGGCATTGATATTAATACGTGCACTAATTATCATGAATATTACTATTCTTCAAATATGTGTTGCAATTCCACTGCCTTTTTCATAGTGGACGTAAATGTTGGTCGGGTTAGTGGGATAGAACGCTGACCTTTTATTGCCTGCTAAATAATTAATACCCTGGAAGCGCGGATAACTTGACGTGTCTCTTTCTTACGCCAGAACAACGCGCGTTCAGAACTCATACGTGATATGCGCAAGACGAGATCGTAGTGCCATTAGGACCGGTTTTTGTGGTCAGTTGTCGCAGTGACGCTCAGAATTTTGCAGTTCCTAAATAGGCAAGCGGTGTTTTTCGCCCATGTGTGTGTCCACTCTAGTATTATAAACCGGTCAAATCTGGGAAGGCAAACAGTGATTAGCCAGTTACAAAGTTGTAATTCAAACCAGTATTCATCGGGTTCCATTCACGTGCTGAGGAATTTTGTGACATATCACATAATTAGAAAAGCATCTTGAAAATACTGGGCGTTGAAACTATACAATACACGACTTGTTGCCAAATTGTTAACCAAGCTGAACCAATTTCGCCACTAAGAAACAACTTAGGTTTTCGTTAGGTAGTCACTCACCCGTCGGCCAGCCCTGTTATTATGAAGGTTGACGGCTGCTAAGGTGGACCTGAAGCGATTGTTTGTGAAGTACGGTGATGATTGTGGCCTCTTGTCGTCGTCCTCACTTCCCTTTCTCTTCCTTCTGCCCCGTCTCCTTCGACCTGGTTCCGTTGTAGTCGTTGTGGTTCGTGAATTATATCTGTCAATGCAAGATGTGTTACTAAATATGCAATTATCATCCCACTAATATTCGCTGTTAAGTAACTTCTTTGTCGCCACAACATGAAGCGTCCTCAGGTTGAGGATGGAAGGGACGGCCTTCTGGCATAGCGATTAGCGCACTCGAGGGCATGCAATGGGGAGCGGTTCTGCAGCGTGGGATGGCTGGATTATATGGCCTACCCAAGCAAAACATCGGTCTTTTATTATGAGGGAAGAACAGAGATTGGGAATGCTTGAAAACAGCATGGAGGCAATGTTCGGATGTAAGGAGGAAGCAATAAGAAAATGGGGAAACGTTACAGAATGAGGAACTTCCTAATTTGTATTAGTTTCCAAATATTGTTAGGGAGATGAAATTAATTAAAACGAGAGGGGCGGGAATGTAGAATGCATCGAAGCAAGGAGAAATGCATACGAATTTAGGTCGGCAGTTATCAAGGGAAGAGACACCTATGCGTAGAAAAGAAAATAGTATTGAAATGCATCTTAGAGAACTCAGGTATCGAAGGAGTGGCTGGGATTCAAATTATTCATGATAGGATTCAATGGCGTGATATTTTGAGCACGGTAATGAATCTTCGCTCCAACAAAGGGGCGTCTGTTCCTTGCCATGATGAGTAAGCTGAACTGTCAGATAACGGTGCTTGTAGAGTTTCGGAAGTTAGTTTATTTCGTATGTAAGTCGGTACTTCAAAAATTCCAGTTTTGCGCGTTCTTACCCGAGACTCATGTAAAACCGTTAACAAGGGCAGTAAAATATGTAACTCTAAAAAATGTAAATTGATTACGTATTTACGTATTTGATATACATGTGTCAGTAGGGTTTGAAATCTGTAAAATAACTCTTGGTATAAAGAACAGGTGTATACAACATAAAATATTCAACTCATTAGTGGCTAAATTTCCGTTAAGGAGCACTTTTAGTTCCTCCTTCTCCTGATGATGCTGATGATGATCATTATCATCGTCTCCTTTCATTCTTCTTTCTCAAGAACTGAAGTGGCTGCGAACCCGTTCGCATGTTTTGAATTTTTAAACCTGTCTTGCGGTCGATTTACTTCTGCCTTCTTCCACGCCTGTCTGTTCTTTTGGCTTTTAGCCTATAGGCACGTTAATTTTCATAGTGCATCATAGGCATCACTTCTTTCCAATTAAACTAAAGTCGCTTTACTTCTTCAAACATATTCTCAGTTTGCAGAAAATATCGTTATTTTATATTTCGCATTCCGTTCATGATTATTATTCAAATACAGCACTTGTCTAACCAATGCACTGTTTTAATGTGAAAATTTTATAAGTATTATAATGTAAAGACGTTAAAAGGGTGCATTGGTTGAACAAGGTTTGTATTTGAATATCGTTATTTCTTTCACTTATTAAGATGTCTCGTAAATTTACTTCTGCCAAATTACCCAAGAAGTTCCCTGTTCTTTTAGTCTCTTTCGCGTTCTCCCTTTGTCCGTCCGGACATATGAAATAACCCAAGAACAACGGAACAGCTGTTCTGGAATTTGATATCCGGAAATTTTGCGGGAAATTGTATTGCCATTTCAATGCTGGTTAACATAAGACAAAAATTATTAAGTCTTGTGGATTTCGAGATAATTAAATAAGTAAATTTAGTTCCAACATTTCTGAATTTCTGTATTGAATGCTAAAGTAGTGCACTAGTTAACAGCTATCTAGTGTTTGGTAGCTTGGCACTCGAACATGGCTGATGTCATATTTCGGTTTACCTGGGTTCCGCTCGAGCGCCTCTTTTCTCCGCAGAGTCCGTAAACTGTTTCCCGAACTGAGAGCCCCACCGTACGTTGTCTCCGCAACCACCCCACTTGAAGTTCCCGTTGGGAGGATCCCGGGGCGGAGAGGCACATGAGCAATGAAAAAGCGTACCGGCCGAACACGCTCGCGCTATTGTGTACGCCACTGCAGCCGAACTGAGAGCGTAAACGTAGGCTTGTTCTCGGGTGCCTGTGGAAGAGAAGCAAAACATTGTATCAGGAAGAAGTGCTCTGTGTTTATCCGGTTGTTTATTTTTATTAACTTACTCTTTGTTGATATCACCAGCGACGTTATCAGTATTTCAGTATGTGTATCCCGAATGAGAGGGTGTTCATGAGTAACGGATTTAGAAAGGTTGTGGCAGGACAACTGAGGTTGCGTACTTAAGGAAAGGCTTACTGTCCTGTCATTTAGCTGCAGGGACTGCAGAGAGACATAAAAGACCCTTCAGTGTGGGTAGCCGAGTTTCTGGTCCAGGATCGAAGCATTTGCCTCTAGAATAAAAAACGTGAATGTAAACTACTCCACCGTGTCCTTAATTACTTATTTAACTGAATGACAACGTGGTTGTTTCTCTTTTGCTTCTAACACATTTTTCGTTTTGTACGGCACAATGGACCAGAAAAATCCCGTACCCTTATATCTTCCCAAAAATTATTCTTTTTCGATTTCTTGCAGTCTCTGCCTCGCTGTGGGCCGTTTCTTATATTTACTTCCTTTAAATTGTCTTTCTAATGCCTTTCTCAGTATTCTTATTCTGGTCATTGGCTTGCTGCATGGTCAAACCGCTCGAGTCTTTTTGCTTAGAAATTTATTGATATAAATCTGTGTACCCTTTTACACATTTGACGTTTCTACTTACAGCGGCGCAATTCATTTACAATTTCATAACTCTCCATGCTACTGGACGAAATTTTTTTTGCAATGCTGTCACGTACGTTTCTAAGTGTGAGGTTCGGTGTCGCAACTGAAACTTCCTCACACTAGCAACGTCTATACTGAACATAGCAATAGTATAAAATTAAGGCTTCGTAGGGCAGGGCAATACTGCGTACTTTCGTACCATACCCTGTGCCACGGTACGATACTTTACATTCGCGACTGTTACTGCCGAGAGTTCTGTGTATTGCCTCACCTGCCGTTATTAACCTTTTAAAGCCTAGCGGTAACTTTACATACCACCGGGTTTAACATTAAAAAATTCTACGTGGTGCCCACATTGCGTTTATGTGTTTTGTACGGATCTCAGAACAAACAGCAACTTTTGCCTTATAAAACATTAAGAGACTGGTTTTTATAACCGAAGTGGAGAGTGTTTACAGCGCGGTACGCACTGAGTCCTTATATAAAACAGATGCGCTTCGTCTTTAAAGGGTTAAACCTTCATGCATAGAGGAAATCACATATCGTTATGAAACCTGTACAAACATAGTTTCTCACTTCATTATGAAAGGTAAATACGTAACAAAACTGTCCTGTATTTATGGAAATAACCCGCTGTGATGAAAGCTACATTAATAGAAGAACTTACATGTAACAAAGCGGTATCTATAAGGAGACTCATCCATCATTAAAATAAAATCCACAAACGGACTCATGTCTCGGTATGAATGTTGTAGACATTCACAGAGGAATGCCCTTTTGTTTTGAAATCTGTGTCGATAGACGAAGACGTCCTTGTGGAAGCTGTGCCTAAAGAGGAAGTTTTTCTGCCGTTATAAAGGGAAGTTACTCTTCAGTTCTGGCAACTAGAAACTTGGAACGTATTTACGGAATGCGGCAGGATGGGGTGGGCATTCGCATGGAGAGGGTACATGACCCAGCAACTACTGTTTGTGCAAAAGCATTTGTCACTTACAGTAGAGTGACTGTTCCGGCCCCTAATGTTATAGCGGCCAATGTATGTGGGGTTGGTATTTTTCACTGACGCCTCGTGTGATAAAACAGATACCCTGCGCCTGCCTTTTCCTTCATATTTTCCTTATTCCTCAACCCCGCAAGTTTCAAGATTTGGGAACTGGACTGTACCTGTCGTGATATCGGGAGTGAAGCTGGGGGCCGTCTCTATGGAGGTGCAGTTCCACCTGCGGTCCGCGAACACACTCTGACAAGTGGCAACTGTCTGTGCGGCAGCCTTCACGATGTGCGGCATGGCCTGCGTTGTGGTGCGACACAGTTTGGTTTGGCGTCGCACCAGCCCGAAGTGCACGCGAGCTTTGCGACACATTGACGACGACGCCCCTGTCATGTTCCACTGGAAGCCTGCCTTCCTCAGCGCTCTGAAATCATAGCACTGTATTTGCAAAATTCCTTCTGGGGTTAGACTAGCACTACAGTCCATTTATTACGTACACTGTTGTAGCATTGAGAGACCGGGGGCAAGACCAGTGACATGGAGACCTATAAACTATAAAATGTAAGCCTATTACACTTTTTCGCGACGGACTCCATCATATTCTGCAAAACAAAACAAAAAGGAACAACGTTGAAGCACATTTACACTAACTCTTCAGTTTATAAGTTGTCTCCTCGTATAGCTTACTTCTCTTCAAATGCAATCCCACGATTTCTGAAGCCGATGATTGCTATAATGCCTAGCTGACCGTGACAAAAATGGAACACTGAGGGCAGCAACTGCCGAGTAAATATTTTCTTAAAGGGAATTGTAAGTCTGGTCAAGGGGCTTCGTTTTTCACATTTGCTCGAGGAATTGATCAGGAGATTCGTCAGAGATTCGCTGTAAAAGAGATAGAGTGTGAAGCTGACCACTCATTTCGAAGAGCCGAGTTTAAGAAATCATGGAAGTATGCTTCTGTTTTCCCACTCCCATAAGAGTCTGTGTTGGGCTTAAAACAAAGTAGTCAGACCACACAGCCAACAATTCTGTCATTTGGGTCGTCTGACAACAGGCGTTTCTCTCTTTTCCCAAATATGGTTTGTGTTTTTAACGGCGGCAAACGTCGGGAAACCGACTGTCCTAACTGAGGCTTTCCGTGATTTTCCTCATTAGTTCAGATGAGTGTCAGGTAGTGCCTTGAAAAAACAGGGTGTGATCGTCGGCTTTCTGCCGATTCCAGTGGCCGCGCGATCTAAGGCGTGGCTCTGCAGCCGTTCGCTTGCTGGGGTTGTGGGTTCGAATCCCGCCGGGGGCATGGATGTTTGTGTCTTGTGAATGTTGTGTGTTAGGTAGAGATCTCTGTATCGGGCTGATTACTCGCCCAGAGGAGTCTTGCCGAGTGTGGTGTGTGTCTGATTGCGATCGTGAAGCTGCGATAAAGAGGAGGCCAAACCCTACTAGGGGCTGTTGCGCCTTGAAAAAAAAATCGTCAGCTTTGTGTTACAATGACTACCGTAAAAATTACTCCTTTTACATGGGTCTTGCACGAAAGTATTTTATTTATTACTCTTATTCATTGACTTTTTTTACGAATTGTTTAGAAAGGCTGGCAATAGTTCAGGTTGTGTAGCGTCGAATGGTAGAATAATCCATAAACATTGAAGTAGCATGTGCTATGAATCTTTCATAAAGTAACTGGAAAACTCTTCAGGCATTTGCCTGAAGGACTCGAGAGAAGCCACGTATAACATCAGTCGGTGCAGGCATTTTTTGAACCGAGGTTTGAAATCTTGTCCTGTCGAATACGAAGTAGAATCGCTGTAAAAAGAACGTTCGTTAGAGGGGCTGTGTGCTGGTTTGTTCAGCCCTCACCAACTGTGTCTAACCGCGTCACCTTTGTTTCCTCATCATCCACACCTCTTCTCTTTCTGCTTCACGCATTTGTAAGAAAAGTAGGTTTTTTTATTGTTTAGGAACACTTTGTTGTGTTGGTATCCGTGACGTTTATTAGGGGTTTGTGTCTCTGAAAGAAGGCTTGCGGCAACGGTGTTTGTTACGGTGCCGCCTGGGTGGGAATTGAGTTATCTGGCGGTGTTGAGGTGTTACAGCGTGCGGTCCTGAGGACTACATGAGGCCACTATATGACGAATCATTATGAACTGGTTACTTCTTGAGTAACTTATAATGACAATGGAAAGAACGCAGAAACTTAGACGCCAGACTAATTGATTGAACGCCAACTGGAATACCGGGAGACCCAAAACACCATACATAACAAACAATTTACAGTAATTTTTGACATTTTTGCAACTAAAAGTTTAAGAAACGTATATAGTCACGTCGCTGTGTCTGTTTTCCGGCTGCCCTTCTGTTTGCATTTAAGAATTCGAACACCGCTGAAAAGATGTGCATTAGATTTCATGTCGGAGTGTTTTAACCATCCAACTAAACAGAGCAGGGTCTTTCTGGAGAAAAAAGTCAGTCCCCAGGTAGCTAACAAATACCCACATTGTATGGAACCCGAAGTTTCATTGCTGTATTCAAAAGAAAATGCCACTTTTCCGTACCCCGATCCAGATTACTCGAGTCCACGCCGTTTCATCCAATTTCTTTAGAATCCATACTAATATTATCCTCCCATGTACCCCAAGATCTCCCAAGCTGCCTCCTTCCTTCAGATTCGGCCACAAAAATTCTGTAGCCTTTTCTCTTTTTCACAGTGCGTGCCATATTTACCTTGCATCTCATAACCTTTGATTCGATCGCCCTATTATATCTAACGAAGATTACAAATCATATCGCTCGTCATTGTGCATGTTTTCCAGTCTCCTGTTAATTCCTCTCTCCCAGTTCCAGAAATTCTTCTCAGAACTCTGTTCTCGAGCACCCTCAGCCTATATCCGTCTGTTAATGCCAGGTACATACTTCAAAGCTATATAGAACAACAGGCAAAATTGTAGTTTACATATATTAACCTTCACACATTTAGGGAAGAGATTCTGGAGAGCATTCCCTGAATTTAATCTGCTGTTAAATTATTTATGTGCGCAATTTTAATTTGTTAATATCGTTCCCAAGTATTTGAGGTTTGTCACATTTCCAAAGGATTTGTTGCCTATTAGGTTGTGATTTTTTTTCTGAGTTATTTTCACGAGATGAATATATAGTCCTCCTTGTTTTTCTCGGCATTTGCATCTGCACGAACCTCTCTACTCTCAACTAATAAGCTTAATTGTTTTTTCTTTATGGTATTAGAGGCCTCAACTGCCAAACTAGGATCCACAACGGAGGAAATAAACAAGACGTGTTTAACCCTTTAAAGACGAAGCGTATTTGTTTTATATAAGGACTCAGTGCGTACCGCGCTGTAAACACTCTCCACTTC
Organism: Coptotermes formosanus; assembly: GCA_013340265.1. Lineage (NCBI taxonomy): Eukaryota > Metazoa > Arthropoda > Insecta > Blattodea > Rhinotermitidae > Coptotermes > Coptotermes formosanus. The sequence continues at coordinate 1,366,420 of BLKM01000403.1, read as the reverse complement.
GGTTATAAAAACCAGTCTCTTAATGTTTTGTAAGGCAAAAGTTGCTGTTTGTTCTGAGATCCGTACAAAACACATAAACGCAATGTGGGCACCACGTAGAATTTTTTAATGTTAAACCTGGTGGTATGTAAAGTTACCGCTAGGCTTTAAAATGTTAAGGTAGGGTAGTCTTTGGTAGCCTGAAGAAATAATTATAATACGCGTGAGAATAATATCGGTCATAACGACTATGCGTTTTTAGGGGGCTTTATAATTTGTGCTGTTAACCAAATAAGTCTTATTGTTAGGGTGAGGGGGGCATGGGATAGATGAAAAATGCATGTAAAGTCTGGTGGGAAACCTGAAGTGGAGAGACTGCTATGGAGTTCCAGGTGTATATAGTAGGAGAATATTAAAATAGATCTTGAAGGATTAGAGTGAAGGGATGGAGACTGGCTCAGGATATGAACTAGTAGAGCGCGTTTTTTAATATTGTAGTGACTTAGAGTTCAATAAAGTATTGAATTTTCTTGACCCGTTGAGGGGCTGTTAGCTTCTCAAGAAGGAATGTGCTCGTTGGAGTTTGTTACTTTACAGCGTAATTGTTATCAGTTGAATATCTCAACCTTTCGCCTTAGACGCTGCTGTACGCACCCATTTTGAATTCTGAAGTTGAGTGTAGTAACGTCACTGGAAATATGTATCTCATATTGAAATGTTTCAATGAGAAATTACAACATAAATAACATCAAGTATTTTGGTTTGATGACCATAACAGGCTGCAGGCCCAGGTTCGGCCCCGGCAACAGAAATTATTGATCATTTGTGTTTTATCTGATGAGAGTAGTAAGGTCAATAACAAACTGTTCACACTCTGGCATCTTTTGACAGACATTTAGAGGTATATCTACATTCATACCAGGCTTGATTAACCTTTTAAAGCCTAGCGGTTGCTTTACATACGACCAGTTTAACATTAAAAAATTCTACGTGGTGCACACATTGCGTTTATGTGTTTTGTACGGATCTCAGAACAAAGAGCAACTTTTGCCTTGTAAAACATTAAGAGACTGTTTTTTATAACCGAAGTGGAGAGTGTTTACAGCGCGGTACGCACTGAGTCCTTATATAAAACAGATACGCTTCGTCTTTAAAGGGTTAATTAGTTACGAAACATTGACAGACAGAAGATAAAGTTATAGAAACTATTCCATCTGAACCTCAAAATGTACCACGTCAACTCTGTGTGCATTAGATGCCTTACAAAATATCCGTTCATGTGCTTTCACTTCTCGGCCCTTAGATTCGAGAGCAATTTTTGCGGTTTGGTGGTGAAGGTAATGTTTCTGCAGAGTGTTGGAACATTTCTGGGTAGGCGGTAGATCAATCACGTGCGGGCAGGGAGGTCCGGCCCCACACTGCGAGACCTTAATCTTAACAGCACCTCATCCGAGAGAGGTCAAAGATTCTGACGGCTTATTTTAAAATAAGCTGCTGCATTTACTGGCGAACGATGGAGAATGCAATTAAATGAGTGACTGCAGGTACAGTACAGTCTGTGTACATTCGTTGCTCTTCACTGAAGTTATTGGAGTGCCTTAGAGTTTAGAGTAAACTGCATTAGTAGCTGCCAGACGCTGAGCCGAGGTCATGCAAAGTTGGCATGGCTATTTGAAGACTGAAAGGTATAAATGGCCAGGTACTGATCCAGTTCCGACAGAATTGGTCCAAGTAGTGGAGGATATTACGATAGATATAACAAACTATTTATTTACTTATTTATGTATGTATTTATATGTCTGTGGTAAATAAACCACGCCGCTGTCTCTAGTTCGGCCTGTAATGTAATGTTTGGCGTGTAATTGAAAGGCGATAGCGATTAATCATCTGGAAGGACGTGGAAATAAGCAATCGTGGCTGAACATGAAGGTCTGTTATCTGGCCGATATTCAGGTCTTCTGGCACATGACGCAGTGGCGACTGGTGAATAGTCATTCGCATTTCGAAGGAGCTTGCTGCTTCCACATTCGGATCGTACCTAGTCGAAAATCAGTCAGTCGTCGTGGAAGAAAATCTAGTTGAAGGCTAGCAAGATCTTCCGAATTGCTGGTAGCCGCTGATTATTTTCACTTCTTCTAAACTATATGATCCGTGCAGGCACTGCCGTAGTCTGAAACTTAGCCTACGTGTTAATTACGTTTGAAATAAGTTTTTTTTTATCTATGCACATATCTTAAGATAGGCCTGTATAATGTTTTCTAATATTATCCATTCCGTGCTGGTATCTGATAATGATGATATGTAAACCAACTCCAATATTATATGTAGTCTATTTATTATAATATGTTACATAGGTCCAACGTGTTTCGATGAACGAGTCATCATCATCAGGAACATCCTGTCACCATAGGATGTCCCTGATGATGATGATGAATGCTTCATCGAAACATGTTGGACCTATGTAAGTAACCTATTATAATAAATAGACAATATGTAGTGTTGGATTTGGTTTACGTATGCTCTGTATAATGTTATTTATTGTAACCTGTGTTCCGTGGCTTACTAAATAATTGTAGTTTGTGGAGTTTGATTCTTTATCAACGTTGAGAGTTAAATAACACACCATATTTTGGGGTTCCTGATTTGGATTATATGTATCTACAGAGTGCTTCATAATAATGCTTGTAAATTCACATATTCACAATATCTAGCGTGCATGATACAGTGGTTATGTGACAGAGGAATTCAAAATTTTTGTCTCAGTTGGTGCATTTCCCTTATTGCCGTACGGCGCCCTCGTGTCACTGAAGTCACATGATGGTGTCACACGTTGCGAGAGCGAAGCACGTTATGGCTTATTCTTGAGAGGCTATTAAAAGTGAGACCTTACGGGCAGATCTACAAATTATTGCAGGCGATTACAGATGATGACGTAAACAGCTTTATCAGTTTTATTGTCAAATCGTGCAGAACATGGAGGATGACTGACAGGTGCGGCATACCAAGGTGTTCAGTGATTATCGTCTGTTTTACTTCGGAGGATGGTAAAATCATGTATCGCTCTGGGAAGTTCGCCCATTTCTCCCGAGATGGAAGTTTTTGTGACTTGTTACGAGAAATGTTTAAGGATTTTTTCTTTTTTTAGTCTTTTAAGGCCCAGTGGTAACCATATGCATTACTTGCGTTATCATTTGGAACTCCTCATTTTATCCGCACAACGTTGCTGTGTCGTTTATGATTGTTACAATCAACATCGATTATTTTCCAGAACGGCATTGAGAAATTCCTTTGTAATGGATTCGGTGTTTGTTCTTTGTGAGGTATGAACTGAATTTTTATGCATAATTTAGATGAATGTAGTTTTAAAAGTGTTAAGAAGAATCAATATATTTTCGAATATTAAGTGTCTAAATATTAATTAAGTTGTAGCGTATACGAGAATAATAATGTGTACTAATGCTGCAGATTTGAAACTTTCAGGATTTTTTGAAGTTTAGATTTGAATTAGATAATAAGTATCTAAATCCAGCGTTAGTAGTGCAGGAGGGAGGGGTAGAATTATTGTAATGAGTACGTAAGTGCAGGCTTTATGTGGTGAAGGATATTGTTATAAACATTAGAGATATCTATAAGGGCTGCATACTGCAAAAACATGGTGTTAGTGGATGTAGTCATTTCTTCAACTAGATTCAGCTAATAAATATTTTGTTATGTTTCGTGTAATTTATTTTTTATAATCTGCAATGTCGTTAAATCTTTACGAAACACACCGTATGTGCACACACCCATAAATTGTTCTCAGTATTTCATTGAATCTGTTTTCTTATTTATTTATTTATTTTTACTAGTTATATAATGACAGTACTCAACTGCAGCACTTCTATAGCGTTTTGTGATTATGAGGTGTGGCTAAGAAGGATTGGGAAGTGGTCGTCGCCCACTTTAAGAAGTGTGCCCACAATTTGGCCAGAAGGGTTATACAACCACAAGAGCCCTCGGTAATGATAGGATATACCCTGTCCAAAATTCCAGTCTGGAACCATCCAAACATGGAACAAGCCTGCTAATCGCTGAACTAGGATGTCTTTTTGCAGTGTTACGGCACCTCATGTTAGGGTAAGGGTGGTGCCAGTCAGTCTGACAGCGGAATAGCGCTGGAACAGCAGAGACGATGACACCACATTTTATCTCTGCGATTAGCCGAGTCGTAAAACCATTATAGAGGAACACCTCATCACTGCAAACATTTTCATTAACGCGCGGCATATTTCTTCAACATGAAGAAATGTTTGTGTCGTCAGCTGGTGTACTACCACTACGTAATGTCGGTGTAAAGAGGGTGTGGACGTTAAGGTCCCGCATTTTAATACTTGGCATTAGTGGAAGTTGGTGGGTAGACTCTCGCTCTGTCCGTGTTCATTCTCTGGGAAGGACTGTTTCCACCCTTTATTCGATAAGAAGCTGGATGGACTGCAGATTCGATTTGGGCGTGGTCGTAGAGAAACCGTGAAGTCCTTACTGGGAATCCTGTACTACTAGCCACAAATCCTAATACTTGTTTGGAGACACAAGAGAATGATCTTATCCCAAATAGCTTTCAAGTTATTGTCAGTAGCACTTAGAGATTTTACGTACACTGTTAGTTGGTTTGTGATAAATGTCATACTTTCCACTGTATTTGATTTAACGAAGGATTACTTTGATACAGGTATGTACGAAACGTCGGACATTTGATTGAAAATGACATAAATCCAGCGATCAGTTTCTCAGTGTTAGGAAACGTATGAATTCAAATCGGACTTGCGTCGTGTGGGAAATATTTTGGATGCTATTCTTTGTCCCTTTCAATTTAAGTAATTTTTCCTTTTAATAAAAAATTGTGTTGTCGGTAATGAAAAATTAAATTCTTACCGCGATGACTTTAATTGCTCACGCAATACGGTGTTTATGTGTGTTTGTGTGTGTATGTGTGTGTGTCGAGATACAAACATACAGTCAATGGTTCACGCTTGTTGTTCGGAGTACTTAAGGTACGATACACACATTTGTCACGTCAAAAAGGCTGTGGTTTGTTTCTTCCGTTATGATGTTACTAAACGATGCGTTCGGTAGCTCGGACTCGATTCGTTGGGTAGTATGATGATTAGTGAATTGGAAAGTATTTGGAAGGAAGCGACTGTGGACTAATTTGAGGTTCCATCGCGGCATTTGCCTACAGGGACAGAGTCAATCAGCTGAACATCGCAGTCTGGGCTGCTGGCAACTCGACCGCGAAATTTTGTAAGACTGTTGTGAGTAAAGTCGCTTTTCTGTTGAACACTACCTTTGGAAGCGAGTACGAACTAATTGAGATACGGTACGGTACGGCCCACTCACTTGAGCCCGGGGCGGAACTCAATAAATCCCCATCCGACTCACACATTACAGCGCTCCTTCTTCTCTCATTTGTCTGCAGGTTGATAGAAATCTAAATAGCTTCGGATCTATGTGTTACAGATCTTAAGTTTTGATCTCTTATGTTTATCTAAATAACATTTAAATATTCCTTTTCTACCGCACAGAGAATGCACTGTGTCTTCTATTGAAGCAAATGGTACCTACAGTAATCGCTGTTCTTGTTAAGTGCTAAATGTAATTTTTTTGATCCCGTTAAAGGACTTTCAGGTAGTTTTATATTGGTTAGTTTTATTAAATTTAGTCGAAGTAGTCCAATTTTACAACAATAATTGGCATTTTACACGAATGCCTACACGTATTCGTTGGGTTTCCCGCAAAATAATTGTCGAAGCAACAGATATCTCTCAAAATGTATGAAATATACCTATTTACCTTTCTGTAACAAAGTCTTGACCATTTTAACACCAAAATTAGCCTACGTTATTTATAATGATTCAGTTCGTACCTCGCAGAGAGCAGTGTGCTTTCATTGTAAAGACCAATCGCTGAATAGTACAATGTGGATAAGACTCATAGTATGTTGTAAGAATCGTACGGCAAATATAAGTTCACAACACGCTGCTGGGCAAAATTCAGATTGCGAATGTGTGTGTGTGTGTGTGTGTGTGTGTGTGTGTGTATGTGTGTGTGTGTGCGCGCACGTGCGGTAGAGGATCCCTGCCGACTACCGTCCACAGTAACCACGAGGTCAGTGGTCAGAGTGTATAAGGTTCTGGACCGGCTGCACAGGCGGGTTATGTCCTCGGATCCCGCTCTGTGTATGATAAAGTCAAACGAAGTATCTGAGGTGTACATTATGTCAAGAGCTTGAGCCGTATTAGTGGAGTATGTGTGTATATGTGTAGTTACAGTTATGGTGTTTAACCCTTTAAAGACGAAGCGTAAACTCTTTTATTTAAAGACCAAGTTTGTACCGCGCAATAAACAATTTCCATATCCGTTATAGAAACCAATCCGCTTATGTTATACAGGGCGAAAGTCGCTGTTTGTTCTAAGGTGGATACAAAACACATAAATTCAGCGTGGGCAGAATGTACAATTTTTGGGTGTTACACCTGTTGATGCATCAAGTAACCAGCAGAGTTTGCAGGGTTAATAGCCGGAAGCAAGCAGCAAGATTCTGTACAAGGGTAACAAGTTTGGAGACGTACGTATTCGTCAAAACTTCTGATGTGTCCATTCCTATTACTTATTTCGACAACGGTTTAAGACTTGCTGAAAGTTTTGTTAGATATAAAATGTGCCTTATTTACGCATATTCTGTTCTGTGACGTAATACATAATATCCATAGCGGATCTATCTCTAGATAGCTGTTCTATTCTTTTACACATCCCTGATGCCTTGGCGAATTCACAGTGCATTTAGTCTGCCCGAAAAAAGAATTTGACTAGGTCTGCCCTCTCTAATTAACACTTCTAATAGAGAGAGGCATTTTAGGAGATCGAGACGTATTGTACGTGCGCGCTACTACGCGCAACTTACACAATAGTTGTGTTCAAAGTGCCGTTGCTAAACTTTTGCTCACGTCTCACTCGTTTGATTTTACTAATTTTGTTTCATTGAAGAACATGTAATTAAACTAATTCTAATACAGCAAGTTGTAGCCTTTTACGAATCCACCTTTTGTTTCAGACTAAGTGACTGACAGACTGCGTGAGGCCGAACTTATCTTGAAAAGCACCACTTTTTTGTAGCTAGTCAAGAACCTCTCCAATTTTATGGAAACAGCAGTTTCACTAACGTGTTCATAAACGCCCTCCGCTTATCCATAATCTGAACCAGATTATTCTTCTACTTCGGTGATATCTGGCACTATTATCTTTCCTGTGTCTGTCTGTCTGTCTGTCTCTCTGTCTGCCTGCCTGTCTCTTCCACTGCCTTATTACACAGACTTGTCATTCCCGGCACATGTCTAGCAAACTCTTCCCAATGTTTTACACGTAGGCTACAGCATTTTGTGTAAGTTATTCTTACTACCATTCAAAAGGAAGCACAGACATCTGAGTAAATACTTACCATCACTTTGGAATATTAGAGCCGTAAATCTTTGATTATCACCAATAAAACTTCCGTTGTGTTTCTTTATCTTTTTCTCAGCACTTCAAGGTATTTTTGTGTAAGCTAAGCCAAAGGTGCCGCAGAAAGAGTATGTGAATCTGTTTGTAAAGGGAAAGAATTTCAATGCTTGTTAACCTCACCTTCTCCCATGAGTAAGCGGCAGGCTACTGTTAAACAATTCTGACTTATTATTTGAGTAACCCAAAATGGGATTTATCTCAATTATTATGGATGAATAAACGAAGGAAGTCTACAGCATTGGAGTACGTGGGTTAATTTGAATCGGCAGCATGCCAGCCACAAAGTGGCGCATTGTGTTTACGACGGTGTTAATTAATTATTGCCGAGGTGTGAAAAGAACAAATCTTCCATTTGATGGATCATCAGGCTCTTGAGGGCTCGACCAGTAACTTTAAACATTTTCATGTAATTCGTCTGGAATTCCTAACATTTGGAAAGTAGGTGTTTCGGTGTAGTAGGCTTTCTCTAAATCATGTAGCTGCATGAAGCATTGTCCTGTGAAGCCTCTATTCAGTGTTCTGTTGATTCTTCAATAGTTTCGAAATACGGTGAAGCAGTATCCGGATACTAACGAGTGGTGCGGTACTTCGGGTCTTTTTATGACACATATACATACACCACACACATGTATTATCTATACATACACACACGTGTACGTACAGATTTCAAGAATTTGCAGGAAAAACTTGTGATGTCGATTTTACTTAAGTTAACTATTTGAAAATTTCCTTGAGTTGTTTTCATAGAAAACTTGAAGACTTACGAAACATAAAGCATTATCGCTCAAAATAACTTAACATGGGAGGCGTTACATTAGTTGTATACAAGGCCAGCAGAAGCAATAAATCCACACTGACACAGCTTTCTAATGTATCTTTGCGCATAATTTCTGCTGCTGTAGATTTCCACTCATGTGTAAGTGTTAGTTCCGCGGTTTCGTCTGGTTTGTATCTTCCCACGTGTGGAAACTTTTTATCCACACTTTGTAAATGTACTTATATCCTATCGCGTTAAATGAATTTTCCTAATTAGATTACTACGTCAGATATTTTATTAATTAAAAATAGCTAGGTGCTGCATATTATACTCTACATACATTATTCTACACAAATTATATTGTAGTATATATTCTGTTCAGGGGGCACGCGGTGGCGCAGTTGGTTGAGGCACTACGCTACAAACCGGCAGGTCGCGGGTTCGATTCCCGATAGTGTCAGTGGATTTTTTTCATTGGCAGAATCCTGTCGGTTGCACTATGGCCCTGGGGTCGACTCAGCCTCTAACAGAAATGAGTACCGGGAATATTTCCTGGGGGTAAAGGCGGCCGGTGCCTAGGGCTGACAACCTTACCACCTTCATGTGCCGATTGTCTAGAAATCTGGGAACCTCGACCTCCTGGAACCCTCTGGGCCTGTCCAGGCCTGTAATGTGACTGCTTTACCTATATATTCTGTTCTACACAGATTTCTACAAGTTTAGTACCACACTGAGCTTCAGAATCCACAAATTAAATACAGTTAAGATTGTTCCCATATCACAAATTCGCACGGCCATTATTTTGATGTTTTTACTAGAAAATAATTGAAACCTACGAAACGGGGAATGCTACGCATGGCAAGATTTGCATATAAACTTTTATTACACGCAGTTACTTGGTACAGGATTTCTTACATAGAGAAAATAATATCACACACATAATGACCAATAGAGACCCGTGGAAAGGAGACAGGCGTAGATGAGAGGATAATATTAAAAATGGGTCTTAAAGAAGTGGGTTGGGGAGGCATAGACTGGAGTGCTGTGGCTCAGGATAGGGACAGGTGTCGGAAGCTTGTGAAGGCGGTAACGAACCGTCGGATTTCATAAATGCGGGGAATTTCTTTACTAGCTGAGGCTCTGTTAGCTTCTCAGGAAGGACTCTGCTCCGTGGAGTTTAGTTTAGTTTAGTTTAGTTTAGTTTAGTTTAGTTTAGTTTAGTTTAGTTTAGTTTAGTTCAGTTCAGTTCAGTTTAGTTTAGTTTAGTTTAGTTTAATTTAGTTCAGTTTAGTTTAGAGATGATCAAATTTCAGAACTTCACCTTCATATTTTAGAAAGGTTTTCGAATAGTTCTAATTGTTTCTAGAACAGAGTCAGATCAGTTTGGCGAAGTAATATTTGTTGTGGGTTCGAGGAATGAACTCCAATTCAGTGTAGTTCTGGTGGAAGCCCCGGCTACCCTGCTGAAGGGACATATTACGTAGTACAAATTTTGTGCACATTAAAAGTATCGGACATTATCTCAAAAGTTCGAAACGTCGCAATGTTGAATGTTACATGTATAAATAATAGTTATAAATAACAATTCATACAGACTTTAGAGTTCTTTTGTAGGCGCGTTCCAAAAATTGCTAAAAGCGACTATTTGATTCATCATGTATGTCCGTCTCTCCGTCTGCATGGAACTACTCGGCTGCCACTGGATTGACTTGCATGAAATTTGATATTGTAGGATTTTTCGAAAAACTTCCGAGAAAATTAAATTTTGATTAAAATCTAAGAAGCATAATGTGGGTACTTTACATGAAGACCTATGTATATTATGATAATGTCTTGTTGAATTCTTCTTAGAATGAGAAATGTTTGAGACAAAAGTTGTAGAGAAAATGAAAACACATATTTTATGTTCGATGACTTTTTTCCGAAAATAGTGCCGTTTATGAGATAAAGTAGAAAAATGCTATAGAGCCGGAGAGGCGACAGACGACAGTATAATAAGGCGCATGCGCTTTGCATGCTGGATAACTAAGGCTACAGACACACACACTCAGAATGTGTAATACTTATTGCTGTTCCACGGTAACAATGGTTACGCGAACGCACCTCACTGTTACGCTTATAGTACAATTTCCTGACTTTTTACCATCGAATTCCGTACCAAATTCCGCATTCTTTGCTGAGACTATCTGTTAATTATCGTCATGTATTGGAGAAAAGTGGGTATAATAAGATGAAACGTGACCTATTTTTGGACCTCGAGCAAGCCTATGAATTAGTTAGGACGGGACCGGTATGCAACTTTTGCATTGAATTCGTTGCTTAAGTTAATTAAAGTGTGTGTAAACTGAACCTTAAAATCGAAACGGGTAAACATTTTTCAATTTTATTTTCTATTCATAATATTCTGAAACAAGGAGATGTTTATTGCCATCGCTTTTTACTTTTGTTTACAGTATTCTTTTAAGAAGGTTCAAGGAACGGATTGGGATTGCATGGGATGCGTCACGTCAGTTTCTGTCCGTGCTAACGATGTTAATTTATTAGTCGAAAAAATAAGTCGCATGTGCCGTTGGCCCAGAAGCAGGCGCAAAAAACGAAGTGCATGTTTTTATCTCATCACTAAAACCCAGGACAAAATTATACTTGTATTGTAAAGAGAAACAATAAACTCTTTGAAAATTTTCGAAGTTAAAATGTTTTGGAGGTACAGCAATGAAATTAAATTATATTTCAAATAAATTAGAGGGCGCGTTGAAGTTGGAGAATGTTAAATACAATGCAATCCTGAATTTCTTCTCTCATACGCAAAAATGTAAAGCTATTCCTGTACAGGCCTAGTTGGCGCTTAGGTCTTCGGGAGAATTTCTAGACAGTCGGCACATGAAGGTGGTAAGGTTATCAGCCCTACTCACCGGCTGCCTTTACCCCCAGGAGATATCCCTGGTACTCATTTATGTTAAAGGCTGAGTCCACCCCAGGGCCATAGTGCGGTCGGAAGGATTAAGTCAATGAAAAAAACAAAAATGTAGAAATTAAAATTTTTAAACTGTGTAATTGCATACAGTCCGTAAATAACGTATGAGGGCCACCAACCAAACACAAAGTTGCTCAGTGCTGATCATGGTAACTGTCTGCAGCTTTCTGTAACGTTTCTGTCAGAAGAATACATTATTTCTGCTATAGACTGAATGTAAATGGTATTGACGTCGTTGTGAAAACCATTTGTTCGTATATGGTTTATTTTGCGAAGTTTTCATTGGCTCATACCGTGTGTGTGGTTGAATAGTAGAATGATTACTGAGTGATGAATTGGACGGGGTATGGAAGGAAACCGTCGTGGCCTAATTATGAATACTATCGCATGAATCTGGAGGGACTGAGTAAAACTACTAGAACGCTCAGTAATGATAGTTGGGATCCCTATGGAAATTTGTACGGGGCACTTTTGGATCCGAATACATGTCAGAATTTTTACTGCTTGTGTTTCGGCACACTGTCATCGGCACTTGTAGCCTATATGTGACAGGCACAGGCAAAACTGCAGCGCTGCTTCTTGTTTGTTTTGATCTGAAGTGTAGTTCCTTAACCTTTTAAAGCCTAGCGGTAACTTTACATACCACCGGGTTTAACATTAAAAAATTCTACGTGGTGCCCACATTGCGATTATGTGTTTTGTACGGATCTCAGAACAAACAGCAACTTTTGCCTTATAAAACATTAAGAGATTGGTTTTTATAACCGAAGTGGAGAGTGTTTACAGCGCGGTACGCTCTGAGTCCTTATATAAAACAGATACGCTTCGTCTTTAAAGGGTTAATCCAAAAGACAGGCACAGATCGAGAGAAGTCTGGATTGCTGAAAAGAATATCAGAGTGAAACAGGAGGCTAGAGAAGGTCTCATGATTTGTACTTGTCACAAAGACATACCGTTAAGGTAATGAATTAGAGAAGGAAAATTTGGGCTGGGTATGTAGAAATAATGAAAAGAGGAGAAATTCATAGAAGAGTTTAGTCGGAAAATCAGCAAGAAATATGCTCTTGGAAGACTTCAAGACAATGCGAAATAATTAAAATGATAATAATATTATTATTTAGAGAAATATGGTGTGAGAATGTAGACTGGTTCATCTGTTTGAGGGTACTATCCATTGGGGGGGGGGGGGGCTGTTTTGAACACGTTTATGAAAGTTCTAATTTGATTAAGAGACAGAGAATTCCTTAACCAGGTCAATGGCTGTGTTTCTTAAGAAGAACTTGGCCGCGTGCCTGCACGTAAGTCTTCCTCTGTCAGGTAGCTTGCTATGCTGTTGGCACTTTAATTAAGTTTTATTAAACCATAAATATTGCGTTTTAATTAAATAGGAGCACACTATTATTATCACTAATTTGTCAGTTGTATTCCTTTTGCATGTTTACTGTAATATTGTAAGAATTATTTTAGACTGCAGCAGCCTTTTTGACAACTTGAACCAACAAGCATGGAACAAATAGAAACTGACGTTGAATTTTTATTTTAAAGTACCCTGGAACGCCGTAGTTTTGAATACAAATAAATGATCGGGCTCCTACTGAAATATACTGCACTGGGCCACAATGACTTTTTTGTATTTATTTATATTTTATTTAACGAAGCGGTCAGCAGCTCAAACTACATGGCGTCGAATTGAAGGACGATTAGTAGACAATGAGCTGGAAAGAATGTGGGAGGGAGCGGCAGTAACCCAATTGGAAATGTTATCGCCCAACCTGCCTAGATTGAGAAAAATGTGAAAACCGCTCAAAATGGCCTGTAACTTCTTTAAAGCATCCGTAGAGAGTTGGACAGATAAAGGTAAAAAAAAAAAGGTAAAGCAGTCCCCTTACAGGCCTGGACAGGCTCTTATGGTTCCAGGAGGTTGAGGCTCCCAGATTTCTAGACAATCGGCACATGAAGGTGGTAAGGTTATCAGCCCTATGCACCGGCCGCGTTTACCCCCCAGGAAATATTCCTGGTACTCATTTCCGTTAGAGGCTGAGTCGACCCCAGGGCCATAGTGCGACCGACAGGATTATGCCAATGAAAAAGTCCACTGACACCATCGGGAATCGAACCCGCGACCTGCCGGTTTGTAGCACAGTGCCTCAACCAGAGTTGGACAGATACATTATGATATTCGTGTTTAAGACAGCGAATATTCTGACAAGTGTACCACCTTTGGCGGGAATATACGAGATTTATCTTTAGTGTAGAGCAGTACAGAGCCAATAGTTTCATATTAGTCTGAATAGGTGGTATCCTCTTATCTAACTGCACGTTGCCGTAACACGGAAGGCTACTACTTCAGATGTTATGAAAGCAAGTTGTATTTCGGACCCTAATGTATGTGCACCAAAAGTCATTGTTTTCGTCTTTTACGTAGTAAAGTGTGGAAGGCCTTTATACGCCATCCTGCCTCCACAACTGCAGTTCTTAACAAAAATAACTATCTTGTAGAGTTTGTGATGTCAGGCGTGCCTGCATACTGCCTACCTATGTTACCTCGTAAAATTAAATACGCTTCTGGCAGTCCTTAACTTTATGCCACAGCACGTGCCTTGCAATTATATTGCCATTTAGTGAGTGCAGAAATATATGTGAAAGTAACCAGAAGCTTCATTGCCGATTAAAACGCTACCGTTGGACCTTTTTCTGGGCCGGAAGAACTAAGCCCCAAGCATCATTCCCCATTTCATTAGGGTCACTGTCAATATTAAATTTCCACTTATATTTACGTTTACCCACTGGCCTCATTCTTCTTGCCTGGGGACCAAACTTTGGCTGTTGTTCCAGTCATGATGCATGTCTTTTCCGTCTAGTAATTCTTGGTTTAATTACCGAAATTTTCGCCTGCCTGCCGAGCTGTTATTTTGCATACTACAGAAATATTACCCACATTGAAGCTGCCTAATTTTCCAAGGTTCGTCACAATATATAAATTCAGAATCCTAAAATAAGTGCAGCTAGTGTTCCTTGCGCTCCACAAATTCGCTCATGCACCATGTTGTTATTTCTGATTATAGGAAATGAAGAAAATGTGGCTTTTGGATGTGCTCCAGTGACATAACTTTCATACGAAGTTTCGTGACATGTTCAGCTGGGTTGGAAGTAAAAATGGGCGACACACAGACACACATAATATGTCAGTAATATGTTTAGTTCTATGCGTCTGAACCCATTAACACTTGTACTTAAGAAAACCAGAGTAGGCCTAGTTGTATGTGGTTCATGACAGTTTGAGAAAAATAATATATAGACGTGTACGTATTGGTTTTTGTAACACAGTGTGCAACACTTACTTAAGTTTCCGTACAGTCTGTTAAGTAAGCAAATAACAACGGAAATTCTGTAGTAGGCCTATGAAAGCATAATATTAGACACCTCTTTGTCGAGGTTCCCGGTACCAAACTTTACTGAAATGCGAATTCAGTATTACGCCAGTTATTTCGTTTGTGTCACAGAGACCGTTTTGACTACATGGTAGTCAATCGGGAGGTGATGAAACGTGGTGCCTTTTGATCTGTCAGAAGCAAACATAGCTAAGACTCTGTTCAGAATTCATAAAACCTGTAATTTTATTACATCAATTTCTGCTCTGATATGGCTATTAGTGTTATAATTTTTGTATTTTGTTACGGTTGTGAAGAACCAGTTGAATAAATAATTCAGATTTTACACGCGGTAAAATTATGTACTGTAGATAACATTCAAGACATTTCTCAGTGTTATTGACATGCAAGCTCATTTGTTTATCTTCTGTTTTGTTGAAAGGTGAGCGAAAAACTCAGCGCGAAATGTGAGAAATGAAAGATAGTGTGTGATAAACATGAATTTAAGGTTAATATAACGGAGGCGTTCTGCAGAAAACCTAGTGTTATCAGACACTTCCTGGAAATAGGTAATGTGACTCAATAAATAAATAAATAAATAAATAAAGAGGCGATTGATGTAAGAATATTTTCCTTCAGGTTCTTGTTATTGTCTACTTTATTCTGTGACTTCAGTCTGAACACCTAATGTATTGTTAAGTCGTGATATGTAAATTAAATTAACTGACTCAGTGGAGCGAAGTCCTTGTTGAGAAACTAATAGTTGCCCAATTGCCCGAATAGTCACGAAATTGGTATGTTTTAAGGAGTACCACCGGCAATTTGCGGTTCACAAAAGCCTGCTGCTGTACTTGAGCCAGATGAATCCGCGCCATACACTTTTAACATATTTCTTTATGGCCTAAACCCATATTATTTGCACGTGAGTCTAAGGCTATCAAGAGGTCTCTTCGCTTCAGCATTCCAACCAGACCTTTGTGGATATTTCTGAGCTCTGCCATTCTTAGTAGGCCTGTATGCTACGCCCACTATGCTGTCTTTGGTTTGACCATTTTAACTCTGTTTGATGGAGAGTGAATAATACAGTGCTCCTCATTCTGCAGTTTTCTCGAACCTCCTGTCACTTCTCCTGTTAGATACCGATTTTAGCTTCAGCTGCCCGTATTCAAGCATCCACAGTCTGTGATTTTTCCACACAAACTTACGCCTAAATGAATACCCGTGATTCAATAAAATATCGTGCATGTATACTTACAGCCAGCGGATGGTGTCGGCCTGTTCCACCCAGCAGGTGGCCAGGAGAAGCGCTACCGGTAGCACCAGGCTCAGCATCCGCATCCTCCTACTCATGTCCCTCCATCCGTCGGACTCCTTCACGCACCCAACATAGTCACAATGCACAATATTCACTGCAGATGTATATGAAGACTTCTTCCTGTATTTCAAGGTAAGTTTACAATATTTCAGTCCTTAATTGACTTATGAAATGTATGAACTCATGTTTAAATCACGCGTAGGAGTGGCCTCAAAGAATGCATTGTATTTTTCTGTTCGCGTCGCTGTTTATTAACGTTCATTACATGGATGATACCTCCAGGTATTTAAAAGCAATTCTGTACCATTATTGGTCTTAAATGCTCAAACCTTTTTATGTTCGGTGTGAACAAAGCGATGGACATAACCTAATTCTTTTATATACTCATGAAGTCACACATGCCGAGTTAGCGGAATTAAATGTTTCTTCTGTTTGCCTGGAACTTACGTTCTCACTAAGTTTGCAACTTTTTTAAAACATCCTTAACAGCATCATGGAATTCCATAAAGTATAGACTGTAGAAAGTTCAGCAATTTTGCACGACAATTTGTGAAAAGGGGTTGCTGCATCAAATAGGTTTTTCTTTATATTTTGGTCACCATGTAGCTACTCCTTCATGCTTCTTCGAAACGGAGGCATGCCACAAAACAAATTCCTCAGTACAGACTTGGCTTTGACTCATACATAAACGCAAGTAATTAACCATTTTTTAAAACGTAAACACGCTTGATACATGACACAGAAGTCAACATAAACCATTTAACTATAAAGCTTTTCGCAAGTTGTATGTCACAACACCTGTCAAAATGTCTTCACTGTTATTATCGAGTAACATGCAGCTTAGTTGCCTCAGAGAATTGTGTCTGAAGATAATCAGTAACTGATGCAGGTAAGATGGTAAAATATACAGCATCAAAAATTCTGAAAGAAAAATCTTGAAGTAAAGTGAACAGTAATTATTAATTTGAATGAACAAGTTCTGGCAGTTTGACTTGGCGTTTAGGTGGCACATATACTAAGTTAGCATAGCAGCGTAAAACACTGAAACGACAAATTATAACTATATGTCGGTTTTATGTTTTTAAGGGGAACATTTTCTTACTGTGGGAGAACGGGGTATAAGCGATAGTGACGCGTCTGCTACAGCCTCTCATATCTTAGCCATCCTCGTCTTATTGTGGTCCACCCTGTTTACACCAACGAGGCTCTAACAATATTTAGAAAGTCGATAACATCCCCGCTCACTGTTGTTACCAGTATTGATTTTAAAAATACAGAATATGCATAAAATAATAATACATTCGCTGTGCATGAGACCCAGAAAAATTAAGACGATACAAATAAATTGAACAAATCAGGACACACAATTCGAACGTTCCTCAATGTCACCTTTGACTAATTCTGTATCTTGTTTTAATGTATATTCACCCCTGAAGTTAGGGGATTGTGTCTTACAGTCACGCCAACAACAATCAGAATATTCTGCTATGTACTGACTTTCTAGATAGCGCAGCAGTGCAGCGAACTTATGTGTTGTGGGTCGGCCTGACTTCATGAGAGGAACGTCCGACTCTTGTGCCTGAGTTCAGGCATAAGCCTTACTCTTGGTAGGCATATCAAAATCCTGTCAAAACGGCTATTAATTATCATTTTCAGGTATGAGGATCTTCATCTATTTAAACGGATAATGGGTCGAATATCAGGATCGTAAGACAAGCTTCCAGTTCAGCGCCTAAACATATTACCTACTTGTGGTATGAAATATCTGTGGCGCTTGTTACGGGGGTCGTACCTGCCCAGTACCCTCAACTGCCTTATTAGGTCATCTGTCGTAATCCTGAATATTTTTCTCAGAATTTTGTTTAAAAGGCTATCAATTTTTTTCTTTTCTTCCAGAAAGGAACGGCATTTCAGACAATTGTAAAACAGCTGACAGATTACACAATAATTTATTTTGTCTGAATAAAAATAACGCAGTGTTTGGTATGCTTAAAGCCGAACGATAACTGCATATTTCAACGGCTGTAACTTTATTAATATATGATTTTCGCCATGCATTTTTGTCTTCGATCAGACTTACAATAAGTAACGATTATTTCCCTAAACAGCATTAACCAATTTATCTTTCTGAAGCAGAGTGTGTTTTCCGTCAGATAGGAACTGCAGCTTTATATAGAACTTAGACAAACGTTAATTTTCAAGTGGTTAATGTAGTTTATTTAAAAGCTACTAACAGTTTATCGTCGTACTTGTCATTAAATATGATCGTTCGATTACCGTTTTGCGGGTCATGTCTTAAAGCAAAGTAGTAACTGTATTTAGCACGTAACGCAGCATTTATAAGGCGCTCAGTTACGATCACAGGCTTTACTTGTGTGTTTGTTTGTGATTCTCACAGTAATCAGCAATTAATTCTCAATAGAGTATTAACCAACTGACCCCTACAGTAAAGAAAAAAGTGTTCTGTGTGAACTAGGAACTCCATATTTAAATATGATTCACACCAAACTGTGCTTCAGGGTGCTGTAAGGGTCGTCTTGTCACTGGAGGTCGCCTCGGCGCCCATTCAGCCTTCTGCCCAGTCTGTTTCTGCGGGAATGAAGGGGCACATCCGTTTAGCCAACCTTTAACGTTTATCTAGTGCTAAGGCTAAGAATAAGAAGAGACGTGGAGCTCGCCACTCAATGTTTATCTAGTGCTGAGATTAAGAATAAGCAGACGCGTAGACACCAGAACTTTTATCTAGTACTGAGGTTAAGAATAAGCATAGGCATCGGGCCCGCCACTTAGCATCTAAGTGCCGGCGTTGAGATAGTTGCCGTATACCACCACATGTATTTTGACTGCGTAATTCTTAATCATCTAAGTCCCGAAATTGATTTAAACACATGTTAGGGAATTTAGTTGCTGCCTAATAACAACACGTTACAAACCCAACAGACAGATTAATACTGTTGAAAAAGTAATCGCGATTTTTCTGACAGTAAACCCAATTTATAAGTAGGCTCTGTGGCAAAACTTCCGAGAATTTCTAATGTTAAAGCTGGTGATTCACAGTTTATACCATACATAAAGGGGTTTATTTAGCACAGGTAGAAATGTTCCTTGATTTTGCTAATCGCTGCGTTGGTTTTTAAAGCCCATGTGATTTTCTGCTAACGTAGGATCAGTGGATCAACCCCATTCTTCAAGATAACTGCAAGATTTGCTCCACTGTCCTGTCATTTTCGCATAGTCAAATGTGTTTCCAATATCCATCACCATCTGACTTAGCAGATACGTCAGATAAGTTAGCGTAGCGGTATTCGGGAGGTACATGTGTAACATAACGACATAGAGCCGCCCAAACAACAAACCACGGAGATAACCCATACCTTTGTTATCTGTCTTGTACGAGCATATTGCACACATAATATTGCTCGAGACACACAAGATAGCTTAGTATCTGCAACAGAACCCACTTCTTTAGCCCTGTAGGCCTAATATACGAACCGTAGAACTAGTCGAAGAAGGTCGCGCGCTGTGGGCATGACCGCCTCTTACAGCTTATGCGTGTAAATACCGGGTTAATTCCTGAAGATAATTTTGACCCCTCCCACATAATGGTCAGTCTAACTTCGCTTTCGACAAAAAATTGCCTATGGCCTCCTTACAATATTCTTAAATCATACGTAAGAAATATAACGGGAAATAGCTAATAACAGGAACGACAGAACACACTGTGTGAGCGAATGACATCGCTCTGACATTAAGTAAAATAATAACGTGTGGTAATAGAATCTGCTTGCCTAGCATTAAGAGAAAAAGAAAACCAAGTGATTATAATGTAAAGGATATAAAATTTGAAGTTTTTAAACGCGACGAAAATTCATTTTGGATAACACCTCCTTCTAGGCTGTTATAGCAGTTTCGCAGGAAAATAATGCCTCCACGTTCGGGGCTAAAGGGACCTGGTGTTTGAGACAATACGTTACTTTGAACAGTATCTTTTTAGCAGGATGCTTGGTGCCATAACGCAGAATGCCACTATATATGTAGATATATGGACATGCAGAAACCTGTGTGTTACGAAGGACTGAACGCTACACTGTTCAGATTATTTGTGTCGCATTACTCCCAAATAAACCATGGCTCTTAAGCATGTTAAATAATGCATTACAACCTACTTTACTGAGTTTCTAAATACCCATAGTTTTCTTGTATAATGGAATAAAATTGTCCAGAACTCGGTTCTGTGTAAGGACTGACATTATACACGATAAACACACAGCACAAACAAAGTCCGGACTCTGAAAACTGGATGTCGTCTCACGAAATCTGCTTCACTGACACTTTAAACCGCACACACTGTATAAATATGACTCACAACGCGTATACGTTTTGGTGATAAGGTGAAAATATCTACAGTTTCTCCCGCAAAAAAATATTGCAGTGTTCATAGTAGTGCTTCGTTAGCTTACACTGTCGATTGAAACGCATTGTATCACTGTAACAACACGGAACAACGGAAGGTGGACCCCAGCACATGTGTACCTGTTCCCACGTGCAGACTCACTGCAGCGCCACTCAGGTTGCTCATTCCTCTTGTCTCTCCCCACCCAAATAAAAACCTCTCTTCTCTTACCACCATGATAGAACCTGAATACTGAAACAAATGAACGTCACATGAAGCAAAACGTTACAAAAAATTATTCGCGTGTCGTTCGAAGACAACATCCACAACTTGTACTTTGAAGCGACCTAACTTGGTGGAGGAGGGTCATTCTTGAGAAGTTAATAGTTCCTAAGCTATTAAACAATTCCCTGAGGTTTATGGACCCAGAAGATTCGTTACCATATTCACAAGAGCCTGCTAGTCGCCCCTGTCCTAAGGTAGACAAATCCAATCCCCTCCTTCCCACCCTATCTCTTTGGGATTCATATAGTATTATCCTTGCGCCTAGCCTTGGTTTGCAGAATGGTCTTTGGACTTCAGGCTTAGCAATCAAAACCCTCTTTATACTTCTGTTCTTCCCCGTGCGCGCCACAGGCCCCGCTCTTCTTGTCCTGCTTGATTTCATCACTCTACTTTTAAGAATACTTAATTCGTACAAATAATGAAATTGTTTATTGTGTTATTTTCTTCAGCCAGCCAGGGGTGGTCGTGTAGTTTGTGTGCTGGACTCTGGGCTCCTTACCATAAGATTCAGCACATTAGGAGATGTTACTAAATTTTTAAACTGCCAGGTTCAAATCCTGTAAAAGTTGTTCTAAATGCTACTTAGGAATTGACCTTCACAACTTAATTTCTATTCCTACCAATTCACCACCTACCCTCAGGACATACGTAACGCTCAAGTATCTCTGTAGTCAATACACCACTGTTACAAGTAACAAAGTCTCAGTTTCTCCTTCACAGAAAACACACTTCATCTCCAGTATGAAGAAAGTTCCTAGACAAAATCTTTACTAATTATGGGAACCATAGGGAACACACACGTGTATTTCATGGGAGGGAATCAGCATCTTGAATGTTAGAGGTCTTTCAGACGAGTAGAATAACAAATGCCTTGCTAGATTATTACTTGAAGACCTATATTTTCGATCATTTTGTCGACTTTCATTAAACTTGATACGGACTTTAGGCCAGTAGATTCCACATTATGCAGATACTGTTACTGTGTTATTTTCAATGGTCCCAGTACAAAGTCGTATGAGCAGAGATGCAGAAATGTGTGCGATGACGTTGAGTCAACTTAGAAATGGGATGTTTATACACGTCCGGTGGTTGAAGTAAATGGGTTTCTGGATAGAGTTTTATAAATTAAGCGCAGTGCTCCGTAATTTGTAGCGTACAACGTAAGTTAAGTCTCGTAACGGGTTTTGTAATATGCTTGTGAAAATATTACAAAAGCCTGACGAGGCCATGGCAATGATTTATTTCTGTGAATGTGACGAAGTCTTCTCTTTCGGGTTTCGTGAAGAGGGCGGTGTTACGAAATATTGCT
Organism: Coptotermes formosanus; assembly: GCA_013340265.1. Taxonomy (NCBI): domain Eukaryota; kingdom Metazoa; phylum Arthropoda; class Insecta; order Blattodea; family Rhinotermitidae; genus Coptotermes; species Coptotermes formosanus. The sequence continues at coordinate 1,344,501 of BLKM01000403.1, read as the reverse complement.
CCACAACTGCTGCGGTTAGCTACATGACTTGCCACCCGCAGTACTTCATGAAAAACATCTGCACCTTTATTATTGGTTTTGAGACTGCGTTTTTACAATTTTGGCCAAAGTACTTTACTTGTCCAACAATATTTTCTTACGGTAAGGCAAGCGATTGGAAGCTACGAATTCACTTAGCTTAAATACATAATGCACACAAGGCTATGAATATGCACGAGTGTGTGGAAGTGGGTGTGATCAGTACCATGCTCCGACCACTTTGACCGTACAAGTAAGTCCCCCGTATATCCGTCGGAAAGGAGGACCAAGAACTGACTCAGCTGATCTTTATGAGAGTGATCAATTTCAAACCATAACCAAATATAAAGCATTGTATTTTACATATCACTGAAGAAGAAACCTAAACGAGTATTTACAGAATATTCTGGTAGTGTCCTCCATTGCTTTTAATGCATGCCATCAACTCTTTGACCGTGTTACGGAGGACACGTCTGAAGGTCCAGCTCTGATGCTGCCGAATGTTTTTTCGATGCTGTATGCGTCTTGCATTGGTGTGGTTCATGCATTACGTACGAACAATTCTCCGAAAGTCCTCCTCTCAAGCTGGCATTAGAAAGTAGCTGATGTTGCTACATGCCAGACAATGCTGCAGTCCTTTACTCACATATAAATTAGAATATTTCTGTTAGTTTTCAGTTTCAAATTAATTTCCATGTGTTTGTCAAACTTCGTTGGAGTAGCTTAAAATAAGACATCACATTTCAGGGAGTGTTTTAATTCGCTGTAGAATTAATAGTCCTATCTTTGTGATCCATACGTCACGAGCATAACTCAGGGTGCCTGGCTTTGTTTAGGCTACCTGCGATGCAGATATGTTAGAGAAGTTGCGGCACTGTAAGGGGTTATTGAAAGCATGTCGTTTATGAAATGAAGGCGAAAATATGGGCACTCCAAGGAATACGCAAACGAGTTTCTTCGAACTTTTTTGAGTACTCATACACAGTGGAACAAATTTCAGTGGTTCGTTGCTGTGATTTCTAAAAGTCAACTTTTATAGCCAAAATACTGCTACTACGGAACACAAAACGTACAGTCCTTTGAACGTCAGAGTGCCGAAAATCGTAAAGCGGGATAACGAATTGAACTACTTGAAATATGGAATGCATGTAAATAATTACATGACGAGGAGCTTCACGAATTTTTCTCCTGATCTATCATCAGTCATACAAATTTGCCGTAGAAATGTCTGTTAAGGAAGAGTTGGCGTGGGAGACGATGCATAGGCTACTGTTATGTTCTCTCACTCTATTGTTTTCCTTAATTTTTCCATAATCCTTCAGTTCTTCCTTATTAAAAACGAACGGTTACAACAATGACCGTTTAGCTTTGCCGTATTTGTCTCCCTGTACGTTTGTTCTCATGAAACAACACAATTATCGCTGAACCCATTTTCAAGAGTTCTGATATTGGAGAGCTATGCTACACTGTATCGACACTATGCAAGTTTGTTTAAAATTGGGAAAAAAAGACAGTCATTTTTGTGCCGACTTACGGTGTACATTTCTGCGTGTATTGGGCATAACTTGTTAACTTTCTTTTATCAGAGCAAAAAATGCTTGGAATAAAAGTGGCAGAGGCAAATTAAGCACCCATTTCACTCCCAGTATAAGTGTCCCTAAGGCTTACTATCTTCTAAACAAAGAGAATGCAGCTAACGCGCCATAACTGATAGGCCTACGAATTTACTGTTATTTCCCAACTTGTTTCGCTTAAAAGTAACCTATAACCGCGAAATGTAGAATTGACTATTTTTCGTGTCCTTCCAATTATCTTCTTAGGTGCTTTCACAAAATATTTGCGAAAAGTGACTCATAGTCGTTACATGTCCATCTGTCCCCATTGAACAGCGCGACTCACAGGAGAGTGACTTTCGTGAAATTTCATATTCGAGATTTTTACGGAAATTTGAAAGTACATTACGATTTTTGTTATAATCGAAAAAATAGCGGATAATTTACACAAAGACCTGTGGACATTTATGATATCTTGCTCTTGTCGTTCTTTGTAATTGAGACAGCATGTATTCTCCGTGAGGTAGGAGCTGAGGCGGAAGAAACAGTTGACGATCTAAAAATGGCATTCGAGAAAGCGCGGTTGTAAATTTTTCCATTTCCATTATATCGAATTTAATGAGATATTAGTTTGTGATGTACTGTAAGTATGTTGCTAAGGTACAGAGAATTCTTAGACTGTAGGTTGTGTAAAACATTAAGGTACTCGCATTTATAGGGCTGTCCTAAATCATGCACGAATCGAAAATCTAGGGACAGTAACAGAACGAAGGCGGCACAAGGGTTATATACTGCGAACATTTCTTGACTTGTGACAATACTCACCTTTTACAAAGTCTGCCTAACTACAAGAAATAAGGCAGGGCATAAAATTCTGTAACACATCATGCAACGTGAAAAACAAGAGGAGTCGCAGCTGCGTTTAAACTGCATTGAAATGTGGTTTGTTTCATTATTTTAATATATTGATCTGATAAAGCACAACACACGCCGTATATTAGCAATGGATTTGCTATCGATCACTTTCAATTTTATGTTCTGTTAGAAGTCACTTACTTACAGTGTAGTGTTGAAAAAATGGAAAGACATATTTTACATACAGTCGAAGCCGGTTATAACGACATCGGTTTATACGACACCTCACTATAGCGTCAGACATTCTGTGGTACAAATTAATTCCTCACTGTTAACCATAACATTATTCTCCTCGGTTATAACAACACTCGTTTATAACGACACAAAATGTTCAGTCCCTTTCATGACGTTATAACCGAGTGCCACTGTACTTGCACGTGTCATTGCGTTTCTTGAAATCATTCACGAACTTACGATCTAAATACACTAAGACACGATATAAAATATGAAAGTGAGTGTGGTTGTAGCAAGTGAATTTCTTGGAACATTGCTCGTCTTCAAAACGGCACATAAGAGTTGGCAAATTCGATAAGTGATTTTTACCTTTGTCGTGTCTGTCTGTCCGTCTGTCAGAGCGAAGACTCAGGACGTGTTGCATTCTGCGGACTTTTCCTAACACGTTACTTCCTGCGGACTTTTCCTAACACGTTACTTCCTGCGGGCTTTTCCTAACACGTGACTTCCTGCGGACTTTTCCTAACACGTGACTTCCTGCGGACTTTTCCTAACACGCTACTTCCTGCGGACTTTTCCTAACACGTTACTTGCTGCGGACTTTCCGTAACACGCTACTTTCTGCGGACTCTTCCTAACGCGTTACTTTCTATGGACTCTTCTGACTCTTCCTAACACGTTACTTTCCGCGTACTTTTTTAACACTTTACTTTCTGTGTACTTTTCCTAACATGTTACTTTTTGCGGACTGTTCCTAACACGTGATGTTTTCCTCCCATCCATGCCAACGTCTTCCTAGCCGGTGCTGGGCTAACAAAAATTATTCAAGACAGTTTTCAGTAGCCTGCATTTTGTGACGCCTGAGGCGAAGAATATGATGTCATAATTGTCGAATCATTGTAATTAAAAGCTGCAGGGTTCTAAGTCCCAGGATACACTTTCTTGAATTATCTATCTACGTGCTCGCACCTGAGAACTATGGCTTTGGAATGAAGATTTAACAAGGCACTGACGTGAAATACAGTTCTTTTCACGACTCTTTGCCGACTTGCGGCTCACAATTTTGTTATTTTTTGCAGTTGTAAATACGTTAATATAATGTTACTATATTATTATTAGGGCCTGTTATACTTTGTCATTATATTTTTGTAGAACTTATTATTTATGTATACAAAGATTTTGTCTGTGTTACGTCTATCGGCTGTAGCTTCAAATTTTCGCCCTGGTGCGCCGTATCAACTATAGATATTATTTGGTAGCGAATCAGAGGAGAGGTTTATTATACGCGGGATAAACTGAAAGTTCGGAAAGTAGGTTTTCTTTGTGTTTCAAAGTATTACGTAAGAGTGGCTGAAATAAAATTACGGCAAGTTAGGGGAACTCGGTAAAAGGTAAATTTAAACCTGTTCCTAATGACCACACTGTGAAGGCGTACAGGGGGAGTGGAGTGGAGCTGCATGCATTCTTTGTTTCTGCTTTAGATTAACGTAAATGGCCAGTTTAATCTTCGGCTTCCTTACCGCCAAGAAAAACACTTTCTCTTGTTACAGTAACCAAAAACATTCGTGCATTATCATTTTTAGATATTCAACGCCCCTGCCTAATTAATGCCAAGGAGGACTGGTAGTAGTGTGTGTAGGTGGACAGTGTGTCAAGACTTAGATCCCATTGGTCGGCATAAACAGTGACGACACTAAAAGTTACCGACATAATCATGTATAGGAAGGTAGGTCGCTTTTATGGTCTCCACCTCCTGCAGGCAATGCCACAAGAAACACTCCCATTGGTCAAAGTAGGAGTACACAGTCACTGCTGTCTATTGGTTGGCAGACATTTGGGATTACGGTTGTTATTGCTGGTTTGGAGAGTTGCTAATTGAAAGAATACACTTCCCGCCTGGACAAGACGTCGTTATCAGTTGCCGAAATTGTGTTACTTATTGCACACTATTGTTCCCGTCCAGGGTCTAATGTTCAAGAAACCAGCCGTAAATGCTGGCACACAATTTTCCATGATCAGGCGACAGATATGAAAACCAAAAGTTCATCTTTGTCGTCCAGACTCCCACCTCAGGTTCTGCCTTAATGTCAACTTCACGTGATGAATACTCCTTTCATAATGGAGGCTGTAGAGCGGGAATCATGGTGGCATAACCATTATATTTGGTGGGTACAAAATTCTGCTATAAAATGTAAGGTTAATAATGCCTAGCTGTGTATGTGACTATCGTTTCAGACGGCAGTGATGATTCATATGTTGGTATTCTGCGCTGTAACAGAGTGTAGTGTGGCACCTACGAGGCAATACTTTATAGCCCATAAGATCGCAGACTGAAAGTTAAGTTAAAACTAACTGTGCCCACGATTTTAAGTTTTTTTTTATTTCTTTGTTTTTTAATGTGTTGAGAGTCGCTTACAGCTGTTACCAGAGTTGATGCGACTATAAACGAAATGTTATTAATGGATAGTAACCTCAGCCAGTTAATTCCACTTCACAAAAATATTACAAACAGTGCATTAGACTTATAATCTCACGCATCAGATCACAAGCCTTTAGTTATTAGTTATCAATAGATCCAAAATATTTGACGCTGTCGCCGTGTTGTTGCTCTGTTAGACAAAAATTGTCTTAACAACCGCTAAATATTTTAAAGCTCTCTTAGCACTGAGGATGTCATATCTTAATATCCAGACAGTGTTACTTTCTTTTGAAATAGCCTATGATTTAACAAGTGTATCAGAGTAAAATATAAACTGTGATTACCCATTTCACAGATCTGTATTTATACATCTTGATCAGTAGATAATAATTATTGGTGTTTTCTTTTGTCTCGTATGAAGTACTTAGTACTTGTTCTTAACTACAGATTCTGTATAGGCCTACATGAAGTTTGTCGGAAGTAACCTCAAACATTCCTGTCATTAGCTTGTTTGTAATTATTGATTTAAAAAAGACTTGTCTGTGTCATGCATAGTGATGTCTACGATCTGTATCTACCAAATTCAATATTCCTGGCGTAAATAGTTTCTTATTTACCATCATCAAACCAAAAGCTAAGGGAACTTTCTGCACACCCGCTACCTTGTTATTCTACATTCTACTACGAAAATGTTGCCTTAACCGAAATCACATAATTTTTAAAAGTTTATTACTGCACACAATTTCAGAATATAAGTGTCGGTGCTCCCGCCATACGGTTTGTTCATCTGCCCCGTTGTTAGTGATAGCGGGGAAACAAATAGTGTCAGGACGTCCCTGGGGGGAATAATTGTGATACAAATTGTCGCGAGAATTAATAAATTGCTTAAGGAGCTGAAAATTAGGAAATGTCACATGCATATAGCATAGTTCTCTAAAAGGCGTGCTTTTTCCTTTATAGATAGAAAACTAGACTGAAAATTACGACATTTTTGCCATCGCCCCAGTTTTCTTAAAATTGGCCAGTTCGTGCAGCAGCTGTTCTGGGAACATAGTAGGCAAAACTGAAGAAGAAAGTTTAAATGGTTCCTATTCCGTGCATTAATCACGTATTGTTGGTATTAGTATTGTATTTATGAAAATAAAAGTGTTCCACGTAATCATTGCAAATACGGCGTGTTCATGTACTTCATGAGGGAGTAATTAACTAGCACAAAGTAACATGCTCGCGGTAGGCCCACATAGTTCTTTGATGCCTGAAGTTAATATGAATAACATTTAAAATTAGATTTCTCCATCAAAGAAACACAGTGCATTCCAATAAAAATGCGAACCGGTAAATGCTCTCTGGGGAAATAATCACTGTCTTCCCACACAAACAGGAAATTTCAGCTGTGAACCCAGTGAAAAAAAAAACAGATATCCTGTATTGTAAACTGTAGCCCTAGTTCACTCTTGACTGATGTCTCGAAAGGGCTTGAGAAAGTTACGTAAGCCGTACCACAGGGTAAGTTATTACCTGCGTTCTAATAACGTATCAGGTTCAGAACAGCGTGGCATCCTGGAAGATATAGGGCCTATCCACTGAAAATGCAACACTCGGGCTAGCAGCTCTTAACCAAAGAATGTGTGTGGGACAAATATTCTGTGTTTCAGCGAAGCTTTTGACATCATGACTCACGAAATCTCGCTAGCCAAATTACGATTTTATGGCACTGAAGGGACAGCTGCAAAGTAGTTTACGTCTTATCTTAAACATAAACAACAAAAATTGGAAATTAAATCGTGAAATTCCCCCTGCAATAACAGCAGCTGCTGCCGCTGCACGCGCAAGAGGACAGGCGCGTATTTTAGCGGAGCACGTGATGTGGGAGAAAGTCACTAATGTAGGTCCGTGGCCGGACGGCCCATCCCCAAGAAAGCTATTAACTGTGGGAATTCCGAATGTCATGGCGGGAGTAATTGCCCATCTCACAATAAGTACATATTTGCACACACCGAAAGACTAACAGAACGCAGCAAACGCTACACGAGGTACAGACTAGCGTGACGTGTAACGTGCCTCACGTTAGCACAGTCACGTGATGTTAAAGGAAGCGCGCCGACCTGTCGTATAATACCAGCGCCACACACGGACAGCGGGGGAAAGTTCGGCGAAGGGACCACGGATTACTCGCGTCCAGGAATTGGTATCTACTCGCTCACGTTGGCTGTACTGTAGCCGCGCATTCTAAGGCGTAGTGTAGAGGCATGGTGTATGTATGTGGTTGGTTGTGTGCGTTATTACGTGTTGGACAATGAGTGCCGTGCAGGACAATTATTCGTTCTCCCCAGTGTTGTTTACGGATGAAATGGGCAATTCTTTGTTTTTTGTTATAAAACCATGTAAAGATAAGGAAACGTTGAGGCACATGATCCAGGTTCGTCCTCGTACTTAACGTTCTGTACCTTAGTGGTTATTGATATTGGATTTTTGTGGTTTGCACTGTGGGTGTAATACTTAGTGTTGTAAGTGAATGATTTATACTTACGTTAACATACTTTGTAAGTAGCGTGGTTTAACTGGCGGTTACAGAAATGGGACTACTGCAGAGTAGTGTAGGTACCATTACGCATACACGAATGTTCGGGAGACGCAGCAGCAAGGAAGACGAAAAATGGCATGTAATCACAACTTGTTTCAACACACAGCTGACGGTGCACTGTAACCTTTCGGTCATTTATGCCCGTACTGAGCGTTTCTTTGCGTCATACGTTGTGTACACAGGAGTAACCGGCAGAACTATGGAGACCGTTTCATATTTTGCCCGCCTTACTCTTTATTTGAAGTTAATGAAAACCCTCATCACTAAGTTTGCCACAGTACTGAAACAGATAACAAATTTTCATGTGGGCGATTGTTCTGTAATTATTTCAGTATGGTGGCGGTGAAGTTGTTTCAACCCCTGGTGACCATGGGGTTACGTTGATACCTCCAACAGTTGAAGTCACAGGCAATGATGAAGTATATTCAACTCAATACATCAAAGATTGTTGCACCAGGAATAGACTGCAGGATTTAAAACCATATAGGTATGAATTTTCTAAAATGACATTCCTGCGTGTAACCATCATTCTTCATTTTAAAAATATTCCTTTTTACCTAAAATGAATGAATGAATGAATGAATGAATGAATGAATGAATGAAGACTCAACATTTATGTTTATTTTCTGAACCTCATAAGTCATCACTCATTGTGCTTTGATACATTACTAATGTATTACTGCATGGAAGGTTGTTTGTCACAAGTGAAGGAGGACTGGGGATGATTCAATACTCTGGCAACACTGTCTGTGCTAAGGAACTTCTGCATTTGATATTCATTGTTAAATAATGTGGACATCTATTTATAGTTTGCTCTTTTATGATGTATGATTGAAATACAGCAACATGTCATCAACATCAAATTATATTTGCTCCTTATAGAAATACAATCAATGAGGTATTGATGGTAGTGGTTATTCTCGTTGTTGTTGCAGCTTCTATTGACAGCATCACCATCATTGTCATTATGATTATTATATATTCATGCTGGAAACTGACATAGGAAGACAACAAAGGCAACAAAATTATTGGACCTACAGCTTTAAGAAGACACGAGTTTTGTACTGTGTGTAGTCATGTGGTCCAGAAATTTCTGTAACTGGAATATTAAATCACTTCACACTGGTGGGCTTGATACAGAGCTGGCTTCATTTTACGTTTTATATGATTGGCCAACTGAACACATGAAGTAACAGACACCAGAGTACATACAGAAACTCCACATGTTACACAGAAAGCAGTGTGGTTTTGATGTGTTCCGAGTGCAAGAAGAATTATGTGGCCTTGGTTTTATACATATACGGTCAATGCCAAGAGTTATGTGAGGTACCTCCTGCAAACAGGTCATTCGCTTTCACTCTACAATGTTGCGGCAGCTGAACAAATAGGACAGGCAACAATCCATGCTCTGGGTATGCACAGTGGAAAGGCATTGCTGACAAATCCTGTTTGTATGTTATGTGGGATAATTTATATGGTGTGAATTATAAACAGATATGTATGAAATTATCACTCGCATACTGCTCTTGTGAGGCATATTACGAGTTTGTGGGAAGTTTCTTCTGCTTTCTTTTAAAAAGGTAGTTTCTATTCATTTTATAGCAGTTGCAGCCTACAGCTGTTGGTTTATTACTGTAAAAATTAGTCCTGTGTATGTTTTTATGGTTGTTGAGGGTACTTTTTGTATAATAAGTCTATCTGCTTGGGTTCAGTGCATATTGTGTGTAGGGTTAATATCATCATCTATTCAGAAATGTGGTCAGCTGAATGACATGCAACTTTTAGAGGAGGAGAGTTTTTCAAACCACTGGTGTGAAGTGTAGGACAGTTACAATCACTAGTAGGATGTTTGAGTAGGTAGTTGTGCTGGCTTACACTTTTAATTAACCACTTTAAACCCTTTAGTTGCGTTACATGTTTTCAGTGGATGTTTGTACACAGTTACAAGTTGTTGTTGTTGTTGTTGTTGTTGTTGTTGTTGTTGTTGTTGTTTTCTTTTGACACATCAAGACTGATAATGGTAGGTGTTCATCTTTCATCTTTGCTATTTTTGAATTCATAATTTTTTCAACAATAGAAAAGATGTGGGATACCCTGCAGTGACGTGGTTGACACTCTAGCCAATAAATATGTTATCTCTTGAAGAGCCAACCACCGACCAACAGGCCGTTGTAAAAATTACAAGAAAGAGTGCCCTTCTGGTATTAGATGTCCATAGACAACAAGCAAAAGGCAAAACCTAGGAGACAATACTGGAGAACAAAATTCCGTCTGCTGTACCTAAAAGTGTCTTCAATGCCAATTTTTGCCTCATCACTGGACATGACTAGCTACAGCGACGCCTGAGCAGGATTGGAATAAGTTATTCTCTGATGTGCCCACTGTGTGGCGACACAGCAGGAATGGACCTTAGCCACATCATAAAGTGGCAGAATTTGACAGATAACATGGACAGTGCCAAAAACTGGATAAATGGTGGCAACTATCACAATTATATTGGACTGCAAGAAAGAAAATGGGAGACATCGTTTTTAACAGGTGTAGGATAAGAAAACTTCTTAATTTTTGGAGCTCACATTTAGTGTTTCTGCGTTAAATAGAATTCTTGGATCCTTGTACATAAAGACAGTGTACAAAAGTTGGCATGATGACAAATTTTTAATGTGGGCACAAGTTTTCATGTTACTGTTTGTATGTATATCAACATGGGGTTATGGCATGCTTTGAGACATTCCTAATTTTGTCATTTCTGACACAGGTAATCCCAAAAGTAAGGTTCAGTTATGTTATTGTGAATGTTGATAGTGTTTATACTTTCCAGGCTCAATCCAGCATCTCAGTTTCCAGACAATTTTGATGTGATGGATGTCCTGCTCAAGTATACATCCTGGTCTGCTGCTCTGAAAGGCCTCCCATTGTAAGCAAATATATTTTTTTATTGGTAAAATTTATAGTTAAATTACTCTTCATTGGCTGTGTGTTGTACTATTCCAATGCAGCATGTGTGTGTTTCAGCTGACTGAGTCTTCAGTTTTTTACTGCTAATACTGTTAACCTCCAGTTAAAATCTGGTCTTCATTCCTGTAACACTTAGTTCTGTATGGGTAGAGGCTGTCTGCTGCAGGGCCAGCATATATGCCAGCCTTTGGACTTTTGAGTTAGATCACATACTCATAACCTGAATATTTAAAATCGTCCCAGTCCAGTTTTCTTGTGTACATTTTGCACTGTGTGTGTTACATTCCTCGCCCATTTTAGACCACTGATTCAGTTGTTGTAGTATTTGGGTAAACAATATGAACTGAATTTTGTTGTTATCCAGGTTTTTCCATGTTTATGTTACTTCTGTCACATCCTTTTTTCCCATTTTTTCCAACAGCTGCAATATCCTACAAACTGCATGTTTTTCACTGAGTGCTGCATTGTAGCTGCATCATTCCGTCATTCATCCTCATAATTTTACACTGTAAAATGCTGATATTTTCACAAATTTGTGAGTTTTCTGTTGGGTGAAATTGTGAGTGAATGGAAGCACTAATTTCTCTTGACTCCTGTATTCATATTTTCAGTTACATTGGCTGTCAATGAGTTGTTCTGTGGTTATGGTTATGGATCTGTAAAAGACCTACTGTGCTTCAAATTGAAACATTGTTGAACTCTATTAAATGCATTTTTTTCTGTGTGGTGTATTTATAGTAGCTGCAAGGTTACAAGGTGCAACTGGCTGAGGGAGCTGAGTAGTAATATATTGCACCCAGATTTGAAGGCATCTGGTTCAGATCGTGTCCAGGGACCAGGTATCGTGGTGGTTGAGGTTCCAAATAGTTCTCTTCACCCTTTCCAGGCAAATGTTGGGGGTTGTGTTTTAAAATAGGCCACAGCATGTCGCCAATTTCTTTTTCACCGTACATAATAATTTGTGTGACACTGCCTTCTCTTGGTTATGACTTGGGACTGTTTTATTGTGGAAGTACCACCAGTATATGGCAATAAGGCATGCAGGTCATACCATTGCCTGCATAGCTGACCATGGGATCACATACACCCTTTGTCCACCACCAGTCTCATAAATAGATGTGCTATCTCTGCTGCATACTGCCCACAGTGTTCATGCAGAACATAATTTTTATTGTGTAGAATTTTGAATTCTGTGTTTTGGTTGTAGTGAAAGGAGGCTGTATCCTGTACATAGTTCTCCCTCACACTGCAGCTACTGTGATGATACTGATGATGGTGATGAGGAAGAGGAGGAGGAGGATGAGTCTGAGTTATTGCGTCCTTCTACCAGCGGCTTAGAAATTCAGCCTCATTTCCAGAAGTAAATCATGGAATCTATAACTTATGTGCTTAATTTTATGCTGGGCATGATAGTTCTGTTAACAAGATCATTATTCTGCATTCTTGAAGAAGTGATATTTTACCCTTTTCATCCTTCTGATGTGTGAGACCTTTTTGAGTGGGGTTTCTTCACATTTTACAATTTAAAACCTTGATCATATTCAGTCCATAAAATAGTTCCCATGTCTAGCAACATTGTGTTATACCTCAACCCAGTAATAGTAGTGGTGGTGGTGGTGGTGGTGGTGGTAGATTTCAGTGTTTGTTATATTCTTGTGGTTGCTGTAACTAATGATCTCCAGCTTTATTGTGTTGTTCAAGCAGAAGAGTTAAGTAGTGTAAAGTCTCTAATTTCAAGAATAGCTAAAGCTAGCAGCACAGAATGGTTATCTGAAACCCAAATAAATGTAGATGTACATACATAGTAGCCATACCACAGGGCTACCATATGTTAACTTTCCCTTGAACATGCCGTCCCCATCCCACTTTTTGACCTGAGAAGTTCCCATCTTGAGGGGGTTCTTAAATTGGTATAAATGTGTGGTTTTTGACTACTTTTTATTCCTTAAAGCATTTGCATATTTTAATGATATAAAACACAAAAATGTTTCTGTTGTTTTTTAAAGAAATATATAATTATAATATTATATTTTCACTGTCCGAATCAAAAAGAAGAAACATGTAAATTCAGCAGTTGACCTGTGGAATGTCACATAAGACTCCGACTATATTTTGTGACTCCTCATTTCCCCTTGTGCATGTTTACATTAATGAGTGAAGGACAACAAGAGTATAACGGAATAACAGAATTATGGGTGGGCACATAAGAAGGAAGACAATTACAGAATTGGCAACAGACTGTGAACTGTGAATACATTGTATGCATCTTCTCTGAATAATGTTTTTAAATTTTGTGTAATTTCCTTGAAACGAAAATGCTAATTCTCTTAATAAAATCTTGGCTATTTATATGTGCTGTTTTCTAACCTCTTTCACGGATATGCCCTCATTTTTATAGTAAGTTCGAAGTGTCCTCTTTTCTTTTGATCAAGATATGGTAGCCCTACTATAGCACAGTTAATGAACTTTCATACACATACTCAATTGAGCCTGATGCCATTCGTGTGTAAAGGTTTATCCATTCCTGTGAAATGTTTCATGATAGTTAAGAAACCTGTTACAGTTTTAGTGTTTTGTCTTGCACCTAATTTTGAGGGAAAATCACTAACTGAACTTGTGAGAAGGAAGCAGAATGTGTAAGACAAAGTGTTCCAGTCTGTTTGGCAGTACAGTGAAACCCTGTTAAGAAAATTTTGAAAATTCCAAGAAAATGGTACTTCTTAAGCAGGAAATTTCTTAAAAGGGTCATTTTAATGAAATGGGAGAATTTTGGCGCTTTTTTATCCTGTCTTCTTAGGTGGGAAATTTTCTTAACCGGGTTTTTCTTAAGCGAGTTTCACTGTACTTGAACAATAATGTTCAGTTGCATTTCTGTTTAGTACCTGCTGAATATAATGGAGATTATGTTGCTGTATTATTGTCCTGGTGCTGTTGTATTAATCACTCCTGACATTAAAACCATAATCTCAATCTTCGTGTCACTATATAAGTAACCATTGCTTTTTCCATTAAGATGTATCATTCTGTATACTGCCAGCAACTTTCATAATAGTCAGGAGCTGATATAAATTATCTGTGCATCTAAAAAAATAACAAACATTAAACTTAATACAAAATAATCCAAAAGTGGTAAGTAATTTGTTCAAAGTGTTTGAACCCTCAGCAAGAATTAATAACTTTTCACAAAACTGTATAAGAACAACTGAAGGATTATTAGTAATGAAGACAAGCATGTGTAGGTGTATTGTATCATCTTTGTCACTTCTTTTCTCTTTGTAGGCACAGAAATAGTGCACAGATTTTTCTTTCCAGAAATTAAAGTGACACTGTACCTTGAAAACAATTCCAGATTGATTGTAAATGGCTGAATTTCTTGCATGAGCTTCTTCATCATGATGCTTCTCTTTTTCTTCCCATGTTCCCAGACAACCAGCTTCACTTTCCTGTATTGGCTATCAAACATTAATTGAATTCGTTGATTCTGTTTATCAGAACAGAGCAGACTATAAGAAGAACAGAATCTAGGGATAGTGAAACTGAATTTGAGCAGTCAGCAGACAGTCTGGAATTGGAGGAAGTTGTCCCTAAAGTAGATGATGGCAAAATTGAAGAGTCAGAAGTTGAGATTGGGAGGAGTAGGAATGAAGATGCCAATACCAGCTCATCAAGACAGCAACTGAGGAATCTTCGCAGCTCTAAGATACTTCCTTGTAGAGAAACACAGACTTCGAAGGCGTATGTACCTCTTAAGATATGATTCTGCTGTATTTGTAGGCCATCTAGTAACCAGGCCGTACATCTGTCTGTGTTGTCTCATAACTGCTACTCCTCAGTTTCCTCACTAACGGACTTTTTTCGAACCTCCTCTTTCCATCTACATGTTGTTCAGTATCATGGGTGTGTTTCTTTTAGTTTCATTTTCAAAACCGTTTGTATTTAATATGATCAAAAATTCACACTTGCAGAATGAGCTTATGTAGTATTTTGTATGTATTTAGTTGCAACTCTGAGCAGGGATGGCATTTGTTTGCAGATTCATAGTGGTTTGGCTCAAGTTTTTCTGATAAAAGCCAGTATTATGCCAGAAGTAAATGTGATCACTTTCCTCATGTTTCTACCCATTTAAAATTCACATTCATCCTAACCCCAGCAGTCAGTAGAATGTCATAAAATACCTGAATATGCAGCATCCATATTGTTGAGGGATCCAGTCATTTTTAAGTAAAATACTAAGATTCTTTGGCACATTTTGTTACCAGGCAGGTTCATTTGAGAGTTTTCTGCTGTCAGATTGATGCCTTTCTTTCTGCCAGTGCTGGCTCATAAGTGAATAAAGAGACAGACCTGATGTTGAAGGTCCTGTGTGCTGTTGAATTCCAAATTGTGTTGTGCAGAATTTTTGGGTTTTGTAGCAAACATATATACTGACAAAGGTAAGTTTCTATTAAATGAGAAATCTCCATATGAAGATAGTTTGTTTTCTGGCAGAAAAGCATGTAACAAGAATTGTGAGCACTTTGTGACTGTGACTGATTGATGCATCAAGAAGCAAAGTTAAGACAGTCCCTAGGGCAGATAACTTTGTTTTACACCATCTCTGTACCACAGAAAAATTAAGATAACGGGATGTGGGTATAAAAATGGGCTGAACATTGGGATTTCATCACCTTCCCATAAGTGTAGTTATCTGATTCTCTACTGCTGAAGTGGGTCTAATTTATTTTGCAGTGCAAATAAAAATATAATGTAAATGGTTTGCATTACAGTTGCATATGTACATTTAACATTGCCTTTGATGCACTTTGCCAAACACACTATTGATAATTAATACCGGTCAATAATGGTAGATACTTAGTCAGTCATGCTGTCTGCAAACTGCAGAGTGTTTACTTTTTAACAATTTCAATGCCAGAAACGTGTAGCTCATTTCTTTGCGTACCATTTTCTTAGAAACCTTCTTTTTTATTTACAGTTCTGTATTCTGCTACTAAGCGTCATTATCCTTTCTTATTTGGTAGGTTCAGTTTGGAATGTTCAGTTCTGTGAATTTAGCTGATTTGAATCAAACAGGTTTGACTACATCATGAGGATTTTTATCTTTTGTCTTTTGGACAACAAAATGGTATATTAATTTAAAGAGTATTGCAAAGCCCATGTTGTTCCCAGAGCAACAACCCTGGGTGACTGCTCTCACTCGCTTGCTGTATTTAGCATAAGGCATGAGCTTAAGAAGAAACTTTTCGGTTGTGTATGGTATTTAAATGTCTGATTAATCTCTGTAACAAGAGAATATTTATTTTTATGGAATTCATCCCATTGTATTATAATTAACTAACAGTAAATTGTAAATTTCCATCAGACACCACAATTTTTTTATATTTATTTAATAATTTTGACCATCTTCAAGCATTAATATACATTATCTAAAACCAAGGTGGATATGTGTTAAAATATATTTTGTAATTTGCAAGACTCACAAATTTTATGAATGTCATTGTAATGTGGCATTATGTGTTCGTGTGTCTTAGATACCCTGTTGCTGTGTTTTGAAATGCATACCACATTGTTTGTAAAATTGTTAAAATTATGTACCACTTGCTCTGTATTAATTTTCCTGGTTTGTTTATGTGTGTACGCATGTTTTCTTGATATCAATGATTTTGCACCATATCTGTATGTAAGAGATAACAGTAAATGTTATGTTTGGGAATTACATATAAATATTATTCCTTCTTTTTTAAATTTGTTAGTTATGATATTTTCTGGCATTCATTCTTTTGTTGAATTGTGTGTGTTGCTGGAGTTATTATGTTGCATGTGTAAGTGTACTTTTGTTATTTGGAAACTTCTTATATCCTGCAAATATATTAAATTTCATGAACTTCTGTTTTATAACGTAACCTTTCTTGACTTTAAAGGGCCAAAATTCTTTGAGTAAATAGTTACGGTTTTTTTGTGCTTCAGCTTTACCTTGGCATTTTTTCTTGTGTCTAGTGGCCCATCTCCTGCTGTCTTGATTTTGTAGTGCTTACATGGAATTCATTGTCGTGCAGGTGTTTGAGTTGTACAGGAAAACCAGTCTTGATTTGCATTCAGAATTTTTTTTGGTTGACTTATTACAGTCACCTGTGTTTGAATACTTCCATTTCTTCGTTGCTTTTATAATTGTTTCTGCCTATTAAAATTGACACAAGAACTTGGTATATGTGGCATGTCTCTGTTTACAGTTCCAGCTCCACTCCTGATGGGGAGGTTGTCAGTGATGATGGTGATGAAATGTGGAGCCTGTCTACCAAAAAAGCAAGGGCAGGTTTACCAGCACGGTAAGTACCAGGTTCACTGTCCATAAAGAAGGTTACATGGATTATCGTTCAAAATCTGAAACCTCTGTATGTTAATGCCAACTGTGTGAGAGACATGTTGTAGCAGACTGTACATTGTGACCCAGTCATGGAGGCACAACTATTATAGCTCTAATGGAAGACAAATGACTTCAGGGAGTGTATTGCTTCTTCTGAAATTAATTGTGACTCAGTTGGTCAAGAAATTCTGCAGTGTTATGGTACCCAGACGTTCTGTACTGTTCCAAGAGCCCTCTACTGCCCCCATCCTGAGGCAGGTGAATCCAGTGCACACCCACTCACCCTATTTCTCTAAGACCCAGTTTAATATTACCCTCTCAGTTATCACTAGATCTTCCAGGTTGCTTCATCTGATCAGGTTTTCCAACCAAAACTTCGTATGAATGTTCCCTCTTGCCTGTGTGCTTTATATGCCCTTTGTCTCATCCTGATATGAGGGTTCTGAGAGTGTTCAACAAAGATTACAAGTTATGAAGTTTGTTGTTATGCAGTGTTACCTATCTGCTTGTCACCTCTCCTTAAATCCAAATGTTGTCTCCGTTACTCTATTCTCAAACACCCTTGGTCTGTATTCCTTTAATATGAAACATGAAGTTTCTCACGCATGCAGTGTAACAGATAAAGTTGCACTTCTTTTTATTTTAATCTCTGTGTTTTTAGGTAGCAGGAGGGACAACTAATGATTCCAAACTGAGTGATAGCAGTCAGTCAGCAAATTTAGTGTGCCCTTAGTTTCTTTGTGACTGCAATTTTGATTTCTTACTGACGTTCCCATACCTTTGAACATTGCCACAGTTGTAAGGATTTATTAGCTGTATTTGTACAGTGATATTGGCCTGCATTCTGATCATGGGACATAAGCATGTACTTACTTGTCTTTGTTATTTTCCCAGCTAGCAGCTTGTAGAGCTGTTAGCAGGATGAATTATTATAATTTTATGTATCTTAACCTATGGTTTTCCAAATTGAAATGAGGATAAAATATTCTTAAGTGAATGGTTGTGAAGATTTCTTGAATTTCTTTGTCTTTTAATTTCATTATGAAAACCATGTTTCTCTATTACTGTCATTCATGTGTATGTACAGGGAAACCTCTAGAATATTAGCAAGTAGGTGAGATGCCCACGTGGCCAAGTGGACCTGAGTGGCTTGCTAACTTGAATTTCATTCCATGCAAAGATCCCTGTATTATGTTGCTATGTCATTAGCAAATTTTTTTGGCAGACTTATTTCCCCATTGGAAGATTCTCAGTTAACTTAGCATTTTGTCATTGAAATACTATTGCAGGAGGAGGGATTATACAAGGAAAGAGAAACTGGCTATTATCAATTTCATCACCAAGTACCGAAGTCATAATTATGTGAAGGGTCGAGAGATGTGGCAGAAAGCAGAAGCAGCACAGGTATGTTTACCAGTGGTTTCTTCTCAAACTACATATGTATTGTCCCTAGATTGTGTAACTCAATTTTTGGAGTTAACTGTGTCATATGTTGAGGCTGTTCCAACATTTTGGTATACTTCATAGTCTCCATCTTCACCTGGAAGTTGGTGACTGCACTGTGCACTGTAACTTTGGAAAGATGTATTCTTGGTAAAAATTTCTCATACCACTGCTGCTGTATTTTTCAGATTTTTGCATTTTTTACAGATTTGTCCAGGTAGGACATGGCAGTCAATGAAAGAACATTTTATTAAGAAGATTATACCAAACATAGAATCATATGATCTGTCTGAAGAGGAGCTGTGTAAGTTCAAGAAACCGTAAGTAGTTTTGTTAGCTGTGACAGATTATGACCTCTGTAAATTCCCTAAAGACCAGTGGCAGTTTCATTGTTATTACAGTGGAATCCTCTTAAGGAAATTGTTAAGAGAGAGAGCATTTAAAACTTCGTAGGTGGGAAAGTTGTTAAGGGGCAGGTTTGAAAAATCATACTAAATTGTTTTCAGCAGCCATTAAGAATATTCATAGTTCATATTAATAGTTAGGTACAGTAAAATATCATTGGAATTATTAGAATTACTTATTTATTTGGGAGGAAAAATATTAAAAATTATTACTGATAATTTTGATTTCTGAATAGGCATTCACATTCCTCATTATACCAAGTTTTGTCCATATTAATGGTTTGGCTTTATTTCTGCCTTTGCAGGTTCTACATTACACTCTAATTAACAAAATGACTAATTTCATGGAGCAGAGCCCTACTTGAAAGGCTAATTTGCTCATCTGCTTGAGAAATTCTCCACACATTTTACAGGGGCTGACCACTGGTCCATGTTTTGACCCAAAGGAAACCAGCACATGTTTCTAAAGATCTCTTCCTGCTTGCAGTATCCATATTTGTTGACCAACTTGGGTGAAATTGGGTATAGTTCTTCCATATAGTGTCATTGAGCAGTTAGAGATCTGTGAAAATCAGTGCAGTCAAAGCCACGCTTTACCTAAGGCCCTAAACCTAATTTAGCTTACTTTTTTGTCTGACTGATACGGTTGGGTACGAGAGATTTGCACACAAATTTATTGAGTGGTTATGCTTTCCTAATTTGTCTTATTTGTGTAAAATCTGGTATAAGAGATCAGCACATTTTGCTGTTGAGCATGTATGAGGTTTGTAAAAATTGGTGCAGGGAGGGTTGTGCTTTCCTTATGGGTGCAAGTGAAATTACATTTACTCTAGCATAAAAATATATGACATCTTGGAAGTAAAGAAGACCTTGGTAGAGTCTGTGTGCTGCAGCTCTACACTATTTGCAGGGTTTTTGTAGTTACACTTTGTAGTGTTCTCATTCATTTGTTTTTCTTGTCCAGCTTCCGCTAATGGCAAGATGGCTACTCAGGAGAGGACTATCATACAGGTGTGGTACTTGAAGTGATTAGTTCAACATTTTTTGATAAAAAAAAAGAAATGTAATCCCAGTTTAAAGTCATAAGTTCTTGTGTTCAGTTTTAATGTCATTCTCTATCTATACTTTTGCAGGGAGTAATTAACCACATCACTTGCTGATACATGTGAAGGAAACAGCGCCATGCATATGTTGTAAGGGAACTGTTGTAAAGGGCAGGCAGATGAAACTAGAATGAAGTTAAATATTGAGTTTTGGCGTCAGATGTCTGACTTTGTTGATTCAAGAACAGAGCTTGTGTTGTATATTGGACAGGCAGTCCTGAGAAACCAGTACAGATTGCATACACGCAAGAAGTATTACTGACAATACAGAAAGGCATTTGTGCATGTCAGATACACACACGCTATGAGTATGCATAAAATTGGTGCCCCATAATTATGCAATTAAAATATTTGAAATACTAAAGGAAGTATATTTAACCATTTGTGGATGGTGTTTTAAATGCTACAATTTTGCTTCCTAGCCTGCTTTTTAGGTGCATTTGCTAAGTTGTCATTTCTGGCCATGTGTCTGTCCTCATACATCAGCTTGGCTGCCACTGGATGGTTTTGCATGAAATTTGATATTGGAGGCATATGAAATCTGTCAAGGAACTCCAAGCCTGGTTAAAATTGGACAAAAATATTGGACACTTTACGTGAAGACCTGAGTACATTTTATATTGACAGTGATATGAAGTCACCACAAAGTCAGTCTGAGCCAAATGATATTTGGCTGTTAGGATTGCCACAGAGGTATGAGCAATACGAAATATCTCATAGATAAACAAAAACACTGACGAGAACTCATTGTTGGGTTCCATGGCAACACATGTAATATTGCACCATATAATTTTGCGACAATGGTATAACAACACTCATGTCACTAACATTTTGCGGGACTTTTTCCATCGTCAAACAATTAAAAAGCACAACTTATTGGAAGAAAATTTCTTCTGACACGTTGTGATTTTTAAATGTTTGACGATGGAAAAAGTGCTGCAAAATGTTAATGATGTGAGACTTGTAATATTCATTATCTTTTGTGATCATTGATAAAAAGAGAGATCCAAACACATCCAGTGTTACATCACATGTACATTGCCTGTCTTGTTTAAGATGCTTTTAGATGTCTGAAATGCACTGTTTCAGAAGATATTACATTTTAAAGCTACAAGGTGCAAATAAAAACTGAATTTTTAAGAACAAGTATACTGTATTAGGTTTGGAAGTTTAGTGTGTATTAGTCTCTAAAAGTTTACATTTTTATACTGCTGCTACTATTATTTTCACATATTGCACTTTAATATAATTATTTTATATCTGATTTTTTAAAGTGTTTGAAACTTGGAATGAACACTGTCCATGGCAATTCCTGGAAGTCCTTCACAATCATCAATAGCACATTTTGCCTGTTAGCAAGTTCTGTCAGCAGCAGAGTCAGTTTTTGATGAAAGACAACCTGTGCACACAAGAACTGTAACAAAAGAGGTTATCACTTTATGTTTTGGAGTGTGTGTTCATGGTTTTCATTCTAGAAGGAAGCGGAAGTGGACTATACGGTATGTGATATCGGGCTTCTGTTGCATTGTCAGGCCTTCACTCTCCTGGGATGTTACGCAGCGTCGATTGGTAGTTAGTTGCCAACATTTTGGGGCAGTGTATGGCTCACATCTTCGAGTGTACTTGACTCTCCAAGATGGGACCGACAGGCTGTCCCAAAATGTTTGTAACCAACTGCCAATTGACGCTGCGTAACATCCCAGAAGAGTGAAGACCTTGCAGACTGTATACACCTTATAAAATGCATGTACTGAGGTATGTAGTTTGAGTTCTTTTGTCGACTTTCATATCTTACAAGATTGCACGTCTTGTAGGTGAAAATTGTAATGGAAACGAGGTGACCATTCCTATGAGCACCTACAGGTGTGGTCACCTGATGCATGGGACAGAAGTATCCATCAACTCAATTGTGATATGGCTGGCAAAAGATAAAATGTGGCACTATGTACAAGACTTCCTTTATACAGTGTTGTATTTTGTGACTTATTACTCTGCTAGTGAAGGAGACCTCTCAAATTGGCTTGGACACATTAGATAGTGGAACTTTTCCAGTTGCGTGTTGTTAAGGAAAGTAGAACGCTTGTTTCTTGCAAATGTTGAAAGACACATTGCTCGTAGGACAGCCTGAACTGTTATTGGTGAAGGACTGAATACAGGAAGGACCATACGTCTGTTGAACCATGAGAATAGTCATAGACTGTGTTACAGATTGTAATGTCCAACTGTAGTAAAAGTAGTTCGCGGGGTTAACATAGGGGCGCTGCTTAACAATACCCCAGCTAACTGCAGCAAGTCGGTGAATCGCGGGCATGCTACGTGATCTGTAATGGCAAGACCACCACACGGCAACCGACATAGGCGTAGTCTCCAATGCGCGCGGAGGCATCTAGTCATGATTACCGGTACCAGCAACTACATTCACGGGCAACTATTTCCAGCCGGTGTCAGAGCTGCAGCGAGTCGAATGATCCGCCCGCGCCACGGCCTGAACCAATCACAACGCGGCTACTTCGCTCATTTATAATCTGTGGGCCGGACAGTCGCAGTGTGACGTCACGCGATTCCACGGTGTGAATTGACTTACCCATGTTTACCACCTACCGATGATCTACGGGATCCGTGCTTGGAATGAGTTGGCGGCGGGAAAGTATGGCGAGTTGTGGTTAGTTGTGTAATGTTGAGAAGTGGTAGAAAAGTTGTGTAAAATGCATGCTTTTTTAAAAACTGGCAAATTAAGTGGAGGTCAGGGAAGTTTATCTGGCGCGAAGGATAAGCCAGGTCAATCAGGCGTGCTAAAGAAGAAATCGCTTACGCCATGGGTGGAAAAATAGTAAGTTCATGGTCTAACCTAAAAGTATGATGGTGTCATGACTTTGATAGAGAGCTTAGTATTTTTATGCCCCAGGTATTATATCAAATGATGGTAACGGCATTCCCTCTTTTAAGTAGCTTTTAATGCTGCATTCGTTTTATCCCATTATTGTTTTTATTTGTTTTCAGTCGCCCTCGCACAGTGAACGATGTTGTAGAACAAAATGATGTTGTTGAAGTGATGAGGCAGTGTCTGAATGGTGCCGACCTGCCAAATCTCCTGTTCTATGGTCCTCCGGGTACTGGTAAAACAAGCACAATTCTGGCTGCTGCTAGACAACTTTTTGGTGATATTTATAAAGATAGGTTAGTTGCTGCACTCTATTGTATGCTGTTGTTTTTCCTGTTCCCTCCACTATTTCAAAACTTTTACCCTGGGAGCATGGAAAATGAACCATATATAAGTATGTGATGTCAGGTTGTATAATATTAAAACTTGCTCGAACATTTCAGGATATTGGAGCTTAATGCATCAGATGAACGGGGTATTCAAGTGATCCGTGAAAAGGTGAAGAATTTTGCTCAGTTCTCGGCAAGTAGCATTCGACCTGAGTGAGTATGAATTTCTCGTGTTCACATGATTGTAATCTCTGTGATGTGATATGTAACCTGACCTAACATAAGTTAATCTAACCTGAATGTTAAATAAATCCCACTTTCTTGTATATAACTCCTATTATCATTTTTGAGTGATGGCACATTGTTAGGGGGCAGCAGTTTAGTGCTGGTGTAGAGAAATGAGCAGCTGATGGTGATGGTAGTGATATTGAAATCCCTCTCTGCAGCATTTTACTGTTACCCAAGTTGAGCAGCTGTTGGTGGTGGTAGTGACATTGAAATCCCTGTCTAAAGCATTTTACTGTTACCCAAGTTGAGCAGCTGATGGTGGTGGTAGTGATATTGAAATCCCTCTCTGCAGCATTTTACTGTTACCCAAGTTGAGCAGCTGTTGGTGCTGGTAGTGATATTGAAATCCCCGTCTGAAGCATTTTGCTGTTACCCAAGTTAAGACATTGTGTTGTTTCAGAACAGTTGCTCCTACCTGTTGGGGGTGTTGATTTACTTTGGGTGTGTTTCAGTGGAAGACCATGCCCACCATTCAAGATTGTGATTTTGGATGAGGCAGACTCAATGACACAAGCAGCACAGGCTGCACTGCGTCGAACAATGGAAAGAGAAACTAAAACAACCCGGTTCTGCTTGGTCTGCAATTATGTCAGTCGCATTATCCCTCCCATCACATCCCGGTGTAGCAAGTTCCGTTTCAAACCCCTTGGTGGGTAGAGTTTGTTTTGTAGACTGCCTTACAGTATGCAAAAAATGAAAATGTTGCACATCATTTATATGTTTTGTGATAGGATATCAACAATGATATCAGTAATTTCAATGAAATTTTGTACTGAGATATCCAAATAAAACAGAAACCTGAAGTATGTCTGCACTTCTTGGCCATGCAGAGCTGTAATGTGACTTGAAGGCATAAATTGGTTTCTCTTAAATAGTGACAAATATGAAAGTGTTGTTTATAAAATGTATATCAAATAGTGGGATAGACATTTTTGGTGCAGAATGTTCACATTGTTGCTGTCTGTAATTAAGCATCATGAAAACATACAGAGGTTACAGGGAGTCAGTTTTAGTTCCATGCATTTTTATCCTCAGCACTCTTTGGAAATGGGTCATCAGCAGTACTGTCAACTAACTTCAGTCCTGGGAGAAGAATGCCAATTCTATGCATAGGAGACTGGGTGAGACCCAGAATCAGTCTGGATGTGGTGATGAGGAAAATTTGATGCTTGCTGATATTTAACCCTGTCATCAAGCCCATAACCAGTTACTATACTCATTGAGTTTTTACAGAGGTTTTTGGATAGATATCAGGGCTGTGTAGTCAGTACACAAAACTTTTGACTCTGACTCCTCAATTTTTAAATCTCCAGCTCCAATTCCCTTATAAAGGCTCAATATATATTAATAATGGTAAACCAACTAAAATGGTAAATAGTTTCATAAGACGTTTCATCACCACCACGTGAATAATTAGTTTACTTTTTAGACGTATAACATATATTTAAGTATAAGTCTAATGGTTATTGCAGCTAGTATCTATTTTAAGATTTTATATTGAGGTTGGAGTCAGTACATTTTTACCGACTCTGACTCCACCCCAAAATTCCTTTTGACTCCGACTGCATGACTCTGACTCCACAGCCCTGGCAGAAATGCTAAAAAATTTGATAGACTGTGTGGTTCTTCATGTGGTAGTGGGAAATAAATGTTCAACTCATAAAAGTACAGAAACATGCCCAGCCTGTGTCTTTTAGGGAGCCATTCTAGTGAACACCTGTGTATTCTTCTGTCACAGGGAATGAACTCATTCGGGAGCGTCTGCAACTGATATGTTCAGAGGAGAAGGTATCATGCAGCAACGATGCCATGAACTGTTTAGTAGAGACATCTGGAGGTGATCTACGACGGGCCATTACCTGTCTTCAGTCCTGCAGTCGCCTCAAAGGCTCTGGTGTTGAGATATGTGCTGAGGATGTGCAAGAAGTGGCTGGGGTCAGTACCTGTTTTCCCGAGTCTAGGACACATTCAATATTTTTCCCATAAATAAATTTTTCACTTCCTGTCAGCTCAGTATTGCTAATATAGAAACCTTCTGTTGGTCTGTGTAATAGCCCAACTGCCAGATTTTAAGCAGTTCTGATGACTGATTGATGAAGATTACAGCAGTTAGAGCAGTATGCAGAATAATGTTGGATCTGTACTAGCTTACAGTTTTTTGTACTTTGCAGCTGTTAGTGATACTTGCAGTTCTCAATACCAGCTAGCTTTTATTGTATATCAGTTATAACAGGGACTCTTGATAGATATGTTTCAACCCACATAAATCCATCTTCAGTGCCATTGCTAGTGCTTATATTAACATCACATTGGTGCTGAGACAAGCATGTCAAACAGGTACATAAAACATTTTGCTGTTTTAAAATAATATATAACTTAACAGCATTAACCTTTATTTTAGAATCTTGGCACTTTGCTATTTATTTTACTTTGCGTTGTGTTACAGACTTAGATCCATGTTTTAGAAATGCTCATATGGCCATTGCTACCAATGTGCTTATAAACCCACAGACACAGAGTCAGTAAGATTCAGTGACATTGTATGTTTCTAGGTTGTGCCGGTGGAATTGGTGAATGGTATGTTGGATGTCTGTCGTCTTAACAACTACGAGATGTTGACAGAGTTTGTGGACAAGCTGATGCAGGAGGGGTACTGCGTTGCACAGGTGGGATTCATCTTTACATAATCGAGCCCTGTAATATTAAATTAAATGAAGTTTTGTGAGTTGGTTCAAAATGGAATGACATCTTGATACCATAAGATAAGGAAGGTAATTAGGAATTTCTGCATGTCTTATGGTTCTGTTTCTTTCTAGCTAGTTGAACAGCTCCATGAAGTGGTTGTGTTTGATACCAACATGACAGATGCACAGAAGGCTTCTATCTGTGACAGACTAGGGGTAAGTTGTGTTCACAGTTTAGCTATGCAAGTACAGGTAGTTCAGTGACACTTGAGCATTGTGCTGTGTGAGATGGGTACAGTCCTACCTGCTAGTCACATACCAATAGCTCTGTTGAATGGTCTGTTCATGGCACTTAATGAAAGGTTAAAAATATGTCAGGCTGTGTCATTCTTGGGCCACTAGTAACTTTTTTCTGTAACACAGGTCTGCAGCTTCCGGATGCAAGATGGAGGAAATGAGTACATCAATTTGCTAGACTTGGGCTGTACCATCATCAGAACTATGAAAATGTGAACATGGGAATGAGACTGGAATGTTGTTGAAAGCTTGGTGAAAGAACTGCATGTCACTCTGGAACATTGTTAAAAAGTAAGGGTAAATGCAATGCATTGATGGAGGGTATAAAGTTGTATGAGATGTCTTTAATTCAAATTATGTTGAAGACTTATGCTATTGTTTTGTGGGTAATTCTTGCGCATGTTAGAGTAAAAATATGAACTTCAGTGTACTCCTTAATGCCTTGAATCTCAGTGCAGAGTTGTCTTGGATTCATATACCTCTAAAGCAGTCAGTTTTCATGTGATGATTGACATTGATTTCAGGCACCTGAACATCCATGCAGAGTGCCTATTAACGTTTACCATATAGGAGACCACTGCTGGTCCGTAAAATGTACTGGTGAATGGCTGAGCATGCCATATGCTGGTTTCTTTGTTTGCTTCAAAGCAGTTTAAATGTCCACACTAAGCCAGAAAATCTCAGGCCATCAGGAGGTACAGTTAGCATTTAAATCCATCTCTGTAAGGTTAAAAGTGACACCTCAAGAACACGGAATGGATTTCCATACAATTGAAAATGAAGAATGTTATGAAAAATTGTCATGCAAAGGGTTGTAGAGGAATGAAGTGCACATTTGATATTCAGTCCATCTTTCTGTATGTGGTATGGTTTTTAGGATAGAGAACAGGGATGCTGTGTGAACATTTCTAAACTTAGCCTGGAGAACAATTCAAAATGGTGCTGATAAGATTCTTGCCCCTCCTCCCATACAAGAAACAAAAGGAAGTCTTCATTGACATTTGGCTGCACTGAAAAGAGATCTGTTTTCTTCTTATAATGTAATGCTCTGTTGTCCCTTATGCTGTGTAATTAAATTATAGGCTCACTCCTAAACTGTTTGTTCACCAGAAAATTATAGTGAGTTTTTAACAGTCAGAAATTGAAAATATAGAGGCAGTTGCAGGATGGAGGTGCCTGAACTTTTATGTGTACATTGGTCTTCTGGTATAGTCCACTAGATATGCACCAGTGTTCTGGAAGAACATAGTGGCTCCACTTTCAGGATCTAAGATGAAGATGAGCCAGCAAGCACCTCCAGAATGTTGATACCTATCTACCATACCACACAATATTCACATACTAGAGGAATGTCAGCTTTGTATTCACTGCCATAAGAACTTCCAAGCCCCTAAACATTCACTGAAGCAAGGGACTAAATGAATTTGTGAGTAAAGTCTGTGTATTAATCATTTGGTGCATATTTAATTGTATTGAATCCTGTTGCTAGCCAAGTGGGTAACAAATATGCCCTTTGACATCCTTTTATCAACTGCTTTTTGTACTGCAGTAGCTATGTTCTGGTGTGAAATTACAATGTATGTAATAAAGTTTTCCATTATGTACATGTTATTGTAGTAATTTGAACAACTGTGGTGAAGATTGAGCCTGTTATAATTACATTTTATTCAGGTACTCCTTAGACTTACAGGTTGTAAGTCAAAGACACTGTGGACATAAGCTTGTGTGTGTGTGGCTGGCTGATGGGCCCTATTGTTGTTACATAATATTGTTCATTTGTTAGGACCATCTAAAATATGCCTCAAATATGGCACACACCCTTATTTTCAGAGAAAGTGTCTCTGAGGAAATAGTTGTGGTATTGTAACAACTGGCAATGTGGTTATATGTATCCTTTCAGTAAGACACCTTGATAGAGAATTCCTGAAATGAGTTATAAACACTGCATTCGAAATTCCATGTTTTCACTGCTACACACGTTGCTACAATTGGTTACGAGTTGCTGGAAAATATAAAATAACTCTTCTTCAGTGAAAGTGTTTAAATGTTGATTAGGAATGCTTTTTAAATTTGTGTATTTGTTCTAAGCAAAGGTATTTTTTATACTGATGTGTCTGATTTGGAGACAGTAAAGTATTTATGCCATTTTTGAAGCTCCTGTATGCTCAAACCAGGATGTCCAGTTTCCCTAGTTTTACCTCGAAGCCTAGAGGCTAGATTACAGTGTAACATTCGTGCAGTAATCCCTTGTCAGTCATGGGTATTACATTCCTGAAAAGTTCCACGGTGGCAATGCAAGGTCTAATGAGAAATTTGGACGTATGGAAACTGGTCACTGTGACACTTCTCACTGCCATCCTTGTCTGAGACAGTGTGCTCCTGTCAGTTTCAGCTACAAACTGATATGCAGGCTGCAGGTGTATAGATGTACACACAGTGTGCACATGTGTAGCTGTGTTGCCATTACGTGTCTCCCACCCCATAGCCACTGGCAGATCTGCAGTAGTTAATCTCTCAGCGCCGTGCTTCTTTTGAGCTTCTGGGAGGCATCAGTGCATGATATCACCTGTCTGGTGATGTGACTGAAGATAAAAACCTTGTGCTAAATACAGGCAAGGTCATCTATATATCTCATTCAACCTGGCATTAGCAGGTGCAGTACCGTGTATTCTGCAGTTTGTATTTTACGCTCGGAATGATGTATCAGTGACTCAACTAATACTCACATAAAAAAGTGCCTGTCTCATTTCTGGTACCTGTGTTGTCCCAACCTTACAATTTTCAGCCCTGCGCTGTCACTGCATTTGTCATAGAGGTTGCTCGATGATGTGTGTGGAAGTGACCATTGTCCAGCCTTTTTCCTTGCAGGTGGCCGCACTTCAGGAAAAGTGTATCCTAAGTGGGTAGTGAAACAGGCTGATTGGTCCCTATTCTTATGGCTTGCTGAAATCGAGAAGACTGTGCACCACATTGGATTCTGTGGTGGATAATTTCACTCTTACTCTGGTGAGAGCTCTTTAATACTTGCTAAGAATTCTGTTTCAGGGCCATGTTGCTCATAAATCACTTGAATTGAACTGAAGCCTGCATGCTGAGAAGTCACTGTCTGATGACTTGCTCATGGTATGTTGGAAAACAGTAACATGGTGATGGAATTAAATGTGAACTTATTGCTGCAGCTTTCCTGTCTGTTTAATTGCTACTTTGTTCGTGGTGTTACTGAAACATGGCTTTGGGACTCTGCTGAATCCAGTTTGAATATAACATAATTTGTTAGTATTTATAATAAGTTTATCCTCCCCTTTAACCAAACAATTCTTAACATACAATATATACAGCTGAACCCAGTTATAGTGACATTGTTTATATGACACCTTGTCTATAGTGTCAGATATTCTGTGGTACCAATTGATTCCTCCCCATTAACCATAACAAACTCTTCAGTTATAACAACACTTGTTTATAACAAAACAAAATATTGAGACCCTTTCATGACGTAACTGAATTTGACTGTATTTACCATATGAGAAGACTTGTTTCATACACTTGTGGAGGTATTGTGCCTTACATATTTGTCAGGTATCTGGCCACTTAACTCCATGGAGTAGAGTGCTTCTTCAGAAGCTAATAGGTTCTCAGCTACTGAAGAAATTACCTGCATTTTGTTATAATTGAAGGTTCATTACCATGTTCACAACAGACCATCACTTGTTCCCATCTTGAGCCAGATAAACCCAGATTCCAGCTGTTCACTGCAGTGTATATCAGCATCTAGTGCTTCTGAAAGCCAGATGGTGGGACTGACAAGAAGTCTGAAAAGTCGGTGAATTTTAACCACTTAACGCCACACAATGATCCAGAAGTGCCAGATTCAGATACATCCAGTCCACACCTTCCTATCCTGTTCCTTCGAGATCAGTTTTAAAAATTTTCCGACCCGTGTCCAGGTTTTACAAGTAGTTTGTTTACTTCAGGTTTCCTAATCAAAGCCCTGTATACATTTCTCTTCTCACCCATGCATTCCTCCTAAACGTCCTCAACTTTCTACCAGACTACACGGTGTCACATCCCAGAAGACGATAACAGTAATAGTCACCGCCGTGAGTAGGCCTACATCACAAGTCGCGTTCTGTCGCTGATAGTCACATGTGGATAGACTGTCTGTAGGGCCTACCCAGCCTCCTACTCAGTGAGTACCGGGTACAAAGCGGCCGGGGCGTGAAGGTGGCAACTCACCTAATGCCGAGGTTAGGGAAGCATGGAGCTACACCTCGACTTTCCCACATGCCTTCATGGCGTGCACGGAGACAACCGCAACTTTATGACGGTACAGAGCCTTACCTTAAAGGGTTTAAACTCCATGTACCGTCTTATATCTGCCCACGATGAAAGGGTTCGACTAGCATTGGACTCGCTACTTGTACGGTGCACCGAGGCCGGCAATGAAGGGTTGGCATACTTACATGAATGAGGCGCCCATACCACGGCTCATGCGCGTTCATGTTTTTGTTCTGTTGGGTCAGGTCCGGTAGTGTCGCGTGCGGCAGATGTGTACGAGCCTTGAGTGGTGGCTGGGGCAGTGGGAAGTGAGCGTGACGGATCCGTGTTGCAACAGTTCAGGTAATGCGTTTGTCTTGTAGTTTAGTACTGAAATTTGCGATACCTATTGTGTAATTCGACCAAGTAGTAGTAGTAGTAACAGCAGCGGTTGGTAGCTGCCGAGTGCATGGTGGAGCTAGTGATTTATGTGTAACTACATTTGATAAACTTGCCGGGGGGGGGAGGTGCTGTTGGGCTGCAGCCCCCCCTCCCAAAACCGAAATTAAAAAAAAAATTTGTGGATATTATATCAAAAGTTTTACGTGATTTTTCCTTCAGCCGACATCAACCACTGAAATCGGCTGATGACCAGTACATTAGAATTTTGAAAAACAAATTAATAAGATTAAAAAAACAAGAGGATACGACACTGTCATTGAGTCATGGAACATGCAGTTATAGTCGTATTATACAAACGCAGTTGCAAACAGTTTTATGTTGTACTTATAACGTGATTTTGATAATTTTTAGAATGAAACATAAATTATGCGCAGCTTCAGTGTACATCCCCCCCAATGAAACATAAATTATGCGCAGCTTCAGTGTACATCCCCCCCCCCCCCCCCCCGAAGGAAAAATTCTGGGTGCGCACCTGAACCTGTCGTGCAGGTTAGGTCATACTTTCGGCATGTTAATGTCGCTGTTCGCAGTGTTGCACTGTTACTCGGAATGCGCTCAGGTGTTCTAGAAGTTGGTGTGGGGGGGGGGGGGGTCGTGGCCAAAGAACTTGTGGAATTGCGGTGAGAAACGTATGCACGTGGGCCAGAGCAACAGAAAATTTGTTTGCAGGCCGCATTACAAATAATACCGTTATTTCTTTCTTATCAGTAGTGATGATACGTTTTACATTCAGTCGTAGACTGTGCCAGAGAAAATAATAGGAATGAAACAGGCAGAGACTTGTACAAGGGAAGCACCTTGAGACGTGTTTGACAACAATCAAGTACGTACATTTAGCCACTACTGTACTTTTCCGGTTCCTAAACCTGTAAGCAGTAAAGCCTATTAGCGCGGTAGTTACTTTCTTTTAAGCTGGAAATTCTGTTTGTATTTTGGTACGAAGATATGTTGTATCCTCAGTAATACAGTGTGTTACTTCGTAATACTGTTGTGTGAATGCGGATAAAAGAATTATTTTTGGAATTTCGTATCTTTGGTAGTTGTCCTTAACCTGGTAGACGAGGTGGGGAATTACCTTAATTACACGATGCCAGGCGGATGGATAAGGAGAGTAGGACCAATTGTTTGGCCACGTAGGTCGCTACACTTAACTCCACTGGATTTTTTCTACGTACGCACGTGAAGAATCGCGTGTGGCAGGTCAAAAAGGACGGTCGTAGCAGTTTAAAGCCTGCATAAGGGACGCTCTGGCTACGACTTCAAAACACGTGGACGTAGGTCGAATATCGCCAGCACATTTGTGGTGTCACCAGGGGTGCCCATATTGAAATATACTAAGGTAGAATCTAGTCAGGAAAAGAGCTTTTTTTCCTGTGTAATGGCGCAGACCGGAGGCCTGTACAATGGACAGATATGGAGATGCAAACGGCGGTTTATTTTTGCATACCTGTCATCCGGACATTCTGTATTTATGATTGCACTTCCGGAACTGCTTTTAATGTATGATCAATTGAATTTAGCGGTGACATTTTCAGAGAGTAATTTCTAAACAAGTTGCGGAATGATGTAGGGTAACTTCGGTCAGTTGGCGTAAGCTACCAGCGAGCAAGATCGGCAAAGTACGTGTAGCGTACATGTGGGTGGTTCGCTTAATGTTATACCACCCCGGTTGTCGTACCGGCCTGATACCATTGCACGGGAAGAGAGCGGTTTTACAGCAATTTAATGTCGCCGGCAGAAGTAAACCGTGCTTAGGTCTTCACGTAAAGTTCCAGATATTTTTGCCCCATTTATCCAAATTTGTGCTTTCTTGACAGATTTTCATGAAAGTCCCAGATATCAAATTTCACGGACATCCGTCCAGTGGGAGCCGTGTTGGTTCATGTGGACGGACGGACGGACATGACAAAGCTAATAGTTGCTTTTCGTGACTGCAAAAACTCCTAAAAACTACCAGAACGCTACATGTTGTTTGTATTCCGGTGTGACGATGCACACCAATTTGATCTGATAGCTGAGTCATGAATGTTAAAACAGCCAAATTCTGTACTGAACAGTCAGTTTGAGTAAATATTAACTGCCCTTCCATTGGCTGACCAAAGTACAATACGCGATGGCGGTAGCGTATGATAGCGACGGAAAGCCACGTGTGAGATAAAGAAATCCTCCACGCCGGAAGAAATGTCGCCAGTCCAATTTTGTACAAATAGTCTGTGACAGTCTAAAACTGTTTTCTTATCTGTGCTGACGCATTGAACTCTAAGATCTAAAAGAGCGAAGTTAGTGGTGGTCCGCTGCCTTGCAGCTTTCGCGTTATGGTCGCCCTGTTCTTCTAGGCAGGTGTCTGTAAGATCTAGGCATGATAACCGGAATTCGTATGCACGGCCTTGAATTCATCTCAGGGAAATGAGCCGGGGCACGATTTGTGGACATAATCGTTTACAGTTCTTGCACACATATATACGGCAAATACACGATGAAACTGTATATACTTCATGGCGTCGGTAGTGCACACCGAAAGGCGAACGGCACAGACGGGCTGAACAGCGTCATGTCGGAAGCATGAAGATGTTGACGCACAGTTTGTTTACGTTGCGAATTCCAAGTTGCGCGAATGTTGCGGTGTCCGTAAGTCAGGTCTAGACTAAAAACACAACATGGGGCACGACAAGACTGACTTCTGAACCGTGCAGGTGCTGTATGTTGATGGTCCAGACCAGAGATAAACACGCTTTTGGGCACGAGGGCCAAATGAAGAGAAAAAGGTGTTTGTGGACCACATTATAAATCATACGCATATTTTTTATTATTGCGTATCATTAATGATAATACTCTGCCGTCAGTAGTGCCAGCCTTGTGGTGGTAAAACATATGTGAAATTAAACTTAAGAATATTAATTAATAGCATAACATCGGAAAATGTGTCTAAAAATTAATCCTGAGGAAAATGAATTGGGCACACACAATTGTACTTGCGTTCCATTTGTCCGTTCTCTTGCACTTGTTTATGCACTCATCATCACTGTTAAAAAGAAACTTTAGTGAGAAGAGCGACACCTCTTATTAGTCTTTAAAATGTTAACATCGGGATATTTGAGAAGGTGGAGCAGGAAGAGAGCTCTTGAATGTTTCGAGGCTATTACTGCATGGCTTCATCACAATATCTATCTGCACACAGGTACAACTAGGCCTGCTTTCGAAACGGCTTATGATTTGTTGTGCGTTGTTACAGAGTACTGGAAACTGATCACGTGGTAAAGAGAGTCTGTAGCAGTCGAGAAGTGTCGTATCCCGAAATTTACTTTGTAAGTTTTCATCTCCCTAAAAAACTGTAACTTCCAAGCCCCAGGAAATACCTCCCATTTCCCCATGGCGCCTGCCGGGATAATCCCCTGGAGAGACTTTACGGCGGAGGCACTTCCAGACGCATGCTGTGTTGTCAGGTATAACGCGGTAGTTGTGTTCTTTTCAGACCTCTCGTTACAGAAAATCGCGTAATAAAAATAGGGTCATATCAGAAAAGGCGTTTGGCCCCTTATACTACGTAGTATCTTCACACTGGTTGCTGAATTCTTGTAACAGCCAACACGCGTACGCGGAAGTTCGCGTCATGCAAAGAGAATTCACCTGTCCATCAATTGCGTTGTAGCCAGCTAGCGTTAACGACAAGCGCGTAATAGCAGAATTGGCGGTATTTGCATTTAGCCACCAATTTACGTCCCGGTTCGTAAACCTATAAGCAGCAAAGTCAAGAAGCGCGTCAGGTACGTTTATGTGAGACGTAAGCGTAACGTATGTTTATATTTTGGTATGAAAAGCGTGTTATATTGTCAATAGTACAACTTATATGTGAATAATATTGTTGTATGAATGCGGAGAAAGTGAGTTTTGTGTTTCCCATCCTGTAGTGCATATGTATAACTGCCTTTAATCCGTACCGACAAGTATCTGATGATGGACGCTTTGTGCGCCCGAAACATGTAATAAAAACTGGGAAACAAGGTGTTACGTTGTACTTCTTGGTATACATTAAACTTTTAGAGCCTAGCGGTAACTTCACGTCCCACCATGTTTAACACTAAAAAATTCTACGTAGTGCCCACATTGCGTTTATGTGTTTTGTACGGATCTCAGAACAAACAGCAACTTTTGCCTTATAAAACATTAAGAGATTGGTTTTTATAACCGAAGTGGAGAGTGTTTACAGCGCGGTACGCACTGAGTCCTTATATAAAACAGATACGCTTCGTCTTTAAGGGATTAATGACAGCGGATAAAGTAATTATTAGTCGAACGGCATAGCG
The DNA here is from genome assembly GCA_013340265.1 of Coptotermes formosanus. Taxonomy (NCBI): domain Eukaryota; kingdom Metazoa; phylum Arthropoda; class Insecta; order Blattodea; family Rhinotermitidae; genus Coptotermes; species Coptotermes formosanus. Next base: position 1,309,067 of record BLKM01000403.1, on the reverse strand, counting down.
TCTTGTTCTGTATTTCTTAGGTTAGATCGCGGGCTGCATTGCGAAGTTAAGGGCCGCATGTTGTTAACCGGTGGTGTAGACCAAATGTTGACAGCAGCAGCCATACAGACACCGGTAGTGGCGTGATTGCAACACCTGACGCAATACGTTTACACTTATCGGTGGACACGCCACTTGGAACGCCCCAGCACGGAAGGCCGTTAATGAGGAGGGGGCTGGCGTAAAACTAGGGTAGACGTTGGAAATTTTTTGCAAATCCCGTGAATTGATTCATTATTTTACCGTGCACGCCATAATCTGTGCTCAGCCAATAGCCACCACAGGTTGCATTCGGCTGGTTTTTGTGTGTGTCTTGCAGGCTGGTATTGCGAAGTGACTATGTACCTTAACCATTTTTCGTCTTGTTTCGCAACTTGTTATCTGTGAATGTATAATATTTGAAGTTTGACCCCAGCCGAATACAAGCTCGTAAGTGTAGGCGTATGTCTTACCTTACTCAGTTTTTGTTTACTCGTGTGCAGAAATTTTAGCTGGATGTGTTCTGTGATATTGAGTACGCTAGTAGTAGCAGCAGCAGCAGCAGTAGTAGCAGCAGCAGCAGCAGCAGCAGCAGTAGTATGCAGAAAATGCCGAGAGAAATTAGGAACCATTAGACACAACCGGTGCGTGTCTTGCACTAAAGGCGTTCGCACCCGTCATCATCATAATCAGAACTGGCTATCGAAGGTGGACTGGCAAAGGGACCACAAGTGCCGTGTTATAAATACAAGGCTCAGTCGTTAGGGAACCCCAGCTATAAACTGTAAAATGGCAGGCCCATAACAACTGCTCGAACTATCCGTAACAATAGACCGGGCATAGTTATACTTGACAAAACAAGCGAAGAAGCATACTTAATACATGTAGCAGTTCCCAGCGGTTACTAACCATAACAGCGCCATCACCGAGAGGCTCCGGAATTATGCAGACTTGAAAGAAGAGCAAACAAGAATGTGCCTAGCGAAAACGACCCATACGTGTATAATGCCACTAGTAGGCCTGCTATCGGCTACGGGCATTATTCCAAACGAATTACACGAAAGTTTGAAACTACTTAATCTCAGTTCTACTCTATATATTTAACGCAGAAAGAAGGAATAATAGGATATATGGCGTGAGGAAGTTTTTGTCGTAACAGTAAATAAGAAGTCCGTGGTCAGTGAGACAGTACTCTTTTGAGAATCAGCTAAACTGCTGTTAAGTAAGGAAAGTGAATAATGATGATGATGATGATGATGATGATGATGATGATGATATGTTTCGGACAGTACTAATATAAAAGTACAAAATGCTTGTCACGCAGAGTAGCATCACATGTACCGCAGATTGTAACCACAGAACAGCTGAAACATTATATACGTTAGAAACATGGTTTGTTGCAAGAACATCACTGTAAATACCCTGCATAAAGGTGATGACAAATGATACTGGTACTGCCGCCGCCATCGCCGCCGCCGCCGCCACCACCACCACCACCACCACCACGACAAATAATAATAATAATAATAATAATAATAATAATAATAATAATAATAATACCAATGTGGCTTGGCCGTAACTTTTAAAGGAGCCTCCCCGATGCCCATTGAACAGGTTGGGGCGCGGCGTTTTGGAGGAGACAAGAATATGTTGCTTCTGCCAGATATCGAACCACGATTCCTCGGTCGTGGTCGTATGTGATTTAGTATGAACACAATACATGGTCACGTATTGCTAGGCGTTATACACGAAGTGAAGGAGAACGCGGTATGTGAAGCTGATGTCGGTCCGTCCGTCCGTGACCAGGTATCAGCGACTAAACCGTTTGTCGGATTTTCATGAAATCTGATGTAGGAATTCACTACAAAAGGTTGCGCAGGCCGGAGTCTCTTGAAAATCGGCGCTGTAGCCCTCATACTGTACTGAAGGGGGTTAAGTCCGTTTGTGCCCGTGATTTCCATATTTCTAGAGAGGTTTGGGTGACTTTCGGTGTAGGAGATTCCACGTAATGCCTTTAAGTAGCTGTAAGTCTCATTAAAATGGGCGCAGTGGAAGGCATACTTTACTTACGGTTGTAAATGAAGTGTAGCCATCACTTAGTACATTTTTCGTCCGATCTGGATAAAATTCTGCGCAGATGTCAAGGTAATTGTGTTTGGCATTTTTGACCTCAGATAATCTCCATACAACGAAAGACGTACTTACTTACGGCATAAATGAAATCCTGCTTTTATTTTCTGTACTTCCGATTTGGACAAAATTAGGTATTGCCGATATTTACAAACATATATTAAGTAGTAACGACATTCGTGGAAATTGGCGCATTGAAGGCCATACTTTACCTACGCGTAGCCTACGTGCATTTTCATAAAAACTTTTTGATGTGGGTGAAATGCTGTTGCTCATTTATTAACCTTTTAAAGCCTAGCGGTAAGTTTACATACCACCAGGTTTAACATTAAAACATTCTACGTGGTGCCCACATTGTGTTTATGTGTTTTGTACGGATCTCAGAACAAACAGCAACTTTTGCCTTATAAAACAATAAGGGACTGGTTTTTATAACCGAAGTGGAGAGTGTTTACAGCGCGGTACGCACTGAGTCCTTATATAAAACAGATACGTTTCGTCTTTAAAGGCTTAATTTCGTGAGGATCGGTGCAGGAAGGCTGTACCTTTCTTAGGGCGTATACGAAAGTACATTTTGGCATCTACCGTGAAACCGTATGACGTTTTGAAATTAAATAATACTTTGGTAAAGTATTTATTTTACGTCACGGAGTACACCATCCGCAAGTTCTCTTGCTCAGTGGATGTTTTGAATAATGATGAACGTTGTTTTACCTAGGAATCTTTAAAATACTTCTTCAATAGGTATTTCATTTCTGCAGTTCGTGCCGTTTGATATAAGTGGTCGAACATAATGACAGGTGTTCTCACATTTCTTTAAACCTTTTTCTTGGATTCCTAGCAAATTTGCGTGATGCTGGAGACGTGCACGTCAGAACTTTTCCTGCAATAGAAGTATGCTGTCAGTGCCGTCGCTTGCTGCTGTCCTTGTACTGTTACGATTGTTAGGAGTTGCAAGAGTTGACACCATAACGTCTCCGTCGGATGAATCCGTGTGGCAAACGCGTCTGGCGTTGCTGCTTCATCTGCTCGGCTTGTCGCGCCTCTTTGTTATAGCCCGAGTATGTGGTATTGGCGGCCCGCGGGCCGCGTGATTTCATGTGAATTCTCTTGGCGGCTCGCTAAAATTTCGAAAACGAACTTGTGAACATCACCCAAGGAATACAATTATAAACACAAAGGTCAGATTAGATAAGATGTAAAATCGATTAACAGATTACTGGGAGAAACTTGGTACATTTGTTTATTTTCGCTGCTGCCGTATGTAATCAGACGATAAGCCAACACGTACTAGCTGCGTGACTATTATTCCTTTGATTCGGCGGGAAGTCTGTATTGCGTGAACAGGGGGGCTTGTAGAGGCAAGAGGTGCAACTTGTTTTTAATGGAGGGCGAGACGCGCCTGTGCTCACAGGAGTCATCGATGTTTGGTATTTAGTTATATCGCTGAAAATTGCCGTTTTGTCAAGTTTAAGTTTTATAGTTGCAATGGAACTATTATTTGTCATTTAAGTGATGAGTTCAACAATGTCAACAGCGAGGTCATCTGCTATTAGACAACGTAAGCTAGGAGACGAAAGTCACGCGCTTCAACAAAAATATGAACGGAAATGTTTCTGTTCACAAATTCAAAGCAGTGTCGCGTGTCTGGTGGGTCAGAAGACGGTATGCGTTTGCAAATGGTGTGACTTAAACGTCGTCATGAAGCACCACAAAGAAAATGTGACATGTTTACAGAAAAATGTGGAACAGCTAAATTCTGCAAGTTAAGAGCGTGGTCAGAAATCAACAAGGAGTCTACTGCAGTACTTGAGGTTCTCACAGCGGGGCTGCGAAAGGTTCAAGGTTTTGTCTCGTTACCTGTAATTAACTTTTTACCAGTAGAGATGGCGCGTACAACCCAGGAAACTTTAATGTTCAGTGAGTCTTGCCTAACATCAGTACATGAAACGAATCAACAGCAAAAGCACGTGTTAGGCTTATACTGGCAATTAAAATGCAACCAACTCAAAACCTTGTGACAGACAACTAGTCGAGAGTGTATAATTGGAACGGCTAAAATTATCTGTGTGCCGATCCCGGTGGCCGCGCGGTCTAAGGCGTTCGTCTGCAGCCGCTCGATCGCTGGGATTGCGGGTTCGAATGCCACCGGGGGCATGGATGTCTGTCGCTTGTGAGTCTTGTGTGTTGTCAGGTGGAGGTCTCTGCGACGGGCTGATCACTCGTCCAGAGGATTCCTACCGAGTGTGGTGTGTGTGAGTGTGATCATGAAGTCTCGATAATGAAAAGCTGACCCACGAGGGCTGTCGAGCCATGGGGTAAAAAAAAAAATCTGTCCGGGAAAAAGTACAAGAATGGAAAAAAAAAGCCTCATTAGGGACACATTGGCTGAACATACAGCATAAATGACAGCAAATGATTTGAGGGATAAATTAGACAGAGTAGTAAAGTTTTTCAAGGGACTCTGTATCAGTGGGTGAAAACACAGACGTTAAAGGTCGTAATTCCAATTGCATTATAACTGAAGAACTCCTGGAATTAATTGCTGTGTACTGACCCACGACCAAGGGAGATATTTTGGGAGATGGGTGGTTTACTAGTCAATATGTACTTGCACTTAACAAATTTGGGTGCACAGTGACTGAGGGGGCTCCTGCTGCGTGTTAAAAAGGTCATATTATAACGAATGAAAGAGAAATTCGGTAGGGAAATTTAGTTTTTTGTTCTATAATACACCAGTTGTCTTGCGTGTCAAACAAGGCTGGAAAACGTTTTAAATGAAAAGTGTCTGTTAACCTATTTATGCCCGACGGTTGTATAATCGACAGTTTGCTTGTTTTCTTCTCGATATTGGCAGTGAATATGTCAAAGTAAAGCTAGCCCTGTACAGGCCTGGACAGGCCCTTACAGCTGCAGGAGGTTGAGGCTTCCAGAATTTCTGGACAGTCGGTACATGAAGGTGGCAACGTGTCAGCCCTACGCACCGGCAGCCTTTACCCCACGGAGATACCTCGGGTATCCATTTCTGTTAGAGGCTGAGTCGGCCCCAGGGCCATAGTGTGGCCGGAAGGATTAAGTCAATGAAAAATCCCAGTGACCCCATCAGGAATCGAACGCGCGACCTTCCGACTTGTAGCGCAATGCCTCAACCAACGGTAATAGTATTTTAAAACTTTGCAACTTAACCCAAGGATTGGATAATCTAATACAGGTTTAGAAGATCGTTTTCATTATGGTGTAATGATATTTTGTAATGGTCTTTTAAAAACTTAGCGACGCAGCCCCAAATATCGTAGCCTACGGCTGCTCGCTTGCACCGTGGAATTTCACATGTCTAGTGCAGACCCTGCCTAAGTGTGAAACAACGTCAAGAGATCGCATATGGCTCGAAGTACGTAGATACTGAAGGAAATGCCACCGGTGTTGTAGCTTTGTTACAGTCCTTGGATGTATAACTTAAGAAAAATGTGTTCAGGATTCTTTGCAGTGCCATTTACACTCAGAAACAAGGTCAGACCTTGTTGCTGAGTTTTATGGAAACCGATGAATTCTTAAGAAACTTGGACACATACAGAAGGCACGCGTAACACGGATTCACTTCTTGGACGCAGGTGTAACACGTGCATTCCTAAGATGCTTGTTGGCATTGATACACTGGACGACAAAGAAAAGGTGTACTGTAACGCAGTGTACATGTAATGTGTTCAGTTGGGGTCTTAACGTTACATCGAAATTGTCGGCGAATGGAACCATTCTGCAGAGTAGTTTCAGTAAATACGGTAACAAACACTCTGATGCTGAGAACTTTATTCTGACATCGCTGCATACGTAGCACATGGGTAGCAGGTGTTCCATCTCCAAATATTCACCATTAACATTTAAGCATTTGTGTCGCCATGGCATCAGGGCTTGTATACCGGCGTAGAAGAAACCGGTGTCAGTTGTCTGTAGCCAGGGAGTGACAGCTTGCTTCACGTCAGCGTCACCTGCAAATATCTTGATAACGGGTCCATAGAGATGAAAATCATTGGGCTTGGCGAGAGCTCGGGACTGAAGGGGGGGGGGGGGCATGGTTCAACAACGTCCCAGCCGTAAGCACCGTAACTAGTCACAAGTCCCGGTTGGCAGTAAGAGGTGTCGTGATTTCCATGCCTATGGACCCCCTTAAGAAGCCCATGGCTGACAGGCGGTATGCAACAGACGCCGATACGAAGCGAGGTGTCATCCCCCGGCTATAGGCACAAGAGCCCGATTTCCTCTGAGTTGGGTTGCAGCTTTGGTAACAAGGTGAGACAAATGCTACGTGCAGGTTTCACGTGTAACTCTACCACCTGATGTCCGTGTGCGATGTGTGCATCGAAGTTGGAAAAACGTTGTTGGCATCAGAGTGCTGTGTTACCTTATTCTTTGAAACTGCTTGTACTAATCAGCAGTAGAACTAGAAACCTTCACACTACGCGGGGGGGCGGCCGCCGTTGTATAGAAAGAGGTGCCCACCAACTTGAGGTACGTTACAGGGTCAGTTATTGTTCTGTCATGGAAAAATGTGAATATCTGCTTCGTTTTGCTTCTGATTCACTTTACACAGAATTTTAGAACACAGCTTTGGGCGCCCTGTTTGCTGAAGTTGAACACAGCTTTGGGCGCCCTGTTTGCTGAAGTTGAACACGTAATTTTCAAATCACCTTCGTGCGTCCATCGGGCCAGTGGATGACGCAGTACAGGGACAGCCTTGCGGATTGTAGACCGCGAAGAGCTAATGTGCAAATTGCGTTTATTGCTGAAGTCTTAAGGTGATTCACCCCCGTTGTGTTTACGTACAGTATCACAAGAGTAATAGAATTATGTGACGTCAAAACAACTTATTTGTAAAGGCTAAGAACATCTACACGTTTCGGCTAGCTAAAGGAGCCATCAGGCTGAACGCGAAGAAAATAAAAAGGAAGATTCACAGCTGCACTTAATGGTTTGAGATCTCAAACTTACAAAGGTTATATATATAAGTATGTGTATATAAAGAATACGCAGCTTTAGGCGTAATAAGGTATCAAAGACTGTTTTGTTCAGCTGTTCTGACAGTACCAATAACTGACAGTATCTAGCCATAACATGCGACTAGATGTTAACTGTAGCATTTAGTAAGAAAGCGTGTTTTCCTCGTGACTTGTATCGAGCGGGTTATTTCAGCGGTAACGCGGTTGAATAATTAATTGTTTAAAAGGTTTGTGAGGTTGACAATTTCCGTGACATGCAGTGAGTGTTTTTCAGAACCTGCTATTGATCACATAAACAAACAAACATTCTAACTAAAACAAAGGTTCGCGACCGCCGATCGTGGAGGGCATTGCTTCATCATATTTCTGCTTATTCGAGAGTCTGTCGTTCGATTCTCTTTTCGGAGTCCGGCCCGTGTGACTGGAGTGTACTGTGTGTGTTCTTTCACATTCAGTACAAGCGAACTGTGTGATAGTAACTTACAATAGGTTACAGTCACATGTTTTCACAATCTTTGTAATTCAGTTCATTATCAAAACAGTTCGTTGGTCAGTCCAGAATCTGTGCAGTTAAAAAAAAGTTTTGAAATCAGCTGAGGGACTTCGTAATCTATCGGATGAAGAACGGTGATATGAAGTGTTGTATTTTGCGGCGCGCATACAGTCTATAAGACGATTGTTAAGTACATGGTAATGCACTGTTTCAGTGTACTGTACCGATTTTCGTGTGAAGGGTGTGATGAATCCTACCAAAGAATTCAGAAATGACCGCCTGCCGAGAACTGCCCCGCGTATGTAGCCGATGAAACAGGCTAACTGTCGCTGTTCCAACCTTCTGTGTGTTTTGTGGGGCTTCTAGAAGTGACGTACTTGTTGTGATTCACGTGTAGCCACCAGTGTACCGCCAGTACGTTACCGAGTTCTGCAGAGCGTTCAGACATGGCGCTGTGTAAAGTGTCCTAAGTGGAAAAAAATTGAAGTTACGCAGGTATAATGAATTGTAAGTAGCTGATGTCCAGCATAAACCTCGAACCAATATTAGCAGTGAAAACGACGCCATTGTTCTAGCCACATCTGTATATGTGTCTGGAGAAATGTTGGTCACATTTCATGAATTCCTTTTTAAACCTTCACTGTCACGTTTGTCTTGTGTCGTAACATAGGACACATAAACGCCGAATAGACTCTTATCTGAATTCAGTTTCAGCCGTAGAGAGTGCCTTTAAGGTGCCGGCTTGGATCCCTGTGTCGTTCAATCAGGGCAAAACCAGTGCTATGGTACTGAAGAAACGGGAACCCTCAGCCAGCTGGACAGAGCCCGTACGCCGTTTCAGTAATAGGTACTGCACAACGTAGACCAATAAACCAGTCGTTTCCAAACTGTGCACCGCGGCGTCCCAGGGCGCTGCAGAAAATTTCAAATTTTAGAGGAAACACAATTCCAGATGGCGGAACGTGGAACAGGAAATGAGGGTGGCGGTGTGCAGGTTAATTCCAAGGTTTGAGAAGTTGTGCTGTGCCCAACAGACGCGCACATCCCATTAGTAGTTGCGGTTATTTACAAATGAAGAAATATATTTTTTTCTTTCACTTTGTGTGTATTTTTCTTTCAAACGGCTGCTAAGTTATTAGTACATAAATACTTACCAAGTTGTTTGGACCTAACTGCTTAATAAACAGAACTGTTAGGTGTTTCTTTTGGCCCAGGGGAGCCGTGAAGAAATTGCTGAGACACTAAGGGCGCCGTGAAGCGAGAAAATTTTGGAACCACTGCAATAAACGATACGAATATCGTTGTAGTACTTGTCTTACGCGTGGGACGAGAGGGTTAAAAGAAAGACTCCAGTATGGAAGGCAGAAATGAAGGACCTTATTTGGTGTTTGCTGGAGATGTTCGTACGTGAATAGGCAAAAGGGAATTCTGGTTTAGGTCCATGTGACGGACGAAGCGTCAGTGATATAAGTGAATATATTCACGAGTACAGGGTATGGATAGACCGTAATATGGCACAGTTTATATACTCGTATTTGAGAACGACAATAACCGATCAAGATAACATTCACGAAGAAATTAAGAACAATAATATATATATACCAACAGCTGCACTATAATTGCATACAGTGATATACAAACATGCGGTAAACCTCCTACATAGAACTTTTTAAACTTCTTTATATGAGACATCGCCTTTTGTATAGCAGATCACCATATTATATTTATCCAATGTGCGTCACATACAGAAATAATTTTAACGTTTGTTGTATGTGAGGTACGTTTAATAAACAAACTTCGTGTCAAAATCCTTTACTGCTTAAGTACGTAATTGTTTAATTTTTTTTAGCCATTAAACGTACACACCAACAGATAATTCTGTAACAGATACAAATTGTTGTCGCGAGGCGATTCCCACTGCCGAAAACACAGAAGCTGTATTTTCACGTTAATTTTTAAGCATTAATGTAGGGTTCTTTTCCTGCTTAACCGGTAACTGCTGGCCCGACGCTTAACTGAGTTCTTATTGGACTTTATAAAGGTTATTATCACTGCGAGATGGGCGGGGCGTGTAGCACGTATGGGTGAAAAGAGGTACATGCAGGATTTTGGTGGGGAGACCTGAGGGAAAGCGACCACTTGTGACACCCGGGCGTAGATGGGAGGATAATATTAAAATGGATTTTAAAGAAGTGGGATGGGGCATGGACTGGATTGAGCTGGCTCAGGATAGGGACAGGTGGCGGGCTGTTGTGAATGCCGTAATGAACCTCCGGATTCCATAAAATGCGGGGAGTTTCTTGACTGGCTGAGAAATTGTTAGCGTCTCAAGAAGACCTCTGCTCCCTGTAGTTAGTTAGTTAGTTAGTTAGTTAGTCAGTCAGTCAGTCAGTCAGTCAGTGAGTCAGTCAGTCAGTCATTATCACTGCGATCGTTTGTCTGTCTCCCGTCATCTACTGTTAAACCTCCCCGACACTAGGTGTACGACGCAGCGGTGGCGGAGCGTTGGTGCGGCGCTTATCGGTCAAGCAGAAAAAAAACACCCTCAGTATGGCAATACGTTTCAAATAAAAGCTGTAGATTGTAATATGTTATGTACATTTTTGAAACTATGAACCATTTCTGAAATAATTGATAAAGATCACTTTGAACGTAATGTAAGTTGTGGTCTGTATTTCCATGATACGAACCGAAACTAAAAATCACTCCTTTAACCCTTTAAAGACGAGGCGTATCTGTTTTATATAAGGACTCAGTGCGTACCGCGCTGTAAACGCTCTCCACTTCGGTTATAAAAAGCAGTCTCTTAATGTGTTATAAGGCAAAAGTTGCTGTTTGTTCCGAGATTCGTACAAAACACAAACGCAATGTGGGCACCAGATAGAATTTTTTAATGTTAAACCTGGTCGTACGTAAAGTTACCGCTAGGCTTTAAAAGGTTAATGTCAACGCACAAACACAAATCTTTCTGTATTTCCGAAGCTGAAACATGTGGCTGGAGAGACACGACTTACTAATTTTAAAGCAATCCGTGTACAGGCCCGGACAGGTCATGAGTGTTCCAGGGGGTTGAGGCTCCCAGATTTCAAAACAGTTGGCACATGAAGGTGGTGAAGTCAGCCGTACGCACCGGCCGCATTTACTCCCGAATAAATATTCCTGGTACACATTTCTGTTAGAGGCTGAGTCGATCCCAGGGCCATAATGCGGCCAGAAGGATTATGTCAATGAAAAATTCCAGTGACCAGCAACCTTACGGCTTGTAGCGCAGTGCCCCAACCAGCTGCGCCACTACGTGCCCCCGTCGTACTAATAATGTCCTAATTTTACCCGCTGTGCAAATAAGGTACTTAATTTAAGTGTACGACTGGCAGCATTAAGTAGGTTCATATAATTTTTCTCTAGCTTCATTTTATGCTGTGTAAGCATTACAGCGCATCTTGCTTACACAGTAACATGTGCCTCATACAGTATCTGATAGAATCTTACTACTGTGAGGAGTTGCTGCAGGTTCTGCCTGAGAGAAAAGACACATTACTGCATAGTACGTACGTGCATGTGTGTTGTTAACTGTGTCAAACAGGATCTCAGCAAAATACGTAAAGAGTTGGTTAAATAAACCCCCCGAAGTAAAAAAAAAAACTCAGACGATTACAGTTGTTAGCTTACTTTGTCTCCTGAAAAACAGGTTTATGAGATAATAGTGGTGTGGGATGTACCGAGTTTTAAAAAACTTAAAAATGTGTCAGATTATACCCTGTCTCAAATGTTTTGAAAGTTCGATTCTGTGCAGCTCGGTACAGGCAAAAGATTTATAAGGCTGAAAATAGACATCAGTATTGTAAACGGTACTGCAAAAATCGGGTTCTTACTTCCAGTAAATTGACATATGATATTTTTTATTTACAAAATTTTGCATGTTTTTGTTTAATAGATTCTCCTGAAGATGATGAGTGAGTCGAAACATATGTCGCTACAGTTAATGTGAGCAAGACTTATTTATTAATAAAGGCTGTGTTCGACTGTGCCAGCACTAGTTATTAGTACGGATAACACGGCGGGATACAGAATGTCAGAGTAGTGTGTTGTGCGTTTGATTTTCGTATCCGTATCTTCTTTTCTCCTTTCTCTCTCACTCATTTCCGGTCCCTTTTACTTGCGTGTCATATCGTCATGCCTGGCTTTCCTTTATCTCTGCCCTTTAAGTTAAAACGGATTTGGGATATACCGCTCATATGAGTATAGAAGTGTGTGTGTGTGTGTGTGTGTGTGTGTGTGTGTGTGTGTGTGTGTGTGTGTGTACACACACACACACACACACGTGCACTCAATATTAACCTCTTAAAGCCTAGCGGTAACTTTACATACGACCAGGTTTACCATTCACAAATTCTGCGTTCTGCCCACATTGCGTTTATGTGTTTTGTACGGATCTCAGAACAAACAGCAACTTCTGCCTTATAAAACATTAAGAGACTGGTTTTTATAACCGAAGTGGAGAGTGTTTACAGGGCGGCACGCACTGAGTCCTTGTATAAAACAGATATGCTTCGTCTTTAAAGAGTTAAACCACCGAAGCACGTTGTTGTAAATAAAAAGACAAATATCGGTGTTACTGGGTCTTCCTCGCTTTAGCTGTTCCAGCACGCGTGCTATTTGTCTGCATTGGTAACTGCTACCAGCCCACCGTGGAGGCCCAGTTTCGATCCCGGATCAGTCCATGTGGGATATGTGGTAGACAAAGTGACACTGGGACAGGTTTTTCCCCGAGTATTTCGGGTTTGCCGTGTCAGTTTCATTCCACCGGACCTCCATTACTTGGAAAAGGAGAAAAAAATAATGATTATCTTCATCTGCATCACAGGGTTGCGCAAGAAGCCTAAAGGCTGCGGTGCGTCCGTAGCGCCTGCTGCGGGGCCCTTCTGCACTAAAAAAAACTTGCCAGGCCAGCTATAGTGCACACGCATCTATCCCCAGCAGAACGAAAAAACATAAGGCCTCATGAAAACTGGTCAAGTGCGTTTTTAAATCGCGGATTTCGAACATGCTACTCCTCAGAGTAACATCAGAACACCACATAATACAAAGAAAACATCAGTAATTTACGCTGTATATACACATATATAGGCCTATATGTGGGAGTGTCTAATATTCGAAGTTGACACCTAACGTGCAATCCAAGCTGCATAACACGATGAACATTTTTAATAAATATTGAAAATTCTAGTATGATGCAGTAAGATTTTAACTGGAGCACGTTGCTTTAATACAAAATGCACTTGAATATTGGGTAGGGGTATTGCTTTACCGTAGTAACAGAAATTAAATCCGATACAAATAAGTAATGCGATAGAAAGCTTTAACGTATAGCATATATAACTAAACATACATCAGTGTTTGATAGATTACTGCTAACTTTTTAATTCCACCGAAACTTGTGTAACTTTGTTTCCTGAAAATCCACCGGGACCGAGGACTGTTAGTAAAAAAGGAAGGTCCCTTCTGGCGCCTAGAATTTTGAGATTACATCTAGATTTTTGGAAAATGTTGGCACACCTGATAACGAGGATATCGAATCGCGTCCAGAAACCTTACTCCAATACTTGCACATCGCATCAGAACCGTGGCTACCATACATATTGGCCAGGGTAGGTACGAGGTAAATACGAGTAACATAACGTAGGCAGACGGATATTATTTAGGTCCGCGGTAGCAACAAAAAGCAGAAAGTTACATATTTATGTATGTTAGATGTATGCGGGAGGTGCTTGGTTCGTATCTGGGCCGGGTCACAGGCCCATGGTATCTGAGGTTATTAGTGTTTATTGTCAGTTCACATGAAGCAAATGCCAGGACAGCACCTTTGTTAGACCCCGACCGCTCCTTTCCAAATCAATTCCAGTTTCACCATTTACGAGTATGACGCTATTGAAGCTGAGTGCGTTTGTGTGGTTTGAGATATGTTTATAAAATCAATCTCACAGAAAACAAGATTAGATAAATTTGTAATGAACAGTGTTGTATGTGATGCGAGAACTGATTCGGTTAGTCACCTTTGTTCTCTCTGTTCTACCGTGTCATGTGTGATCTTGAACTGTTTGAACTGAAGGAACTTTGTGAATACTCAAGTCGTGGTATGTGCTGAGTAATGATCCTGTGTGGTGTTGTAGATTCTTGAAGTTGCGGCGCAGCAACAGGTTTATCTCCGAGTGGATCTGTTTTCCCCTATCAGTATTGTTCCACCAGCGCTCTATACACATTCCTTAATCTATCACGGACGCTGTAGGACCTTAGCAGTTGACAGCGTCGTTAAATAACACACGGCTTTTAATTGGGTACTGTCATTGTTTCCTTAGTGCACAGCAGTAACAATCTTAAAGACAGGTACGTATAATTTACATATGTGTGAACCGCTAGAATGTGTTTCCCCGAAACACGGGAGGTATTGATTAGAGCTGTGTTTGTAGTTTCGTATTGAGCTTGAGTCTTCTTGTTCTGGAGGTAAATAGACCGATGAATGGGCGTATGTAAATATACAGTATGTAAGGAGAAAGGTATTGTGACGTGTAATGCAAGTTGACGGAATATCAATAGTAGTGAATGAAATTAGGACAAGATGGCTTGCTAGAAATGTTTCAGACGAGTGTTGTAGAGAAAATCAAAATACACATTTTGTGTTCAGTAACACTTTTCCGAAAACCGTGTCGTTATGAGATAATGTGGAAAAGTGTAGTAGAGCCGGACAGGCCACAGATGGCAATATAATATGGCCATGCGCATTCCATGCTGGATAACGAAGGCTACAGACACGCTCAGAATGTGTAATACTTGTTGCTTGTCACGCCAGTAGTGGTTGCACGAACGCACATCAATGTTACGTTATACGTACACTGCCCGCCTTCTTGTTCTTTTTTTCTTCCTTCCTTCCTGCCTGCCTTTCTTTCTTCCTTTCTTTCTTTTTCTTTCTTTCTTTTCTTTCTTTCTTTTTCTTTCTTTTTCCTTTCTTTCTTTCTTTCTTCCTTTCTTCCTTTCTTTCTTTCTTCCTTCCTTCCTTCCTTTCTTTCTTTCTTCCTTTCTTTCTTCCTTTCTTCCTTTCTTCCTTTCTTCCTTTCTTTCTTCCTTTCTTTTTTTCTTTCTTTCTTTCTTTCTTTCTTTCTTTCTTCCTTCCTTCTTACCTCTTCTATCAAATCAAATCGTATGTGTAGAGGGTTATTGTTGCACCTGATAACATTCAATGACACACACACACACACACACACACACACACACACACACACACACACACCACACCACACCACACCACACATTAGACTCCTCTAGACAATGGATCGGCCCGTCGCAGAGAACTCTACGTGACAACACACAACATTCACAAGATACAGACAGCCATTCCCCCGGCGGGATTCGAACTCGCAATCCCAGCAAGTGAACGGCCGCAGACCTACGCGTTCGACTGCGCAACCACCGAGATCGGCATATTTTTTTTTTAATTTACGTCCGCTTTCCCAGGAACTCATATAGAGCTTAAAACAAGGGCTGGGTGTGTAGTATGAACTGCTGACAGCATCGTTAAGTCAACCTAAATAAATCAGCGTAACAGCTTGGTGCAGTGGTAACGATCTGGACGTGTTCTTGACGTACTGGGTTCAGATATCGGGCAGGTTGATTTTCAGTGGTGATGGCAACGGCGATAGTGATGATGATAACATTAGTAATAATACCTTGCAATAGAAATGCAACGTACGTGGAATGTAAAAACAAAAGTGATACCGGTAATGATAGGGGCAACTGGAACTGTTTCGAAATCATTCAGGAAATGTCTGAGCAAGATACCTGGAAAGCACTAAATCAAGGAACTGCAGAAAACAGTCATATTGGGCACAGCACACATACTGCGGAAAGTGCTGATTAATGCAAAGGTACAAAACATTCAACATGAGAAGTAACACCACATGTACCATATGTTGTAACTACAGAATAGCTGCAACACTGTATACCCTAGAAACATGGATTGGTACAGGTATATAATTGTAAATACCTTAAATAAAGGCGGCAGCGGCGGCGGTGTTGGTGGCGGTGGCGGTGGCGGCGGCGGCGGCGGTGGTGGTGGTGATGACGATGATGATGATGATGATAATAATAACATAATGACAGCATACTGCTAGCAAAAGTGGCATGTTGTGGGAAGAAACGAACTCCGATGGGTAGATTTTAAACAAGTAATCCGCGTAACGATGCAAAATAAAGGACTGGTAATTGCTCCTCTGACGTAGAACATTCATCATTGGGTCCTGTTGCGGAAGTGACGCAATTAGAAGTGCGTCATGTCTCGAGATTGCCAGTTCGGCTTTGCGGAATCCGTACAGAATATGGCAAGTGTTGTATATGTGGATTGGTAGCGTCGGTGTTGGTGTCTCCGTCTGAACGAGCTGCATGTGTTCAAAACGATTAGGCCTGCTTCTATTGAGCCTGTGTCAGCCTAAGCGAAATGCATCGGTTCCGGGTTAAAGTTCAGTTATGTTACAAATCAGTATTGCAGTGTAAACACATCATCATAATCGGGAAGAAGGAAGGCTACATGTTTCGGCTAAAATGACTAGCAATCATCAGGCCTAATTACAAGAATACAGAAGGGAGGTAGCCCATATTTTACAATTGGATTTCATGTTGGACATCTGAACCTTCGCAAGGTAAAATACACGTACAGTATAAAAGATACAGAACGCCTGAAATGTATAACTTGAAGCTTATAAAGCGTTAACGATAATAAATAGAATATTATGGCGTAGGCAGTTAGGTATACAGTTCTTGGAAGCGACGTGCGTATATGGCAGTCGGATCATTGAAGTGTAAAGAAAGAAAATGCGTGGGAGGAGGACTAGCCTCAGTTCCTTAACCTTTTAAAGCCTAGCGGTAACTTTACATACCACCAGGTTTAACATTAAAAAATTCTACGTGGTGCCCACATTGCGTTTATGTGTTTTGTACGGATCTCAGGACAAACAGCAACTTTTGCCTTATAACACATTAAGAGATCGGTTTTTATAACCGAAGTGGAGAGTGTTTACAGCGCAGTACGCGCTGAGTCCTTATATAAAACAGATACGCTTCGTCTTTAAAGGATTAATCTTGTTTGGCGATGTTTTGATTCGGTAGCTTATTGTGAGGATATTGATAAAGTTGCCTAAAGTTGTTATCGCATTAGGTCTCGATGTAATGTAGTACGTCTCTTTTACAGATGGCAGTGCACGCCTTAATTGCTTCGTGCATCTAAGACGCACTTTCTCAACAAGCTCTGAGACGGTTTAGACTGTACCTACATTTTTGTGAAATTCCAAATTCGCAGTATCTGCGTCATCTCTGTAAAGAAATAAATTAATTAATAACAAAAAATACAAATACACGATTGTGCCTACGCGCACCCACAAAAGCGCACGCAGGCACAAAATTTTCCCCGGAAGCCATTTGGGGGAGTTACTTTATTGCGATCCAAGGGGCCGTCTTCAAGTGCCGGTGCTCATTTTAGTTTGTTACGTCTTGAAATGCTCAGCTGATGGCACGAGGAGGTTGGGCGCGTAACATAAACAGCCAGTGTCACGGTCCAAGGCCGAGTATAGGGGTCTGCTAATAACTTAACAGGATGTTACGTAGCCTGCCGTTTATTATGCAACTATTTAGCTATCCGGAATATCTGTAATGTGCAGTCAGCATATTTTGTCTGCCGTATCAGCCACAGGTTAAACATTTCAAATCAGCTGATCTTTATCTGTTAGACTGGATGTGCAACGTACGTAGTTGTGTAAGGCCAGTGCAAAAATAAAATTTCGTTGAAACTGTATATACGGAAGAGTGTCAAAAGCAACACATCGCGGACGAAATGTAAGCATAACAATCGGTTTGTATGTTTGGATGGAGCAAGTGAAGAACTCTAAACGTGTTCATATCTTAACAAGTGCTTTGTATGAAATTACAGTAATTGGTAGTTTTCCATCAAAAGGACAGATGTTACTTTCATAATTCTTATTTGTTATCACGTGTTTCGATTCACTACAGAACCATCATCAAAGGCATTCTCACAAGGCGGATTTTCAGCCTCATATGACCAAATACTGTATAATCTGTTACACGGAATATGCATTATGTTAGAATTTTAGGATCAGTTCCACAAGGGTCAAAATTGGTTCACCTTTTTAGGTCTGATTTAACATAAATTGCAAAATATTACACACACATGTAGTGCGATTCAGTAGTATTTGCAGTATGTATTAAATCCGACCTAAACTGTGAGCGAGATGGTAGTTACGTAGTCAGTTCTAGAGGTTGAAAGTTTGTCTTCGGAGACTAGCCGTGATGAGTTCCGTGGTGAATCGAAGCTTGTCGGGTGACAGAAGTTGTGTGCTTCTGGTGGACAAAATTACCATCTCATTTAATGATCAAGAAGTAAAATAGAAGAATGGAATACAATCACGAAATGACATATTTTTGTAAAAAAAAAACTTAGAACTGAATCAAGGTTTTGCGAATAAGTTTGTATTGAAGTTTTCGTACAGTTAACGTGAGGTATATGATACGGCCTCCTTTACACCTGTTGGACACAGTGGCTAGAAACTTTGCTGTTGCCAGGATTGATGAAAGATGTGTGCAGGAAGCCGAACCCTGGTGTTCAGTGTATAGTCAATTCACTGGCGAAGGTGGTATATTTAAGATACTTAACGTGTCGTGCCGATCCCAGACGCCGCGCGGTCTAAGGTATGGGCCTTCGGCCGAGCTCGTGCTGGGATGGTGGGTTTGAATCGCACCGGGAACATGGATGTTTGTCTCTTGTGAGTGGTTTGTGTGTTGTCAGGTAGAGGTCTCAGCGACGGGCTGATCACTCGTCCAGAGGAGTCCTAGCGAGTGTGGTGTGTCTGAGTGTGATCTAGAAACCTCAAAAAGGAGGCGGCCTAGGCCCTATTTGGGCTATTGCGCCACCTTGGGGGGGGGGGGGGAAGGAACACCAAATTGTCGCATTGGATCTTATCGTTGCAGCTTTATTCTGGGACCAGTTCCTGGAAGTCTTCGGTACTACCAGAAGTATTCTGTCGTGGACACAATCTGGATACATTTTCATCGTCTTTGCACTGATAGCATTTTAGTGCCCTCTTAACCTTTTGAACGGTAGCGGTAACTTTACGTATCACGGGATTTTAAATAAAAAAATTATAGTTGGTGTTAACATTGCATTTATGTGTTGTGTGTGGATCTCAGAACAAGAAACAACATCTGCCTTATACAGCATTAACTGATTGGTTTTTGTAACTGAGGTGAAGTGTGTTTACTGCGCTGTACGCACTGAGTCCTTACACAAAACAGATACGTTTCGTCTTTAAAGGGTTAATGTCGCCTGCTTGTGGGGCCTCCAAGTGACCAAAATTCTGTGTGCATTTCGTCTCCCGTCCAAGCTACATATCCAACCCATCGCAAACTTCTTGATTTCACTACTTTAACAGTAGTGCTACGTAATGTGCGTTCGTGTCACGAAGTCCTTGGATTGTACTGTAATGTGTTCAGTGTACGATGCGTACGTAACTACATATAGGCTACGCGTAGTTTCTATAGTTGGCTCTACTCCCGTCCTGAGGTAAATTTGTTTTCATTATATTGCCAGTATTATTTTTACTGTAAGCTTAATTACGGTGGTGGCGTAATGTTTACCGTACTAGCCTATTACACAAAAGGTTTCGGGTTCGATTCCAACCGCTGCCACACTAATACTAGAATTAAAAATAATGCATCTTGCTTCGCGGGTTCTTTTCAGGATTTACTGTTAAATGTGGGCAGATCTTTGCGAAATTTCAGTTTCGGAAAGGGCAGTGCTCTGTGACTTTTACCGTACAGTTCAGGTACAAAATGTTTGCCTCCGTTTAATATATTTTTTGTGCGTGTTTCGCATGATAGACGGTACTGTGATCAATAGTCGCGATTTTTTTTCTCTGACCCGAAGACCATTAGCTTGACTTCCAAGGACTGTATAATGCAAGGATTCTGCTGTCGATGACCGACTTGGGGAAGATAACGCCGCCTTGACATGCGATTGTACGGTTCAAGTTGGTTGAAATTTGCGCCTACGGTCCACTGAGCGATTTATTGATGAAATTGGGAGTAAAACACTCGACTGACATGTAATTTTCAGGGTAAGTGTAATAAGAATGTTGGTTGTGATTTGAGAGAGACCGAGTTCAATGATTGTACAAACCACAAACAAAAGTCAATGAAAATTCACATTTTTAGGTATCAGACATACAGATGAAAGATTCCGAAGTGGCAGTTGAATGGTGACAGGCATTCTGTGAATGTAATATGCTCTTAAGTTCCTTATGAACATTAGCATGATCCGTCATTGTTGTGGCAGGATACTTAAATTTGGCGAATAAAATGTATCATTTTCCAACTCTTCACTTGAATTCAATAGAGCAGTTCTGATTATGAAAGTTCTTCGCCCTAACAGTAAAGATTTTTCTTTGATTTGGCCTGTAACTAGATTATAAATTTGCTTTCCACGATTTTCATGAATTTTTTGTATTTTGGAAATTTCATAATGATTGCACTCAACTTTAAGGATACGTGCGACAGTTTACAAGTTGTGGCGATTTATAGCTGTTAGTGGAAACTGTGCCCAGAAGTTGGTTATTATTATTTTTGCTTCTTATTTAATTTTTGCTATCCAAAAAACATTTAAAGTAGAGTCCCGAATTGGCATGTCTCAAAATTACTGAAGTTTTGTTAGCCCTTGATCGGTTCCAATAATTGTTACGGATAAATTTCTTTATGCTCTTGTACCGGATATTGACACCAGTACCGTTCTGTGTTCTCCCGTTTCCGCTGTAAGGTAGGTAAATCGAAAGAGTCGCTAGGTTGTCAGAAGTCAGTGATGAACACGTAGCGAGCCATAATGGACATTGCGTATGCACTTCCGCCCAGGCTTTTTTTTTATGGTCTTCGTATTTTGGGTTTCTTGTAGGCCACTATTTCCGCTTGTCACAGTAAGTCTTCGAAGAGCTAGGTCAGACATTGAGGTCAGAAGTTATAACAGCCTTTCCAAATGAAGAGATTAACCAGTTGAATGCTGGAGTGGATTTGCTGAGTTGTTATGCATACAGGAATACCAAGGCACGTAGTTATCGTGTCTGCGGCTGAAACGAACTTGATCAGTACCATATTATGACGTCTAGTAAAGCGTTTGTTTTCGGAGTAACCTATGCGTACGGGATGTTCTTAGTGCGCCAAAGGGCCTTGGAGATAACTCAGTGCTGCATGCAGAAACATTGGCCATCTGCTTGGATGCCACCGTAACCAGAGGTCAGCGGGTTCCTCGTAAGCAATAGATGGGCTTGATTGCACTATAGAACGTGGGAAGGGTTATGCATTGTAACATGGTTTGTTGTTTGTGCTTGCTGTTCTATATTTACACAGTGTTGGACGTCCTTTATTTGTATTCGACAGGAACACTGTCGTTGAATAATTCTGCCTTTTCACACGCTGTGGAGACCTCGCTTTCCGCGATGTATTGTATGATGCCCTAGAAAACTGCAGCTCGCCTTCCGCGATGTATTGTATGATGCCCAAGAAAACTGCAGCTCGCTTTCCGCGATGTATTGTATGATGCCCAAGAAAACTGCAGCTCGCTTTCCGCGATGTATTGTATGATGCCCGAGAAAACTGCTGCTCGCCTTCCGCGATGTATTGTATGATGCCCAAGAAAACTGCAGCTCGCCTTCCGCGATGTATTGTATGATGCCCAAGAAAACTGCAGCTTCGGTCACTTTCAGGAATCTGATGTACGCGATGGGAGAATCTGGTGTTTGAGGGCTGGCGAAAGCCTATTACAGGGCCACGCAAGTAGAAAATTCTCCCCATTCGCACCAGTTAAGAACAGCCCAACTTCCTCAGAACTTTGTCACAACTAAGAAAACGAAGCCCTAGACTGTAACAAGAATCGTCATTAGTGTCGTGATTCTTGAAATGAGTGTCAAAGGGAAAGTGACAAATGGGAAGGCGGCCATCACGAACTCGCTGTGGAACTAACAGTGCACGTGGAAGAGTAATCACGCGTGTACGACTGTTTTTGTTACTGTAACGTTTTCCCTACGAAGTTCACATCGTTCAAGACTCTGTGATAAATAATTGTACAGCTCAGAAACTGAAAGTGTTTGTATGCCATGCTTTAACTCTAATGTAGTGTTAGGGGACCGCTGGACACATGTTGGCCTGTTTGGTGCCGTACTCAATGTGTTTGACCTGGTTTGAATACGAGACACAGGAACAAATGTGAGGGCATTGTACTGCGCGTATATTGCCCTGAAACTAATCGAGCAACGTGCAAGGAGTCGAGCAGATGCTACTCTTGCAATGATTTCTGTTTCTTTATATCCCTTTGCGACAATTCTTTAGTTCCGCAGTCTTCGCTAGCGAAGTGCTCAGATATGTAACGCACAAAAATTCAAAATAATTTCGAGAAAATAAATATAAAACCCAACAAGTATTGCTAGAACAGACATAAGCGCGTATATTACAAACGGAAAATGGCAAAGTAAAATACATAACCTGGTACTTGGTTTTGTTAATTGTTGATTACGTAAGCGTAGTAAATAAGGTTAAGACAACTGTTTTCTGGAATTTAAAGCCGTGTAGTCTGGTAGTAATTTGCTTACTTTTCGGGGAAATAACTGCCTCTGTCACTCAAATCACATACAATTTGCAGGACTTTTTCCGTTGTTACACAGTTAAAAAATCACAACTTTTCGGAAGAAACTTCTTCCGTCCTCCTGAGGACGGAAGAAGTTTCTTCCAAAAAGTTGTGACTTTTTAACTGTGTTGACGATGGAAGAAGTCCTGCAAAGTTCGTGATTTGAGTGATGTTAAGCCATTGTCAGGAACTGATATGTTGTAACTGCCTGCATCTTCGGGGTAGAAGAATATTATTTTTCTACCCTTAATATAGAGGTACATTGTCCCAGTTTGAATTCCTTGTACCAAATGGGCGACTTTGTGCTTCTGCGGGCGGTATTGAGGTTCACACGGCGGTGTCTGAACGGTACTACCTGCATCTCCAGGGCAGAATTCATCACACTGATTGGTATACAGAATGCCAGTAAAGTCCATAACGTGAATGTTTATGCATCGGTTGAGTTGGCCTGCAGTGTAGGCCTGTGTAATAGGCAGGAACTCGATAACGTTAATCATTGATAAAAAAGTAAATGGTTCGTTACGTCTCGTGTACGTTGCACTGGACTGAAATGGATAAGATTGCGCAGTATGAAATCTGTCTACCTCCGCGTCGTATACATTGTTGTAAATGATATAATGGTGAAAGATACAGTACATACGGTGTAAAGGAAATGCCCGTATGGTCAGAGAAGAATAACCCTGGTGTGTTGGAAATATCGTTACCAGAATTTAAAGAGTAAAAAGGAAAGTGTATCCTATAACCGGCCATGAAGGCTCCGAGGGGGAGTAGACTTATAGCTGTACTCTTTCTTTAACCTCGGAGCTAGATGGGTGTGGGTGGCTAGCCCCACGCCCCGGCCGCTTTACCCCCGAGAAAGAGACCTGGTACCCAGTGTACAGGAGACTGGGTGGGCCCCAGGGCCGGTCTGGACGGGTGCGGAAAATCTCGCCTTTCACCGGGATTCGATCCCCGGACCGTCAAGCCCGTAGCGAGTCGCTATACCGACTGCTGTGTCCCGGCACTCATCGTTACTACAGTATGGGGGGAACATGGAAATCGCTTTAAATTCAGGTGTGAATTCATGGTTTGAGACGTATGTCTTGCATGAAACAAAAGAAATGAATCCAGGTGATCAGGGAACTTGACACGTTACATTCTCACTGTGGCAACGTACCGAGCAACAGTAAGTGTACTGTGGGTTGCCGAACCGTGTAGGCGGTAGTGGGCCGACTGCTTTATGCCAAGAACAGTACCGTGGAGCTAAGACAAAGTGAGGGTCGCTCGCGTAGTAAGAGTTGTCAAGCTTATTTGCTCAACCTAAATTCAAGAAACTGCTATCTGTGTCGAATCCCTTGCAGCAAGTGAAAGGAGGACTTTCTCAGAAACATTTTAAAGGCTCCTTGTGTGTGATATTGAGGTTTTAAACGCGGTAAGCGTTAATACTGTGGTGTTGTAGGTTGTGACACCGTGTGCAGTACTAGATGGATTCCATGGGGCATTGAAATTTACCTGGATGCCGCGTGGGTCGTTTCATACAAACAAACCAAGCTGTTCTTAGAAGCCAGTGGAATTACGTATTTTTGACACCATGAACGTTTATTAAAACATGGACGCAACTTGAAGTTGTCCATACAGGCAAACACAGCTTATTTTACTTGGTATTTTATTACTATGATGCTACATGTTTCGGCCTAAGTGGCGTGATGATGGCCACTTAGGCCGAAACATGTAACAGCTGCCTGATGATTGCCGCTTAGGCCGAAACATGTAGCAGCGGCCTGATGATGGCCACTTAGGCCGAAACATGTAGCAGCATAGTAGTAAAATACTAAGAAGGATAAGTTGTGTTTGTCTGTATGAAAATTAGAAACAGTATTATATGAACACAACGGGAAGAGAAAAAGTCCATATTCCGAGTCAGTTGTACATATTAATCATAAGCGTCTGTAGAATGTTCCATTATTAAGAAAGTCATGATACAAATGTATAACCCAACAGCAATTCCAAATGTTGTGTATGAATGATTTCCCCGATGGTGGCCGAACACAGGCGGAAACAAGTCGGAAATACTGTGCACAAATAGAGGACAGTTTTAATACAATCCTCGTGTGTGCAGTGTTGTTTTATTTAATTACTGTTTACGTTTCTATACGGTAAATATGAGTAGGCCTATGGTGCTGAAAATTGGTCACTTCGGAAGGTAGATCAGAAATGCCTGGAAATGTTTTGACATGTGGCCCTATCGTGAGAAACACTGCAGAATGAATGAGTGAATGAATGAATGAATGAATGAATGAATGAATTGGCGAAACGGTGAAGCAGCCGATACGTTTTCAGGGAGTACATGTTCCGAATTTTGGCCCTAGCACGTATTATCCTGAATGTTTTCTGTGGTTTTCCTCAATTATTACAACAGCAATTTTGAAATGTTGCCTGGGTATTGTTTTTGATTCCCAGTTATTTCTACTTTATTTTCCCTGATAATCTGATAGCACTGTAATAGGCACCCAATAACGGCGACGCTGTTGGACTTCCGTTGACCGCAGCGGGCATTAAGGACGTCCAGGTGGCGCAAGGAATGACACCTGTAGAACATCCATTCATACTTGTGTGAACTCACCTTCACGTGGTGCGTCTTGCTCCTGGTGACTGAATCTTGTTATTGTAACCACATTATTTGTGGTGGAGTAAATACCACTGCTTCTTGCATTGGGCTTCAGTCTGGTGTGCGGGAATTGCTGATGGCAAATTACAGGTTGCGAGATTTGAGGTAATCGCAGCCACACACATGACTTGGTTCCTTGGCGCCCGGAGCGAGGATTGCATTGGTCACGCCTAGCATAAACTATACACTTAAAAATAGCAGTTATTTGTTGAATTTACCAGTATTTGGCTCAGTAATGTAAAGTTTTTTTTTACTGCAGAAAATCAAATTGTTTAATTAAAAATGTTCATTTTCCCACTCACTTTGACGCCCTTGGACACAGCTTTCCGCGGTGGCAGCACCGTTGCCCCTATACCTGCGCCTAGGATATTGCTCTGATTCACATCGTTGTTGCCGAAGAGTCGAGATATCTGGGATGTTACGCCCTGTAAACCCTGAAGATGAAGGCACTACGACTCTTCGAAACCTCGGTTACCGTTTGCCAATCGACACGGCGTAACATCCCAAAAGACTTGGCTGTTCAAAATCTGCTACCGCTCTTTCGAGTGGCCACTGTTTGCGACTGTGTAGTTTGCCATAATATACGCGGCATGTAACAGTCGATAATTTTAGTGTGTTTGGTAGTCTGTCATTACGCTAAACTATTTACGCTGAATATATCTCATATGTACCCCTCACAAGGGCGCACCCGGGGGGGGGGGGGGGGGGCTGGCCGGGCCGCAGCCTCATCCAAAACCCTAAAACCGAAATTTAAAAAACACGGATTGTTGTAGGTATTATGATATCAAATGTTTAACGTGATTTCCCCATCACCCAAAACCAGCCACTGAAGTCGGCTGATGACTAGTACATTAGAATTTTGAAAAATGAATTTAAAAAAAGGAAGGTAGGCCACTGTAATTGAATCGTGGAACATTTAGTTTTAGTTGTGTGTTTATAAGTGCAGTTGCAGACAGTGTTATGTTGTACTTACAACATGATTTTTATAACATAATTTTTAAAATCACACATAAATTATATATAGCCTCAGGCTCAGCCCCCCTTCAAGGAAAAATTCTGAGTGCCCACCTGACCCCTCAGATACAAAATATCCTGGAGTTGAGGACTGTATAGTTCAGATAGATTTGTCAAATCCAGTACCTAATAAGGCTAAAAGAACTGATACCCAGGTGCAATCATCATCAAGGAGGCTGAGCTGGACCTCCCGCAGAATTCGCTGGCCACCATAAAATATTAGCACAGTATGAAACATTTGTTTACTCTGTTGTAAGTTGCGGGTAACTGGTGCAGTAATCAATCATTCATTCCGATCTGGGACATCTGGTCATTGTGGCCAGTGAGACAGTTCGAACTAGAGCGGATTGTGGGCTGGGTTATGACAGATTCACATGTGCAATACACAAGCTGTTAAATGCTGGTTGACCTCTGCGGTACGAATCGTTATTAACAATGTGCAATACATAAGACGTTAAATGCTGGTTGACCTCTGCGGTATGAATGCGTTATTAACAATGTGTTTTTAAGTGTCTTATGTAACGACTCTGTCACTTGCCGTGATTATATAGCATGAATAGTGTGATATTGTCCCATAAACATAATCTAGAATTTCTCATTGCGCGTACGCTCTGTCTTGTAGCTCGTCGAAAGTATTGGTTTTGTCTGCGGCGAAAAGGCTTCCAGGACTCGCTTGAGACGCTTACAGAGGGGTGAAAAAAAGTGGTAATGTCAAAATGCAACATTATGATTGTTCTTTCGCATAAAACCTTCATAGTGCAATTACGAAAAGTTAAGGTGTGGGATGTTGTGACACGTTAACGGCAACAAGTTGTGAAAATAAGCCTGTTAGATGTCATTTCTGTGTGTGCCTGGCTAGAAGTAACCGCTCGAGAACATCAGAGCGGGGTTTCATGAAATTTGGTGACATGTTTACTGAATTTTGTGGTAATATTTCAGTCTTTGTTAAAGTAGAAGGACAACAGTACCTGCAAATACCTATAGATCTGCACGCGTTGCCCATTGGATGTTGAGCGTTGTTCGTTAAATATTTGTCGGAAAGAAATCCGTTTTAAACAGAATTTATGTTGAAAAATGAAAATTACCTTTTGTAGCCTACTCTTATGTAAGTTCGGCGGTTCCCGGGATAATTAAACAAATGCGAGGGAAAGCGCCAGACTGGTTATGCAAAGCATACGTTTAGTAACTTTTTTGGATTTAATACGGAGTGCTGGGTGGCTGGGTGCATCTGTTTTTATGAAACTGTCGCTTTAAAGGAAAAGAAATTGAACATGTTTTTATTCTTTTAAAATTAATCCGTTATGCAGTTTTCTTAATGGCTGCTCAGTTACAGTGACGACTGTGTGATTTTGTGCAGGGCCTTCACACTTCATATCACGTGTGAATAGTGCTTTCCTTACGAGAAAAGATGCAGAGGTACTATTGCAAATATTCTCTGCATGTTTATACAATTGGCCTCGGGCGTAATTTGGCCAATAAGATTGGGCAGGGGGCG
>BLKM01000403.1:1246583-1281451 GCA_013340265.1 Coptotermes formosanus | reverse complement strand
TCTACCGTGGATATTAGGAACTCAGATGCCTCTACTCTGCGTCCGGTGAAATGCGGGGTTTTGTTTTTTTCTTTACACCACCCAAATAATCGTTTTGAAAATACTTACGTTTGTCTATTTGCACCTCTTCAACTCAACAGGCAAAAAATTATTCTTAGGTACCCCCCAAGTTACACCTGTGATTGGGCTGATGACATACATGTGGGCCAAAACGTGTGGCTGTGGTATAAATAAAAACAATTAGTTTCAGTAAGGAAGGTGTGTTAGATTAATGTGCAGTTGCGTTTGATCATTTTGATTATAAACATGGCAGGATGTCTCATATCAAGGTATTCTCTTTGTGCGGGATTTTTATTAAAAAAAGGTTTGTCATCATATGCTGGTGAGTGCAACTGGCAAGGAGTTCCTGCATGATCTGCAGTGGTAGGTTTTGTTTTGTTTTGGTTTTTTTTTTCTTTTTCCCTGTAATGTGTACTTGTGGAATTCTGTATTATGTACTGCTTCAGTTATGTTTGTACACTTAATCCATTGATAAGAATTGCTTTTAAGGGGCTTGTGTTTTCCAGGGTGTCTGGGCAGTGCTGCCAAGTTTGAGGTGTTCTTTATGTGCAGTGGCAGGTATTCCAGTGGTGGTGGTTCAGAGAGTGAGGTGACCAGACCAAGACATGGATGATGGGAAGCAGCATGAGAGACCTGAGCATCCGCGTGCCAAGGCCAATATCTTCTCAGCTCTCACATTCTGGTACAGCTACTGCACTTTATTTGTGAGATCGGGAATGTCAAATGTTTCCATTAGTTCAGTCAGTGTTGAATATATTTAGAACATTCTTAACATGCAAGAAATGGTGGCTGAGATGCTGGGGGATTTAAAAGAAAGAATTCTTATAAATTAAGAAACTGTCCAGCAAAGGTGTCATAATATTTAGGTTCAGCATTATGTGTGTTACTGGAAACCTATTACAGTTGTCCTTATGTAAAAGGCAGTATATTGATTTCTTGTTTATTTTCTGATGCATGTTAAAAGGTGAATGAAATATATATATTTATACAAGCACGCAGTGCATGTTTGCACACCAGCACATCCATTTTGATACTTGTATTTGGACCTAAACAGACAGTGATGTTTACACCATAAGGAGTTCTTCTAAGATGAAGAGTCATTGTCTACAGCTGTGTGCATAATAATGATATAGTTGTACACACTCTTTTGGTTGGGTAAAAATTTGGTTTCTCACTCATATGAATGGATGAGGGTGAAAATATGTTAATGCAGTGCTAAGTGCTCATAGAATATTTGAATCAAAGAAAGAAGATGTAAGAATGAAATGGAGGATGTCATGGTTTGTATTGTTTGCCTAGTTTTTGTTAGAGAGGCCACATGGAAAAGGTTTAAATAGCATTGTCATATGTTATGGTTGTGGAAACACGATATTTTATTTGAGAATACTTTTCAATAACACTTGGGAGTTGGATGCTGATGTGAGGATAGTCTTTAAGTAAAATATGTCTTTGGAAAATGATGATGATAACAAGAATCTGACTGCAGTGTGTCCAGTGGCAGGCTTATTATAACAAATCTTCAGGTTCCATGATTCAAAATATTGTGATTGGTTGCATACGTACTGGTTGAGGAGGGAAATAGACTGTGACCTATCAGGGAGTTAATTTGTTAGCAAAGTCAGTGATCACAGATAAGTGGTAAGCTTTATGGGTACACAAATATGACACAAAACAAAAACTTGATGACTGATATTATACCTGCTGCAGGTGGATTCTTGGCACATTCTGGAAGGGCTACAAGCGTGACTTACAGGTGACAGACATCTATGCACCTCTAAAGGAACATAAATCTGACTGCCTTGGAGATCAGTTTGAAAGGTGGGTCTTAGAGTTTTATACCAACACTCACTGACAGTCCTTTTCAGATCCTGTGAACTTAGCTGCCTAGAATGAAATTTCTTATAGAATCCACTTTCACACAGTATTAATAATGAATCTGCATGTTGTATCATGTTCATTTATATTGCAGGTATTGGAAAGAGGAAGTAAAACATGCTGCAAAAGGGAACAGAAAGCCAAGCTTGTTTCGTGTAATTGCACGAACCTTTGGTGCCAAGATCATGGCATATGGAGTCGTCCTTCTTGTACTGGAGGTTGTGTTAAGGTAACAGTGCCTACACTGTCGGTATAAAGTTAATTTAGAGTATATTTACTGGTACTGCACAGTTAAAATGGTTGTATTTTTTATATACATTTGACATGTGCGCTGTTTATACAGCAGGTTTTACCCACACCTTTATTTAACTGTTTGTTTCATACACTGTTATATTGATGGATATGTTTTGTGGTTGTGATCACAATTCAGTCTGGAAATATTAGTCCAGAAGCTGATTGCCAGGCTTCAGGTCTGTGTCCCCTATGATCATCACACCACTGAACTTCCAAAGAAAGTCTGTATACAAATTCTTAACACATGTGGCATCTGTAACCTTGAAGGTTTTGAGTAACTAAATGATAATTTTGCCTGTGACCATCCACATTAGTTCATTGCAGTTTAACTGTTCTCTGATGATGGAGGCAGGGAACGTCTCAGGAACATTCGATTCCGCTCCAGATTGGTAATGTTGGTCACCAGTAAAGAGTTTATTCTTGTATTGTTGGTTTCTCTATCCTGTCTGTCAGCTTTGCATATGTGGACCATATTTAACCCTTCAGTGCCGATGTTCATCTACTGTATGGACCTTTAATTCTTCAGATTCTGCTGTTCTCCGTGCACCAGATGCTTGTATATGCATCTAAGGGTACTATAAATTTAAAGACCCCGCAGTCCCAGGCAGTAGTTGGAACATATTCCACAGCATCATTGAAGTGTTAGTTTAATATACAGGGACCATATTTTAATGACTGCACACATCACTTTAGACTCAGACTGTTTTGCACGCTGACAGGCAGGGCCGTGACTACTTCTATTCCGGTTTGCTGTGAGTGGGGTTTGTGTATTGTAGTTGAATGCATTGCAGTTAGTATTAGGATTTTACTCACTGTATGCTAGAAATGGCCTATAGTGTGAACTGTTGCATTTTCTTTGTGAAGAGAAATGTTATTTCATGCTCAGAGAAGTGTTAAAAAAAAATGGTGTCATATTGTATTCTGTATATTGGTACAAATTTAGGGTTAAAAAAAATTGGCCCAATAATCCTAGTTACATTTATTACACACCACACATGTACATTAACATCATGTAAAGACACTCCATGGATAACACAGCATTTTATGCAGAATGGTACCTCTTATTATGAGCGTTTATGTATCAACTGAGATGAACCCCAAATACCACTGAGTGTTATTGCTACTTCTCATTTGTTTGTATTGTGACAGGGTATCTCAACCCTTGTTCTTGGGTCAGCTGGTTCGGTACTTCAGTGCATCAAACTCAGATAGCCAAACTACAGTAGAGGAAGCGTACGTGTATGCAGCTGGTGTTGTATTATGTTCAGCTCTCAATATCTTTGTAATCCATCCGTTTATGATGGGGATTGTGCACATGGGCATGAAGATTCGCGTTGCCTGCTGCTCCCTTATCTACCGCAAGGTAATTCAAAGTATTAAGAGTTGGTATTGCCTTTGCTGAACTGTAAAAGGTTTATGAAGTTTTTGGTGCTGTATTTTTCTCTATTAGTAGTACTCACTTTGATGACGCACTGTGTGGGCAAAATGCAAAGCTTCTGAATGTTAAAGGTAGTGGTATACTGCATGTGGTTAACTACTCTGCTGTGAAAGGTTAAGCTGTTCACTTATATGGTAGATTATTGTGTGTCTAGAATAAAAGCAAATTTTGTTTTCATTCTGTTTCAAACAGCTGATTGTCACTATCTGCTTCACATAGCCCAGCAAGCATGAAGATTCAGGTCTTCTGGCATGTGATGCCATGTCTGTTAGTGAATAGTTATCAGTGTTTCTGATGGGCTTACTGCTCAGATCTTCAGGGTCAAAGTAGTTTACTCCAGTCTTCTTCGACTACTTGGACCCTGAGAATGGAAACAGAAATCCCCTCTGAGACGCTGGTTAACTCTTTGCTAGAGGACATGGCATCATGTCCCAGAGCACTTGAATCTTCATCAGTGCTGTTTTGATAACCTGTAGTCTTACACTGTTGTAATATTGGTTAGGCATTGCGACTGAGCGCGACAGCATTGGGAGAGACTACTGCTGGCCAAGTAGTGAATTTGATGTCAAATGATGTGACACGGTTTGATGTGGCAGTTGTGTTCCTTCATTACTTGTGGATTGGTCCCATCGAGACATGTGTTGTGACTTACTTCATGTGGAGGGAGGTTGGAGTATCTGCTGCAATAGGTGTTGCATCTTTGCTCCTCTTCATACCTCTCCAAGGTGACAAATTCAGTAATACAAATCATGTTACTTTTAAAATGTTTTTAAAGGCACCATATCTACCCTTGCTGTGGCGGCAAGTGCCTGCTGTTTCACTATTGTCTTATTTTTAGATATTTGGTATATACCAATTAAATGCACTCCTCTGTCACTGGAAACCACACGAGAGCATCAGGCTGCTGTCTGTTGATGACATAATGAAGTACTGGTGCAATCTAACCATGAACTTCAAAATATCCTGGAGATGTGGTGTGGCTGTTCGGGTAGGGTGACTACCACATTTCAAGGATGATGATAGTTCACACGGATATAAGACCAAGCTTTCAGTCCTCTGCGATCTGTCACACCCTAGAATCTGCACAGTGCTTTGACAACTTCAGATTTTGGGATAGGACCCTGCATTGTTTGAAAGCAAGTACTGCTGTAAGATCTGGTGTTGAGCATATGAAATGAGTTTGTTGAAAAAGGCATACAGCAGATCACGTATAATTTTCTTCAAAATGATGAATGTAGCATAACTGGATGAAGTTTAGTGGAAATCAATTATTTTAGGTTACAGTGGTGTTGCTAACAGATTAAAGGCAGGAACATTTGGAAGATATATTTGTATTAGCAACTGAGTTTCTTGTGACTTTTTCAGTCATTGTTTATCCAATTGTATGTGGATCATATAATTTGTAATTCTTAGTGAAATAATAGACATGTCTACTGAAGGCCTATTAAATGACAAATCATATTTTGTATATGTATAAGTGAGCAAATTTCATTGAGAGAAGTAGGGTTAATTTAAATTGGCATTTATGGAAAATACAGCATGTTGCACAGAAAATTTTGACAGTGCAGATAATCATGCGGTACACAATATAATTTTCTTGACAACTGTCATTGTAGCAACTCTTTTCATTGAGTCTCACTACATTTTATTACAGATTTCAGGTTCTAAATCCCATACCAGTCAAAATATGTAACACTTTGTTCCTTAATTTTATTCTTCAGTCCCCAGTGTTTTGTCTGCAGGTGATTTGCTTCAGGGTGGAGACAGTGCCAGTGAGCACTGTTTCTTTAAAATCTGTTAGCATGTATTTTGGGCATTGTACGTGTGGTTTAACCTGTATTTATAAAAACACATTTCTAACAAATCATGTGAGATTGTACCTTGCTGTATATATTTATGGCCAACCGTTTGCAGGTTTCCTTGGAAAGAAAACATCTGTGTATCGGCTGAAAACCGCAATTAGAACAGATGAGCGTGTGCGACTGATGAATGAGATTATCTCCGGGATACAGGTCATCAAGATGTACACGTGGGAAATACCATTTTCCAAACTTGTCAACAGTACGCGCAAGTAAGCTCTTGTTTCTGCATGGAAAGAAAGTACATATTTTGCTGATCATGTAGGATATTAGTGAAACACTGTCTGACAGAAGGCATATTGCCCATATGTACAAGGACCACACTATGAAGGCATATGAAGGTGAGGGGAGTCAGACACCACACATTCTGGGATCTAGTGGTGGTAAGTGGTCAGCTTCATGTTCTAAAACATGTCCCATTGAATAATAATTTCAAGAAACAGAAACTTTGAACTTCATTAACATTTTCTAACTGGAGGCATTCCATTTTCTAATGTGTCCAAGTATTGCTGGTAGGTTTTATTAGTCTTCTGCACCAGGAGAGTAATAACAGCTGCAAAATACAAGCTGAAAACACTCTGTGGAGTTGGTCTTTTTATGTGGTGCCATGTTTTGCCTTTTGCCAGTCATACCACCAGTGAATTGATAGATATTGCTCTTTTTCCCACCTGTCAATTGTCTCTGCCATTTCACTCCTGTGAGTTCATGTGGGAGTTAGTAAGAGTTTTCATGTGTTTTAGTCAAGGGTACGCCTGTATGGCCTGCTTGTCAAACCCTCGTGACCATCTCTTTCTTGGCTGGAACTGGAGATTCCTCTGTAGTAGCATCATCCTCTTCCTGAGCTTTGAGAATTTTTTAGTCACCTCTGATTTGCTCTGAAGCAGTAGTTTCTCAAGACCATGTCCAACGTGGTCTTGCAGTGTGGGAGAGTTTGAGACAAAAAACTTGAACTGTGCACCTTGGTAGGTGCTGAAGGTATAGCTGGTTTGCTTGTTGTTTAAAATGCAAACCATAAGCATAGGCTATATAATGAAAAGTGGTAATAACAGGCTGTCTTGTATTGGCAGTTTACTTTGTTGCAGTTGATAAAAACACGCTGATCATGCAGGAAGTTCAAAATTGTAATGGCTTCTAGGATTTGCCATGTGATGTTGCCAAAAGTTTGCGGTTCTTTCAAAAGTTGTTGAAGTGCAGTGTGTGAAACTAATGAAAAGTAATAGTAAAGAAATATAAATTTCTATAAATTGTTACAGATCATTTCAGAACTTTGTTCTGGTAAATGAATTCATTCTAAAAAATTCAGTTTTTGTACATAATGTGTAGCTTTAAGAGTGTAATAAATGCAATTGTTTATGAAATGCTGAATTTGGGACATTTAAAAGCATCTTATTTGAACACCTTATCAAAGATTAGATCATTTAGCTTTACATCTCCTAAACTAATACAATGTACATCTATGTTTGGCACTCAACAGTTTCATATTCTGCATAATATATTTAGTAATTGTAATATTACAGGAATGAGATTCATGCAATAAAGACAACATCATATATTCGAGGCATAGTAATGTCGTTCATTATGTTCACTACTCGAGTCTCGACGTTTGTCACCGTCCTGTCTTACGTGTTATTTGGATATCAAATCACAGCTGAAAAGGTAAACCCCTTATTATTTTTTTACTCATGTTTTTAAGTAATATTGCAAGGTTTAATGAACAAAATTTAAGTGATTGTGATAAAATGATGGGCATTGTAAAACAGTCAATGACCACTTTGTGAAGTATTCATTTGCGTTTATTTTGTACTTCAAATACCCTTTCATCTAGGAGATTGTTGTTTTCGTCATTGAAATTGTTACATATTTGTAATAGCTAAGACTTTAACAAAGCAATAACACTAAAACTGTTAAATTAAACATGGTTACATATTTAAAAAAGTAAAAGTTTGGGAATGAAGATTCAAGTCTCTTTCACATTCAAAACCTCTAATACGCTACTTGCAGTTCGCTTTAACAGCCATGGTTACCATACGTACTGGCAAGAGTATAGAGTAAATTTAATCATATCATTTAGGGTTTAGGCATTCTTTACCAAGTAAAAATAAGTGCATTATGTGGAGTCATACCCTCTGTCTCTATGCCTGCCTGCCTGCCTGCCCGTGGCCTATTATTGCTTGCTCCATCAAAGTACACTCAAAAAAAGGGAGGTTTTCACTAAATATTGTTAGGCAGTTCCAATTTTCAGCTGTATTTATAAAAGAAATATACTTCACAATGTATAAATGGGGCTGTAAACTTTTTTTGTATTATAAGCCAGGCCAAATTTTTTTGTGAAATTTGGTGTGGTAGTTCAGCAGTTTCAATTTTCAGCCATACCGAACAGCTACAAAGCCTGTCTTATAGCTGGCCATAAATGGACTTTTCCATGCAGTCCATAAACGGTTTAAAAGATTTTGTTAAAATTTGATATTGTTTTGAAATACGAAGTGTGCTTATTTCAGTTACAACATTTTGTGTTGTGCTCACATGCTGTTTTTAGAGCAGCTGAAACTGACCTCAATAAACTGCAGATAATGGTGTTAGGAACTTTGAATACGTCATTATGGTGTAAACCTGCCCTGATCTTGTCATTATTAGGGCAATGATAGAAGACATGAAAGGAGGCTGAAAACTTATATTTTTATCTGTTCTGTAAGGAATTGATGTACTCTGCTGGGACTCTGTAGCCATTGGATGTGTCAAGTGATGAAATTGTTGATAAAAGGTTATTATACCCAATAATTGGGATTAGTGAAGATATCTAGACTTTCCACCCTTGCATGTGTGTGTTGCAGGTATTTGTTTTGGTCTCATTTTACCAGCTCCTGAGACAAACAATGACTGTTTTTTTTCCACAAGGAATTGCACAGGTGGCTGAGGCACAGATATCCATTAAGAGGTTACAGGTATGTGCATTTACCATCTTGAAGTATGTGGATCCTTTATTTCTATGGCTGTGAAGTTTTACTGCTGACCATCGGCTCTCAATAATTAAAGGCAGTCACAAAGAATTGGAAGCAAGTGATTTGTGTCCGCTGTTGGTTAATGTTCGTCATTAGGTGTAAGTGGAAGTATGACAAAGAAATACACTTACTGTTGTAAAATTGATGAGAATTTATGTAATAGTCACACATTGGAGTCATGTTTGGGAACAAAATTGTAATAAGTGGTAGTGCTTTTACATTTTCTAGTAATCATATTTAAAATATATGGGAATAAATTTAGTCAATAAAATAATCACTTCATTTAAGACTATGAACTGGATAAAACAGGATTCTTATTTATTGTGCAGTTATAATTTGTTAGGCAGTGTAATGTTTTTAAAATATTAATGGCCATAAGGTACAACAGTTTTATCTTACTCATTCTTCTGCTCAGATAAATTCTAATCTCTGAATCTGAGGGAAAGACACACTGGATAGGATGGAAAGTCCTTCATTATAGATTTTCCAAATGTGTGGGTATTTAGAAGTGTAGATGTTGTTATGTATTTCAGATTTGAAGTGTATTGTGATTGTGCCGGTGACTGGTGGTGATGGTGCATATTTTAACTTGCGGATTGGTAGAAGGGTTGTGACAAATGTAGCTCTTCTCTGCACTTGCTAGCGGATAATGGTAAATGACATTTGCTGGCCATGCTTTGCACTATTGTAATGTTACCCCCAGCCTGAAGGCCAACTGGCAGTCCCATAATATCAGGGAATTTAAAATACCCCATTCCTGAGCAATGAACAGAGTATAATATTTAGGTAACTTAATGTTACTCTGTCACTTGCAAACTTTATATAATGCTAAAAATGTTTAGTCAGGGCTCTTCCCTTGAGCATAAAGCAGCTAGGGCATGAAGCTGATCATTTACCTCCATCTAGTGCCAAGTTTAAGAACGCATGGAACCATATGTGTACTTCTGCACATACTCACATTACTGAGCTAAATCTAAGTACAGATTAATTTTTTATGGTTAACTTAAAAGTACTGTATAAAGTGGAGAGATGATTGAATATTGCAGGGAACATGAGTTTGAATATGGATAATGGAATGTGTCAGAAGTAATTCGAACTTACTTTAGACTAATATCTCATCATTGTTATAGACAGATTGATGAAAAACACAGAAAAAGAAGAGTCAGCACTGCTGTCCAGATCTGAACTGATTAGAGGGTGCATGCACTGCCATTGTTAATTCTTTACAGTACAGTAATGGCTACATGTCACCACTTTTAACAATACAAGCTTTCTATTTTGGCCACACAGTGTATTTATGAATCTCATGTGTGTTTCATGCATCTCAGAAGAAACAGTGTTTAGTTCCTCAAACAGCATCAGCCAGGTGGTCTTTGTAATGGGCGTGGGGTGTCTTCTGTGAGAGGAACTGAAGTCATAGGGTTACACATTTGCTTAGTGCCACATCTTGTTGTCTCACAGTTTCATTTCTTTTTCATATGTAGAAGTTCATGTTGTATGAAGAAAGAGATGTGGAGACAGGGATGTCTGTAGCTGAAAATAACATTGTGCATACATGTGATGAGGCCAGTGATATGCAAAATCAGGGTAGTGAAGTATTAGGAGTTAGAATAACTAATGTGACTGCTCAGTGGATGCCGCAGTCACATGAGAAGACCCTCAGCAAAGTAACAGTAGACATCAAGCCAGGAATGCTGGTGGCTGTAATTGGGCCTGTTGGTGCTGGGAAGGTGAGACCATTATTTTTGATTGGCATAGTGTTTAGTGTATCACAGAGAAAAATTTTGAGGTCTCTGTTCTTCTGGGATGTAGTGCTGCATCACGGGGTGCACAGACTAGAATAGAATATATAATGCATTCAATCCCTTAAAGATCTGATGCATGTGGGCCTTTTTATTAACAGACCCATTGTGCTGCCTTATTCTGTAACCTTTTCTGTGTAGAAAAGGACCTTATCCACATCCTACAGCCTTACTAAAGTTCAGGATTGATCCTGGATGACGTTTCCTAATAACATCTGGGTCCAGCTTACCCAAGCCCAGAGAGAGATATCCAAATATGGCTAAAACATCACACCTGCGTAATATATGGGAAGATGACTGAAATTGTTCCCCGCTCCTACATGTGAGATAATCACAAAGTCCATTACGTGCAGATGCTGTCTTAGAATATTGTGGATAAACATAAGGCTACAAACACATGATATATAACAGAAGAATATATCAAGTACAGGTTCCAGCCCAGTAAACATATTGGCCGAGCCTTCCATTGCTAAGGGCCTTTATGTTCCCCTTATGGAGCCCCTGTAAAAAGAAATGCTCCTTTTCAAGAGCCTTCTATTACATGCCTCTTGGAATCCTCCCTTGCAAGTTTCCCTTATGGAGCCCCTACATGCAGAGAGATGCTCCATTTCCCGAGCCTTCTTTACATATCTTCCAGAGTCCTCAGTAAAGGAGCTTTCCCCCCATGTTCCCCTTGCAGAGCTCCTGTAGAGAGAGAGAGCCTCTGTTTCCAGAGCCATCTTTTACCTGTCTGTAAAAGTCCCCGTTAAAGGAACCCCCTCCAGGCTCCTTCAGTGGGGCCCCTTTGGAGGGAGGTGGTGGTTTCCAGAGCTTCTTTTACATACCTCCAGGAGCCCCTAGTGAATGGGGTCTCCTGACAAAAATAAAATCTTACCTCTCTCTAAGTCCCCGATAAAGGAGCACCTCCTCCATGTTCCCCCACATGGACTCCTATGGAGAGAGATGCTCGTTTCCAGAGCCTTATTATACATATCTCTCAGACACCCTAGTGAAGGAGCTTTCCAAATAGTTACCTTTCTCTCTAAGTCCCCGGTAAAGGAGCCCTCCCTCCTCCAAGTTCCCCAGTGAAGCCACCTGTGGAGAGAGAGGCCTCTTTTCAGAGCCTTCTTTTACAGGTCTTTTTACTGAGAGAAAAGAAGAGCCCTGTTTTAGGCCCATAGACCCCAGCCGCCAGTCCCCTATTCTGTCCCAGAGCCATCCGTAAACCAGACAAACCATCAGAAATCCATAGGAGCTTTAGATCATGAATCCAGTTTTCTGTGGATAGAAAAGTAGCCGTATAAAATGGTCCAAAATTATATTTGGGCTTTATGGAGCCACTTCCCATCCTAAAAACAGATTGAGGCTCTTGAATTCTACTCTAGATTTCCTTTGCCGAGTTCCTATAAAAAGAGATACTGTGTTTCCAGAGCCATTGGTTTATTCACACATTCATTGATTGATATCTCTTTGAGTCCCCAGTTAAGGAGCTCTCCCATGAAACGCAGGCAAAACAGTCACCATCAGTGGAGTTCCTTGCAGATGGAAGCCGTATGTACAGTGGGTTGCAGCCTGGTTCTCCAAGAGGATTGTTTATGACACTGCTATTGACTATCCCACTGCCATGCAGCCTTCAGCACAGTACCTTCCACCTTGTCCTGGGTAGACCAGAGCATCATTAGCCATTGTGTGTTGTAGTAACCCTCTACGGGGTATCCCATTCACACCTGTTACGACCTCCCACATGACCCAGTTTACGGATTGCCAGCATGTATCGGAGTAACTCCCTCAGGGCACCCCCTCCACACCTGTTTCCATCTCCACATATCTCTCAGGTACGGATGAGGATTTGGATTTACGGGAGGCGAATTACTGTGTGATTAGTGCCCAATGTTTCAAGAGTATCATATCTAAGAAGAACAGAAACTGCAGTTGCATTGCTATAAAAGCCTAAAAACTTGTGAATAAATATTGTATTCATGTGTTCAGTACAGTTCGAAATTTAATAACTTATTTTGAAGGACAATGAGCTGGTGTGGCAAGTAACATGCATGTGGAAAATCACAAACATGCCACACTTTTGACTACAAAATTTGAATGGAAGAGATATCCCCAAAGATTATATGCATGTGAGAGGATAATATTGGTAAGTAAATAGGGTCGGAGGTTATTTTTTTTAAACTTGCTGAGGTTAAATTTCCTTTCCTAATTTTGATACACCACATTCAAAATAACAAATAACAATTTTGCACAAGTACAGTATCTCTAAAATAAGTGAATATACCAAATGTCAGTATCTAGGTAGTTAGACTGACAATGTAAATAATGAGCAGATTGTAGGTTATTTAAATTTAGCACACAGTTAATATTTAGTTCTTCTCTTCACAGAGTTCCTTGCTGCAGGCAATTCTGAGAGAACTGCCATTGATTGAAGGAACAATTGAAGTGGGTGGTACAATATCATATGCATCACAGGAACCGTGGATGTTCACTGGATCTGTGCGTCAGAACATTTTGTTTGGTGAACCATTTGTACGAGAACGCTACAGCCAGGTAGTGAAGGTTTGTGCTCTCAAGCATGATTTCCAATTGCTGCCTTATGCTGACAAGACGATTGTTGGAGAGCGAGGTGTTTCCCTCAGTGGAGGCCAGAGGGCTCGTGCAAATCTTGCCAGGTATGTTGATTGCACATACTTCCCTGAATTTTTAGAGTCAAATAGAGTGGTAAAGGTAACATTATTGCTGCTTTGTTACGGACATGTACAAGTAAGGCTCCATTTTTAAGTTCGTTGGTTCCTGTTGTTCATTCTTAGGGAAAATGCTCTCAGGATTGGACACATGGTGGGTCACATGATGTTCAGAATGTGGTGATGAAGGAAAAAAATCCCATAACCC
Organism: Coptotermes formosanus; assembly: GCA_013340265.1. NCBI lineage: Eukaryota > Metazoa > Arthropoda > Insecta > Blattodea > Rhinotermitidae > Coptotermes > Coptotermes formosanus. The sequence continues at coordinate 1,268,250 of BLKM01000403.1, read as the reverse complement.
ATGCTAATGAATGAAACATAGTAATCTCTTTCATAGTTGGTACCCATACTGAAAATGGTTAACACAGATGGCCCTGGACTTAACCTGTCCTGTGTCAAAGAATTCTAAAGTAGTTTCAACAGTCTTAAAATATTTTATGCTTTTAAAGCATATTCCTCCAAAATTTTAAATTTTTTGAACTCTGCTTTTCTTTGCTTATTGTGTTTTGATCGAAGTACAGATGTGTACTGTACTTTAGTTTCAGTCCTTTTATTTGGAATATATTGCAGGAATGACCGTTCTGAAGTTGGTTGTTAAAACGTAATTACTATAAGCCACACCACACAGTCATACAGACATGAAGCCAAGCCTTGTAAATCCATTTTCAAGAATCAGACATTTTGCTTATTCAATTGAACATCAATAAACACAGTAACCCATCTATCTCGACTACTCATGAACCACAGTGTGCTGTTATTAATTTCATTAGGCATAGATTTAGGCTGTTACCTCCATTGAAGGTGTTGGAATGCATATCACAAAAGGCAGATCAGAGGGAGGGAGGGAGGGAGGGAGGATCTACCAGCTGTCTTCACTCTGCATGCGTTGTCCCACTTTCACAAGTGTGACTTGTATTTTGGCTTTTATTTCATCTCCAGGTTTGTCTCTCTGTGTGTGCTGGGGTCACGTTTGCTGTTTTATTTGCATTATTTCTGCAAATAATTATTTTTATTACATGTATTTAACATTGGAACATAACATGTAATTCTCACAAATCTGATACCGGGTTATTAAAATTAGTTGTAGCATTTAGCTTAAACTCTATTACATTCGGTTAAGTTTAATGACAGTAATGATTACAGCAGTGAATAATAAGAAAACTACTCCCTCCTCCAAAGACAGGGAGATGAGTCTGAGGTGTTACTGTAAGGCAGGTGTAGAATGTAGGTAGGGTGGGGGAGCAGGCAGCCAGCTTGAACCCCACTAACAGTGTTCATTCCTTCCTTTGCCTGAGGTTAAACTGTAGCAGTGATTTAATTTTTCTGCTGCTGTATACAGGGCTGTGTACAAGGATGCTGATGTATACCTGCTTGATGACCCTCTGTCTGCAGTGGATCCACATGTAAGCAAGCATCTGTTTGAGGACTGCATTGCTGGTTTCCTCAAAGGCAAGACAGTAATCCTAGCTACACACCAGTTGCACCATCTGAAGCAAGTCGACCGCATTCTCATTTTCAATAACGTAAGGCATATGTAACATTTCATATCAACTCAAGCCATTACAGTGCAGGGTAGGAATGTGGAGACAGTATCTTCACATTGTTCCATAGTTCTTTAATAATATGTAGCAGCTGCACCAAAACCATGAAATGATGGCATAGTTGTGGATTATTTGGTTATACTGTGTCAGTTGAACAGATGATTCAACTTCAGATTTAGATCATTAGTAGAGGATAGTTATGGATGTTGAACTGGAAAGAATCAACAGAGGCAGTGGTAAGGGTTTATTGTAAGTACCCTCTTTGCATTTGCCTAGAAGGACTAGGGGTGCCTGTTGTTCAGACAAGTTTAAAACTGCGCACACCTGAATAAAAGCCAGGTGTGTTGCTATAGAGTGTCCATTGGAAAGTGGAGCTCGCACTGCAGCAAGTTCTGTCAGGTACTTTGTGATTAATCTCTGGTGGTTTTATCACAGTGCATTCAGTTACAGTGTGTCATGTGAGGGCATAATTACACAGGCAAGGTCATAAGCTTGGTGCAACAGATGTAAATTTTTGTTGTTTGTTTGTGAAGGTTTTTATGGTGGGAAACTATATAAGGGAGAAATCCTACAAAGGGTATTGTAGGAAATTTAGAAGTCCCTTTGTGCTTCCGTTTACTTGAAATCAGAAATATATTGACTGGTATCCTTGTTAAAGGAGAATCAGTGATTCACCTGGAATATTTTTTCAGCAGAAACACCAGATGATACTGGGGTGTGTTCAGAGGCATGTCCATGAAAGTCTTTAAGATTGTTGTCACAGGAATCTTGTATTAAAGGCATTCCAACATGCAGCTACAAAATTGCTTCATTTGAAGCCATACAGATTTACAGTCGTGCAAAATCTCCATGAGACAGACTGTGTAGTGAGAGTATAATTTTGTAGCTGGTACTGTGAGGCACTGTACTATGGTAAAATCTGTCTTTGCTAATTTATTTTAGGGATGAGATTACTTAAACGGTCATTTAAGTACTCAAAATAACATACTGGTTGGCAGATAATCCAAGACTAATATGCAGTCTACTGTTGCATGACATTAAATTTGGAGTATGGTGCATTGTCAGTGCAACAAGAATAATCAGCCCCAGCTTCTTTTTGGGCATAGTAAATTCACAGATATATACTAGAAAAATTGTTGCACCCTTTTTTCTAATTCGAGTCATGAAAATGAGTACTGGTTCTCCCAGCAAGCTGGTACATGCACCCATATAGCTAATAAGTTGGTGGCTGCCCTGCATAACATTTTTGGGACTGAGTAAAAGTCATCTGTGTCCTGCTCATCTAGCCAATCTGATGCCAGATATCTGGGGGGAAGTTTGAAAGACAGTGTATATAAAAACAATCCACACACTTAAAAAAGCAATATTAAGCATGAAGTATCAGCAGTTCTTAGACAAGAACTTTAAACAGTTCTTAATGATTTTTTCATCTGGTGTCAAGCAATGTACACAGTGTCTTTGGGAATGAAAGATCTTTCACAGATGCTGAAGATGTGCAAACATTGTTAAATCTTTTCAGATGACCATAGTTTTGTGCTCTTTCCTGAGCCATTGGCAAATGTGGATGATAACTGATTGAACTGGGACACAGTGTGTACTTATTGTGGTCTGATTTATTCATTGTGGTAATTGCTTTAATATATTTCCTGTGATAAGGGTGTGACAATTACATTGCAAAGAAAGATAAATGCAGAAGTATGTAGCCAGTTCAGGAGTGTTGGTACTTGTTCATGTTCATCCCATGGTATTTCACAGGGCTCAATAGCTGCACAGGGAACATACAGTGAGCTGCAAGCCACAGGACTTGACTTTGCAAAACTTTTGAATGATAATTGGGAAGAACATGCTCATGAAGAGGATCAGGCTTTACAAAAGACATTGCGGCAGGTGTCTGTTTCAGTAAGTGTGTAAAATAACTGCTTGTCAGAAATGATTAACCGTTACGAGCAGTAGCTCCATTGAGTGATTGATTGATTGGTTGGTTGGTTGGTTGGTTGGTTGATGATTGATTGATTGGTTCAGTGATTTATAGATCAGTCAGTTGATTGTAGAGCTCAGAAGTGAGGCGCTGTCATGCAGTTGGCTGCCTTTGTTAAAACAGGAGCCACAATGTGCATACACACTCAATATTTGTAAGAAGTAGATTATTAAGCAAAACTAGGTTAAATACGAAGAAATTTTCTGGAAATTTGAAGGCAGTTTGTAAGTGACCCGAAATGTAACTTGCAAAAGCGGGCACAATAATCTTGGGAGGAGTTTACCCAGTCAGTGGGTGTTCTAAAGTGAGAACATCAGGGTATTGTGACACGAGGGAGGCTTTATTATGTCATCAATACTTGAAAGACGGTAAATATTATTCAAGTTATTTTACTTTTATTTAGAAACGTCATATCTCTACTTAATCCAGATGGAGGTACATGACAATGGAAACAATAAAACTCAGGAACCACTAATGTCACTGTAACCAGTTACGAATGGTAATGTTTGTGTCAATCGCATCAGCTCAGTGTGTCTGGAACCTTTCAGTCTCATGCACTGATTTCTGTAAACTTTCTGTTTGTAGCTTATACAAGAATTGCATATGTACACACATACACGGTAACGAAAGATAAACACTGAGTACGTATCTACATCCATTTATTTCTTTCATGGAGCAATAATTAATGTGAAATAGATGTACCAGTTAGAGAATACAAAGGATACACTGTGTTTTTGTATTCAATTTGTAAGCTGTGGGATGTTGGGGATACTGTAGTCAGTGTAATGACTTGCTATAGACTGTACAGTTCGGGGTTCAAGCCCCAGTAGGGGGTGAGACTTTCTGGACTCATCCAGACCGACTTCAGGGTCCACCCAGGCTGCTGTAGAATGGATACTGAAGTTCTCATCCGGAAGTGAAGCAGCCAGGGCATGACATTGACCACTAAACCCCTTCTAGTGCCAAGGTTAAAGAAAGGGTGGTACCTCTGTGCCTTCACGTCATGTTATAGGTGAACTTTACCATTATTGATTATCCCATGTTTACTGTTACTGGTAATTTACTGTGTTAATCGCGCTAAATTGCTTTTTGCAGTAAGATGTAAGTTCACCAGTCATAAAGATTTTCATGTAACTGTGTGTAGTCATAAAACGTTTGATATTTTACATTTTATGTTATAAGTGTTGTAAGGACCCATATGGTTCTGTAACCTTGTACAGATCCTTGCAATGTGAATAAATGAATGAATCATATGCTTATAATATGTTTAGAGATATGCATTAATGTCATCTCAGGAAGTGAGATACTGGGTCATAGAATAATTATGGATATTGTATTGTGTGTGAAAAAATTACAGTTCATTTAGATATTGTGTATGATCAGGTGTATGCATTGAGAAAGTGGGTATTTGGGCATGAAGATGGCATTTTGAGCACTAATACATGCTGTCTGGTTAGTAATTCTTGCTAACTGGTGGATGCAGTTGTATGACTGTATGTGAACATTGCATGTAATTAACTACACAACAGGATGCAACAGTATGACTGAAGAGGATTTGGCATGTTTTTTATTCTAGCAGAAATGTATTTTGCTTACTGCAGGAGATTACAAATCTCTCACAGACACCAGCAATGAAAAATAGAAATAAATGAAGTAAATAAAAAATAAGTAAAATAAAAGAATTAAAAACTAATTGAAATTGAAATAAAAAAATAAACAAGTTAATCGAAAGCCAATGACACAGTGAATCATTGTATTGTTCTTCCCGTGGGTTACAGAGTGTGAACTCTGTGGATGAAGAACAGCCAGAACCAAAGCAGGTGGCAGAGATGCGAACGGTTGGGTCTGTAAGCTCCAAGGTGTACAGTGCATATCTACGTTCAGGTGGCAATTGCTGTGTCATCTTAACTGTAACCCTTCTGTTTGTCATGGCACAAGTGCTGGCTAGTGGATGCGATTACTGGATCACCTACTGGTAAGGGTAATGAATGTGAGAACTATCTTTTTCAGCACTATCTGCTTCTGATCAAATGCTGCTAATCCTGATTGTTGTACAGATATATCTAAATGAGAATAACAGGGATAATCATATCAGTTATAGAAGACAGTGACTCGTGTATGCACTGCGTGCTTTAACACTCAAACTTTGGTGTCATGACCCACAAGACCACGGTATGAATCATCACCATCATGAAAACCTAGAAATCTTTTTCACATATGTAAAAATTGGATCAGTTTGTGAGAAAGTAGAGAAGCTCAGTGTGAGAGAATTGCAGTATATATATCACTGCCCCTGCAGAGTTCATGGTGTGCCACCAAAACATATTTTGTAGTACTATAATCCTGACACAGTTACAAATCAAACCGAGTTCTAACTTCTGGTTACTGTTAACTGTGGCAATATTAGATGGAATAACTCTTTGATGTGACAGTATCTGTTATGATATAATATGTTATCACCAAGGATGGGTGACATGGATGATTCACGGACAGGTTGTTGAAACCACCCAATTAACAGATATATTTATTTATTTATTTATTTATTTATTTATTTACTTGTTATATATTTAACAATGCTTTCAATAACTTACATTATTGTATTATTGAAAGGCTGGATGATTGGCATAGTAACAGAGCCATATTCCAGTTGTGTTCACAGAATAGCAGTAACAGCATATGTATTTTAGGGATGACATATATTAGGTAAGGTATATATATGTCTGATGTGAGTATGGGGGACTACTAGATTCCAGTCATGGTAAGCTGTAGATGGCCGCCTTTGTTGGTTATCACATCTTGTAATATACAATAGAATCCCTTTAATTCGGATTCTGATACTCTGGAAAACCTGATACCTTGGTAGTTTAGGAAAACATTTCCAGTGTGGAAATCCTCCAGGCAAGCCTCCAAGAGTCTCTCTTCATTGACACTAGTGGTGGTATCTCCTGACCCTTTGTCTCCTACTCGATCAGTTTCTCCAGCTATGAAGACTTCTGATCCACAATCTCCTGGTCCTCCAATATCACCAATAGAACCTGAAGATATTTCATAAAAAATACAAATGGACCGTGACAGACTTGCACCAGCAGCTGAAGTAGATACCCAGATGGAATACTCCTCTGATTATTTGTGCAACCAAAGCACGGGAGCAGTAAAATAAATTACCTGTAAGAACTTACGTCAGTATATGTACTGTCTGATAATCTGGAATATTTGATAATCAGGGACCTGCCCAGTCCCACGGGTGCCAGACTTGAAAGAATTCTAATGTACCTATCACTGTCAATAAAAATGTAAACACTTCCACTTCAGACATCAATGTTTATATTCTTGCCAGGTTTTCTGAGGCCAGAGAGATTGGCAGGTCTGTCATTGGAGGCAAGAAACAAAAAACAGTCCTCTGAAATAACTGTAAAAGCCATTAACATTAGTTTTGTGACAGCCAAATATGAGCTAATTTGGTGGAGAGTGCATGTTGTTCCCATTCAGCACAGGCCTATGTCATTTTGTGTATGTAATTTTGTTCACAGGACAGACGCTGAGGAGAAGCTTTCTGAGCGACAAAATTCACATAATCATAATGATTCATTTGAAAATGACAACTACAGAAATGAGTCCCTTGCAAATGACACTGTACTGGACAACACCTTGGGCACGCTGAGTAGAGAGACCTTCATTTATATTTATGCTGCTGTGACTCTAGGCACCATTGTAATAACACTGATGAGATCGTTTGCCTTCTTCAGTGTTTGTATGCGTGCGTCCGTGAATCTCCATGATTTAATGTTTCGCAGCATCACACGTGCTACCATGTACTTCTTCAACACAAATCCTTCTGGTAAGTGCTGATAAACTTGCGTGTCATCGTGATTTGTGTTACAATATTTGAGTCCAGATAAATGAATTTAGCCACAGTACTCATATGTCTTAAACATAAAAACTGTGCATGTATGTACACACATGATATTTGCACCTTACAGGACATATATGGTGTGTCTGACAGTTGGCATTTTTTTTATCAGACAGCCTCAGTGAATCATTTGATGACAGATGTACATAGTGTCACATTTTATGTAATTATAAAGGGCAATATGTGTAGTTACTAGGCTCACAGAGGATGGGGACCTTGGGTAAGATACTGAAATTATTTGGCATGTAACATGGCAGTGTTTTAATAAAGGAGAGATGTGAAGGCATGGGTCGGATATATGACAGACAAGTAAAAAGGATGAGGAAGACATATGGGAGAAACATGTGAAAGGGATGAAGGCAAAAGAGAAAAGGAATGGAGAATGGTGATATGGAAAAAATTATTTTCCTTGGGAGACTAAAGTTGTGCATGCACTGAAAGTTATGGGCAGGTGATGGTATTTATAGTTACTAATCCTAGTTTATATGACAGACAATGAGGCTTTCCATTGAAGTTGTGATGGTCATTACACTAATTTGCATATAATTTTTGTGTGTGTGAACGTGTTTTTTGGCATCACATAATGTGTGTATGGGGACCAGTGTAAATCCGAAGCTGTGAAAAATTTTGGGAATGTTTATTAAACTTTTAACTTTATTTGAGAGTCCAGAGTTTGAGTCCACACTCGTGACAGTTCTTTAGGTTTTTCGAAAGTGGTTGGCATTGTGCAAGAAATTTTGACTTGGCCATGAGTTACCATGCTAGTTTCATGGAAATTTAAGTTACAGAAAGTAGAAGTTCAACTGGTTAATGGCAGACATTTGATCAAGAAGGACGTAGTTGCTTAATTTTTAAGCATTTTATATGATAATCTTCTGCATAAACATGAAATTTGTAAGTCCTCAAAGCAGTTTATGTTAAGACTGCTGTCTTGCGGAATGTGACACTGTGTATCCTGACATGAAGTTAAAATTTGGTAAAAAATCAATTTTTTGTTACTGAAGAAATGGAAGAGTGTATACTGTGAGGAAGATGAAGGAAACGCATACAGTTAGGAGGAAAATGAAAACATTGGAAGCACAAACAGTAATGAGGAAAACTGGAAGTGCGTATCTTCTGCTAATTGTACCTGGCACTGTGGAAGCCCTGTAACTAGTAAAACAAGAAATCAGAACACTTGCACAAAGTGAACAGCTTTAGTGCAAAATATAATAATTTGCAGCATGCATGAGAAGCATGTGGTAGTGTTCTGGAATAAAAATGAAGAACAGGAAGTTGTAACTTAACTTGCTGATTTTTGGAGAACTTGTGTTCAAGTAATTACTAAGTCATGATGTACGCAAAAGACTCTTTATGACTTGGAAGTTTGTAAAGTTCAGTCTAATATACTGTTTAATTTTTTAATTGTTTACCAGGTCGGATACTAAACAGATTTTCCAAGGACATGGGAGCCATAGATGAGATGCTGCCTGCTGCAATGGTAGACTGCTTGCAGGTAAGAAGTAACATAGCTGAGCTCTATGTGTCTGTGATACCCACATTGAACATGGTCAGAAAGTACTAGTGGGACCAGATTTCATAATATGTGGAGATAATTTTAAAAGGATTTCCATCTTTAAGTTAAAAGTTCGGTGCTACTGAACTTTATGGGAATGAGTTGTGCCAAGTGTGGTTGAAGCTTGCAGACATTAATTTCTTTTTTTTTTTATTCTTTAGTCATTTTCGTTCTGATCTTTGTCACATTTAAAGTGTTCACTGTGATCAGTATAATGCCACATAGCCTGAAATACATGGCCTTCCAAGGCTTATGATTCCCATTGATATTGTAACACACTTCCTTCCATTTCCTCACAAGCCCCTTGGTCTCTCTTCCTTTTCCTTGTCTAGGTGCACATTTCTAGTCTTAGTCCCTCATGGCCCTCTTAAGACATACATTTTGCATCAATTTGTTCTGGGCCCCCACTCTATCTCTCCTCATGGTGAGATCACGGTGACCACTCCCATTCTCCCACCTCACTGTAAGCAATCATATTCCATAACTGACTTACTGGTACCCTAAAAATAGAGGTAGTATATGTGTGCAGTGTGCTGGTAACCATCCTCAAGGCTACGTGGCATCAATGTCCCAGAAGAACACAGTCTCATATAACGTATCTGTAATATTTCTGTCTTTTCTCTGTGCTGATTGCCTACCAAATGTGTATCTTGCTTATTCTGTAAGTCACCAACTGACAGTTTTCTGACTTCCCTGGTCCTGTTATCCTTGTTAGTTAATGAGGCTGCATAGACTGAACCTACCTGCATGCACTCATCAGGCTGATTGGATGACTGATGTATGGTGAAGTTGTATGTGGCAGGTGTTTGATGGATATTAGTGCTCAGAATTTCTTTTGTTATGCGTAAATGTAGATTCTTATGTGCCAAACCAACTGTTTACTACATCATGTGAATTTTTCTGGTTTAGGAGTAAGAATTCCTTGTGTTCATATCATAATGTGTTCAGTGAGCCTCATCTGAGAACAGACTTGTTAGGCAGAATTTGTTGCTGGAGTTTCAGCCATTGACAAAACTGCATGGCTGGTGTGGTGACCTTGTAAAAGGTTTTTGTACTCCTTTTTGATGATACAGGTAAAAAACACACAGAATCCTTCACTCTTCTGTCAGGGCAACAGCAAGTCATGGAAATTCTGCATATGATTGTACAGGGGTATCACTGCACTGCGTCCAGAGACCGTCTTTTTCTCAAAGCTAGTGTTGCCCACATTATTCGTTCATTCATGGGAAGAAATCTGTTTCCACCAATATTCTGTGTACACTTTGAAATGTGTTTTCAATGTGTAAATCTGCGACCTTGATATCATCATTGGCATTGCAGGAACCTTACCATTTGCATTGAAGAAACTCTGTACAAAATGCATGTTAGCACATTGCTTATTTGTAAATTTTGAAGGCATTTCAATAATACTTCTGCAAAATAAAACACAGCCACAACAGTTGACACTTACAAGTAGGCAGAGAATTTAACAGTTAGAGGAGCGGTGCCAGCTATCTATGCTAGCATTGTACTTCATCATGGTTAGAGCTCAGTTGATAGTAATTGGTGCCTAGTTAGATACGTGGTGCTAAACCCCAGGAACTGTGACACAGGTCCAGTTGTTTAACTTACTTAATGGAGGTAATTTTTATTTTTATGACACAATAAGAAAGAAAAATTAAATTCATGTCTCTGCACAGAATTCTGTCAATTTATGGGAATTCTATTACTGTTACTTTTTAAAGCTCAAATTTGCACAAAATCAAGTAAATATGACATAAATAATATATTTCTGATTGTGTGTTTCCAACTTTCTACCCCGGAGGCTCATTTAGTTTGGTGGTACTAATGCTGCTAGCAATGACGACGACATGACTGCCACTGCCGCCGCCGCCACCACTTCTACTGGTGCTACTACTGGTGCTGTTTTTTGCCTTTGCCCTTGTCATGTCATTGTCTCCACATTTGTCTCTTTTTCATGCCTGCTTTGTACTGTCCTTGGTCCAGACCTGGAGACTGGATCTGATTGGGGTTGTTCATGGTTTTTCTCAGTATTTCCAGGCAAGCGTCAGTCTAGTACCTTCCTTTCGTCTGTTGGCCACACTCAATACCTGTTCACTAATTATCCTACCATTTAGCACTGTATGTGATGGGCTAGTGACAGTTCATTCAGTAAACTGTAAACAATTTCTTTTTTTTAGATTGGGTTAGCAATGCTTGGCATTATCATCGTTGTGGCTGTTGTGGACTACTGGCTCCTAATTCCCACCGTCTTTGTTGGCGTTATTTTCTACCTCCTTCGCATTGTCTATTTATCCACGTCACGCAGTGTTAAGCGGCTTGAGGGAGTCAGTAAGTGTCAGTGTACTGATTTGTTGTAATGTTTTCACATACGCAGATTTAGATCTGTAACATGTATGACTCCAGTTATGAGTGACAGTATGGAATACTAAAGTACATGCCACATGCAGGAAGTAGGTATGATTATGGGCATGGATTAAACTGGCCATGATTTGTGTTTTGAGTAGTGAAGCTCAGAGTGAGTGAGTGAGTGAGTGAGTGAGTGAGTGAGTGAGTGAGTGAGTGAGTGAGTGAGTGAGTGAGTGAGTGAGTGAGTGAGTGAGTGAGTGAGTGGCACAGTGTCTTTCACTGTTATGTGTACATGTGTGACGTTACATAATATTTGCGTGGTGCACTGTCTTGCCGCGTGCTAAGGTGTCATATGATGTGATGTTACATGTAACGGAATATCATGTGATGTAATGTAATGTAATGTAATGTAATGTGATGTGATGTGATTTGCTCTGATATTGTAATGTGGCATTATGTTACATTACATTATGTTGTGTCATGCCATGCCACATTTTGCCTTGGCATGTAGTGTCAAAGCCATCCATGTTATATTTGTTATATTATACTAGTACAGCTGCTACTCTGACGTAGTGTACAACAAAGTAGGTTCATGCCTTATTTTCCTGTCATGGTGCATGTTTAAACAAGCAAAATTCTCAATGCATGCTTACACTTTTTTGTCCAGTTTAGGTGTTTTGTGATTTTGCTTTGCTGTGTTGCAGCCCGAAGTCCTGTGTTCCAGCATCTCAATGCATCTCTTCAGGGTCTGACAACTATCAGAGCTTTTAGGGCAGAGGCTATACTGGAAAAGGAGTTTGATAACCATCAGGTAAAGTAGGTGGTTGTAGACAGCTGGTAATAATGTAGAGTACTTGAATATCCACTGAAAACTTAATTTACAAAGAAATTGTATACTGACTGACATTTGTGGCTGATACTTCCTTAGGTGATCACTGTATTACTACTGCATGTGTTGATTGTTAGAAGACTTTCCTGTTGCCTTGCAGCTGGCTTCAAGAATAGGAAAAGTGGTGGTTAGGGGTAGGAAACGTTTCCAATGTCTGGGATGCTGCAGATACTTTCATACACTTTAGGTCAGTAAAAATAGAAATTACGTGTGTATGAAATCAGTTTAATTTAATGGATTAGGATTTTGTTGATAATCTTTGGTGCGTTTCTGTAACATAACATTTTCGGATTCATCTGATTTGCTTCCATGACAAACTGGCATTCTTCAATTGCTGATGGTACGATGCAAGGGAGACTGTTTCTGTGCATGCTGTGAATGTACTGGGAAGTGCAGTTAATGCTGCACTCACTGCTAAGTAGTCTGCATCATGGCGTGGCTGCTTCATTGTTGGTGGAGAGAAATGTCTTGGACATTTTCACCCTTGATGATGACGACACTGTGTTGCCCCAAAACATCAGGATTCAATTACCCCTTGAGGCAGCATCCTATTCCAGAAGAGTGGAATTTGAAGTTATTGATTCCATTGAACTTGGTAATGGTTAGAAGTAAACCTAGGGTCATTTAAGATAAGTTTAAAAAGTAATGTGATTCTAATTGGTGTTAATTGCTGCAGGATTTGCATTCTGGGGCATGGTACCTGTTCATTGCATCCAGTCGAGCGTTTGGTTTCTGGTTGGATGTTGTGTGTCTGATCTATATAACAGTTGTCACCATTAGTTTCTTTCTGATTGGAGGAGGTGAGTTACTTGATATTCATTTAGATTTGCTACTTTTTGACAAGAAAAAATATTATCATTGTGTCTTGGACTTTTGGACAGTATTTCCCCACAATTTCCTTTCGCAGTAAAAGTTCTGTAGTGTTCCTTTGTTCATCCTACCTATTTCTACCGTCCTGACGTAATCTCAAAGAATATGAAGTGAAGAACAGTAATTTTGAAGTTTTGCGCTACATAAGTTTGCTATGTTCTCTTAGTTCATATATATTTTATGTACAGATGAAAGAAAGAAAATTAAAGGAAGAAAGAGAAGGAGGGAGGGAGGGAGGGAGGGAAGGAAGGAAGGAAGGAAGGAAGGAAGGAAGGAAGGAAGGAAGGAAGGAACTAATGGAAGAAATGGAGAAGAAGAAGAAGAGATATTCTCCTTACTTCCTTTTTGTGAAAAAACTTTCAGCGTGTGTGTGTTTCTATTAGGGTGAACAATGTATCTTGCCTGTAGAAATATGCATGAAAAGTTACAGTTGTATAATGTTATGTTTAAAAAACAAAACATAACATATTTCAAACGGAGTGGTAGCATGCATTTACTGCTGTCAGCTTTATTGTGAGTACAGATTTTACATACCGTTATTGATTATTGTTGCCAAGTATTTTGACACTGCTACATTTTCAGATGATTCATCAGCAGTTCTTATATATTTTACATTGTTTCTTATTACCTACAGACAACACTGGAGGAAATGTAGGGCTGGCCATAACACAGGCCATTGGCCTAACAGGGATGCTGCAGTGGGGAATGCGGCAGTCAACAGAATTAGAAAACCAGATGACTTCGGTGGAGAGGGTTTTAGAGTTCACAAACATTGAACAGGAACCTCCACTGTACTCCCCTCCAGGTAAAATTGTTACTAGTGTCTTTTGTATAGCCACTTAGTAATAAATACTCTCAAATAGCATACCAGCATTTGAAGGAAGGAAGCTTAATGCCGAACTGCCATGAAATGTAAATGACACATTATGTTTGTCCTTTGTACTCAACATGTCAGTAATGCTGCTTGCTTCAGGTTTCTTTGCATAAGTGATTTTCTTTACTTATCTCACAAATGTTCGGGGTGCTCTGAAATCTGAACCTTTCTTACATTTTCCACCACTGCCAGTCATCGCATGGCAAGTGAAATGCCTCATTATCATTTTGATGACAGACCTTTCTACTCTGGTACAAAGAGCAATAATATGTGACCAGTGGTGATACCAACTATAGGGACTTCATAGTTGAATGAAGTGATGGATAGGTATATGTGTATGAGAAACACAGTGCATACAGAATAGTTGATGGGATTTTTTAATGCTGTGTATGTTATGTTGCCACCCCAAGTACTGATAACTGGAGATGGCAATGTTGTGGGATTTTATGCCATGCCAACTGGTAAATAGTTACTGACACTTGGAAGAATCATAGTGCCTTCGTCTTCAGGGTCAGGCTGTGCAAGAAGCATCCTAGTATGTTCTAACATCCTAGTGGACTTGAACCACCAGCAGCACTGCTGTGAGAACCTCAAATCTCACAATATTGATAAGTGTCTGGCAATGATTGTCACCACAGTTGTGGTCTGATTGGCCATTCATTCATTTATTCTCAGAAGGCATAATAGCTGATTTTGATAGCTTGCTGTCCAGGAATGAATGTGAAATTGTCTTCAAACCCAATAAATTATGCACTGGGTATCGACTATGCTTACACTCTGTATTTCTTTTTGAATTGTTCTGTGCATTCAGTAATGTGTCAGACAAAAACTATAGTCTCTGTTAACATTTTTAGGCCCATTGGTTACCATATGTTGTATATTACTCACTTTAACATTCACAATCTTTGCATTTTGCTCCTGTAGTGTATGTTTGTGTTTTTGATGATTGTCACAGTAAGTGATTGTTTCCCTGAACATTAACAGTTGCTGTTGATTAAGAGTTGCACATGTGTGCTGTATAGTAGGAATTGGATTTTTAGTATTATTTTTACAAACTTAGGCTCTAGAGAATTAAGATACTTTATATTTTCCTCCTATATGTTGTTTGTGAGATGGTGGTGGTGAAATAATACACTATGACTATGTACAGAAAGAAGTTTTACCCTATCTTCAGAATGTTTCATTTTTTGTAGATGGAAGAATATTAGTGAGGTTTGTTAGGTGTGGTGGTGGTGGTGGTTGAATGACGCTCATGTTATTAGTCCCCTTCTCTGTAATATTTCCTCATCATTGCTATAAGCCATGCACCAATATTTTTGAGTCTCAGAATTTCCTTAAATGACCTTTTGCGTTTTTGGTGCTCTATTTAATTCGGCCCTAAATAGGCTATGTCAACAGACTGTCATGAAGCACTAAACTGTCTAATGGAGATATACAGGTACATTTCTCTCTGTCTCTCTCTCTCATATTCAGACAAGATGCCACCACAATCATGGCCATCAGAAGGAGCCATCAGATTTGACAAATTGTATCTGAGGTACTCCAAGACAGAAGGACATGTTCTGAAGAATCTCACCTTTGCAATAGAGGCAAAACAAAAGGTATGTGAATTGATCTGGTTGCCCTTTTAACCATCCAAACTGTTGGGGGCCTTGAAATTTGCTTTTATATTTCTCCATATAGTTTTGATCAAAATAATTTTAACATCCTGTTTTATCAATAAAGTTTATTGGGTGTTTGCTTTATGCAATATTCAAGAAAGGACTACCATGAGGTAGCATATAATGATGGGTTTGTATTATGATGACGAAGATGATGACAATGGTGATAAACATTGAGGCTTAAGAGTGGATAATTCCTGTTTCATGTGATAAACTGTCACCCTGTCCGGTCACTGGTATTGAATTCACTCTCTGGTGAGTGAACCTGACTGTGTCACCAGTGAGTTAATTCATATGCGCGTTTTTCATTCTGTACAAAATTGACGTTTGGGTGTTACTGGTTATGTGAAGAAGTTTGGTGTTCAGTCTTCTATCTTTGCTTCTTCTCCTCATCTTTCTGAAGATGAAGCATATTAATATCTTCCATACAGAAAGACAGAATGTTTTAAGTCACAATTGACACAATTTCAATATTTGGTGGCTGTGCCATGACTGAGGTAGCCAGTCACTGTCCTCTCACTGTGGAGGCTCAGATTCGATCCCAGGCCAGTCTCTGTGGGATTTGTGGTGGAAAAAGTGGCAATAAGACAGGTTTCTCTCCATGCAGGTACTGCAGTCCATTTTATGATAATATAAACAGGAGTTTCATGGGCTCAGTTGCTTTTGATTGTAAATTTACTCTGCCCAAGTATATCAACACAAAATTAACAGGACTGCAGGTGGGTGCACTGAGAAAGTAAACTTTACAGACTTTGCTTACAATGCCTTGTTAATATTAGGGCCAGATTATCAAGTGTTAATGATGAAGCAGTAACCTAGCAGGTTGACACATAAAATCATATCCTTATACAATATCATGCCACATTCAGGACATTAGTGGATGAGCTGTATCATAAAGCAGTATCTGGATCATTAGAGAGGTGAGTAATATCTCTCCAAAAATTATTGCTCTGTGATTAAAGAAGAATATAGATATTACTGGTTAATGCCCATTCATCTTCAGGTACTGTGCGACATCACTGTGTCATGTTTCTCAGGTGGGGATTGTTGGACGAACAGGTGCAGGCAAATCGTCATTGATTGCAGCTCTGTTCCGGTTAGCACCCATGGAAGGTTCTATCTACATTGACGGCATCAATACAGTTACCATTGGTCTGCATGAACTAAGGAACAAGCTTTCCATTATACCACAGGAGCCAGTTCTGTTCTCAGGAACATTGCGCAAGAATCTTGATCCTTTTGATGAATACACTGATGCTGTTCTGTGGACTGGTTTGGAAGAGGTTTGTATTTAAAATGATACAAAATGCAGTAGAAGTTTTAATTATATACACATCTCTATCACAGGAGTTCCAAATAACAAAGAAAATATAGGACTTAATGAGTTAAATACATTCATGTATAAAGAACAGTACAATGACAAAGTTCAAAGAAGTGTTTTGAGAATATCACAGTTTTTTTGCTGTTCTGTAACTGTACAACTTCTGGAGGTCAAGTTTATTTATAAATAACTCTTTGAGTTGTTTTATGTAATTCATCCCTGCAGTTGGAACACACTTCACAGAAGCTTGTGGCTGTCCCATACAGATGGCATGTTAACATTTGAGCATGGAATCTGGAATTTAATGACAGAATAATCATGAAATGTGCACTTCATACACAGTGTACATGTAAGGGTGACTGTTACTTGCTCAGGAAACTTCAGCTGTGACATCAGATAATAAAACAAATGTAATAAGGTATTAAAAAAAAAGAATGTTACTTTGCTCACATACTTCCACCATAAGCATGCAGGTATTTATATTCTCTGTTTCTGTTTAATTCCAGCCAGCAGTAACTGTTAGCGTTTCAAACAGTATCGTTTTATTTACTGTGTAGTACTTCACCATTAAAATAACAAATACACATATCAGAAATGCTACCTTTTCTTCGTACTTATGAAAGGTCAGAATTAAGTGATTAGTACTTTTTGTGTTTGGGTGGTCATGAGATCAACTCTTTTGCTGCAGACTGAATATCTTGACAGATGCGTTTTGTACTTCCTCAGCCCATCTAAATGAATGTCAGAATAGTATCTCAGATTAAGCTAAGGAATATTAATTTTAGTTTTTTCACTAAGAGAGTATATCAGCAAGCCAATGAAGTACTATGAAAAATCATAATGAATGCATTTGGTAAATACACATATGTAATGTGGTTTTGAGTATACCTGTCCACTTGTATTTGGCTGTAAAGAAAGACATCATTTGCACTGTTTCAACAGATGCCAAACAGTTTTAGTGTAGTTAGTTTTATTTCACAATTAATGGTAACGTGTGATGTTTTTCTGAAGCCTGTTGAGCTGTCTACATGGTGATACAGATCACAGTTGATAGATGAACAGGCTTTGTTGCTGGCAAACCTATGTAGAATTTTTCTGTGCAATATAAGGCTCAGGAAGTGTTGATGTACCTAAGTACTATGTCATGATGTAGAGGTAAAAGTGAACATTTTGTACACCTAAGTAAGTTGCCAGCTTCACAGTAAACCTTTTTAGTGCCAGCAAAATAGATCCCAAATTAATGGAAGAGGATCCGGGTGGTCTCAATTCAGGCAAATTTAAAAATTAACTGTCCATCTAGGAACATAACCCCTGGTGCCCAGTCTCTGTTGACTAAGCTATGTATGATATCTGAGGTTCTTATGATGGTTACTATTAAGACTGCGGTCTTGTGGGACATCATGCTATGCATTTAATACATACATACCATTTTGGAGGACCACTTTCTCTGCTCTGAAGACAGAGGTAGCAAATTCTTCAGAAACATGGGTACCTGTTCACAAGACTACAGAAACCAGGATAGCATAGTCGGTGTAGTGAATAGGCTATGGGGTGGATGATGGAGGAGTTGTCGTTGGATTTGCAACAGACACAAGAGTTTTTTTCTTTTTTCTATCCCTTCCAGAGTATTCAGACCAGTTCTGGCACCTGTCCAGCCACCTATCCATCATTACTGTGAAGTCTCTTTCCCCTGCAGTAAAGGAGCTGGGACATGTAACTGATCACTGTGTTCCATCTAGTGCCAAGATTTAAGAATGGACAGACCTGTACCTCCACCCACCATATGCCATCTGGGCATGCACAAGGATAACTTGACCTTAACGTAAAATACTACATGGTACCAGCTTCAGTGTTTCAGAGGATTTGTACAGAAAATTGTGGTAACAGCAGCCTCTGAAATGTTGGTACCTATCTAACACATGACATGGTGTTACATTCCAGAAGATTGTAATCTTGATATACTGCCTCCATTTACATTTTGTAATTTTTAAAATACTGTATTTTAAACATTTATATTTGTATAATAATTGCTTCGTGACAGGTGGAATTAAAAGATGTTGTAAATGAACTGCCTGGGGGTCTGAACTCGAAGGTTATGGAAGGAGGTAGCAACTTCAGTGTGGGGCAGCGCCAGTTGGTGTGTCTTGCTCGGGCCATCATACGTAATAACACCATCTTGGTACTTGATGAAGCAACTGCCAATGTTGATCCTCAGTAAGTATCAGCCTCTGTTACACCATTTAAACCTCTTTTTATGGTACAAATGAAATTCCTGGGGACTATCAGCATTGATTTTTATGTAACAGATCAGCTACTGACCAGATATTCTGTATTCATGACCTACTTGAAAAAATGTGAATACAGTGGCACAACATGTCAGCTGTTTATAGGTATAAAAATTCAGTTGGGACAGATTCTGTACAGATTTGGGTCTGATATGCCTGTGCAATTAACAGTTATGGCTAATTAAAATATATTCATATGAAACGTGTTTTAAAGTCCATACAGTTGAAAGTTTGTGTGATATGTTTCAGATACAGAATGGTCAGGAATAAAGAGATGCTTTATTGCCATTGCCTCTTTATTTTTAGAATATGCAAAAACCAGGGGGGATTGAAAGTGAATGGGACACATCAGCTTTGGATATGCTCGTATGCTGATGCAAATATACTGTGTGAAAATATAAATACAACCAACAAATTAAACAGCATTCATGAACAAATAGAAAGAAGATTAAATATGGAAGTGCTTGTTCCCATTCAGTTCAGGATATTTTGTGGTCGTTTCCATTGGCTGTCTAAAAATATCAAGATTTAAATACAAGGAAATGAACTTTTTCCTTCTGTTTCGTATTTTTGTGAAACTTCATCTCTCATACTAAGCAAAGAACGTAGACTGAGGATATTTGAGAACGGTACTGGGGAAAATATTTGGACCCAAGAGGCTGGAAGAAACAGAGGGTTGGAGAAGACTGGGTAGTGAGGATCTTCATAATTTGTGCTGGTTGTCAGATATTTTTAAGATGGAATCAAGGAGCATGACATGGGATGGGCATGTGTTACAGAAGAAAAATGCGTACAGTATTTTGGTGGGAAAACATGAGGCATAGATGGAGGGTGATATAGAATGGATCCTGATGAAATATGATTGGAGGATGATATAAAATGGATCTTGATGAAATGCAGTAGGAGGATGTGGACTACACTCATCTGGCTCAGGATTAGTAGCAGTGGCAGACTCTTATGAATATGGTAATGATACTTCACATTTCATACCATGTGCAGAATTTCTTGAGTGGCTGAGAAACTATTAGCTTCTCAAAAAGTAGTCTGCTCCATGGCATTAGTTGGATATTTGCTGTATGTCAAGTGGATCCTTTAGCACTGAACTGACCTTCCCAGACAGTTAATGTTGTTCAGTAGGTGTGAACATTTTATCTGATCAATTTTGTTGTCTGTAGGACGGATACTCTGATACAGAGAACCATCCGAAAGAAGTTCGCCAACTGCACAGTGTTGACAATTGCTCACCGGCTGAACACTGTTATGGATAGTGACAAAGTTCTGGTTATGGATGCTGGGACCATGGTGGTGAGTGTGCTTTGACAGACCATTCGTTGATTCAATAAATTGAAACCCTTTAATTTCAGAGCTTCAGTGGTAAATGAATTAGAACGTGCAGAGTATGATTTATAAAATTGATTGCAATGTACGTACGTTTACAAAGAATGTGGAGAAGAAAGTAGCAGTTAATCTTTGTCATATGATAGTTAATATGTGTATGAAACAGTATTGTCCCCATGGTATGGGTAAAGGACAGTTTCAAACTTGGATTTCCCATCAAAATACTTGGCCTGTATTTTTTATTTTATAATTCAGATTTTTATTACTTTTACTTCTTTGTACTATGCAACATGTCACTTGTTCTTGTTTTTCCCATACTACATTCATTCGAATTTTGCATTCCCCCTCGCAGCAGTTAATTTCTTGTGTGATGACTTTACCCCTTAAACACTTCATCTTGCAACCGCTCACTGATTTCAGTGGAACATGAGACATTTCTCGTTGGGAATATGCATGTGGCATCTTAGAGGACCAAAGTGTACCACACCACTTCCACTTGAATAATGAATCAACACATTATAGTCACCAAATTCACTGTATTATATTTGTATCAATGTAGATTCTTATGAACACAAGAAAAGAGCGGCGTAAAACAAATCTCATCAGACTCGGACGTATGGCCAGTGGTCAATATTTATTGCACAAAGTACTTACAAATTTATATTTACAAGTTTCTAGTGAAAGTCCGAAAAGAATGGAGTGATATGATCTCATGTCTAACTCGTCCGAAGTCTAAACTGCAAGTCTGTCTGTGTCCCCAAGCTGTGCATTGCCTAAAACTGATGAAATTAAAACCTTTCAAAAATTAACTACTGACCTGATAGGCTACTTACAGAACTACCCCAAATTCCCATAGATCAAATTTTAAATCTTTTAAACTATGAACTCTGATTGGGCGCCACAATTGCGGTTAACATATTCGTAAATTTCCATAAAAAACTCTTTATGTGTCTATCATTAGCAAGCAAGGTGAAACCCCTCGCAGGGCCATCTGCTATGTGTCACTAACAACCATGTGTTACTGTAATGTCAAAGTATCAATTGTCACTCTGTGTCCTGCTAAAAAAGTCTCTTCTAAGTTACAGAAATAATGGCTTGAGCCTAGCTCCTTTTAACAGACCTAAAACTCTGCTGGCTCCCCATTGACTGGCCATCACATAAATCTCGTTACTATTGGCCTGTTCCCAGTTAAAGCCAAAACTGAAGATCTTGATGAATTACCAAAAATATGTAATGTCCCTTACTCTATGTGTAACTAGCGTTCTCATAAGTGTACTGTTATAATCTCATTCCCCTTGAATAATGCTTTGTGTGCCATATTTTACCCCACTTTTGTTTGGGTTGGGTAGTGTTAATGGATGTTTGGTTCTTACCCCGTCTGCATTAATACATCTCCC
>BLKM01000403.1:1080642-1246185 GCA_013340265.1 Coptotermes formosanus | reverse complement strand
AGGAAGGAAGGAAGGAAGGAAGGGTGGGTGGGTGGGTGGGTGGGTGGGAGGGAGGGAGGAAGGAAGGAAAGAAGGAAGGAAAGGAGGGAGGGAGGGAGGGAGGAAATTGAGGAGGAGCTGTAGGGAGGCGAAGTCTTGATTACAGGACAGCGAACATGAAAGTCGAAACATTGGAGGAGGAGGAAAAGGAGAGGATGATGATGATGATGATGATGATGATGATGATGATGATGATCAATCCTCTTCTGTGTACTCTATGTAGCCATATTTTTTTGTTTGCTTTTCATTATGGTGACTGAAATTTGTCTTTGTATATATTTCAGGAATTTGATCATCCACATGTGTTGCTTCAGAACAAGAATGGCTTTCTATTCAACATGGTTCAGCAGACAGGCAAAGGGATGATAGACACTCTGACCAAAAGGGCAAAGAAGGTAAGAACAGTTATAATATGGTGGAATTAGCACAAAGACTGGTATGCTGTCTTTGTTATCAAGAAGTGCCTAGTTTTTAAGCGTTCAATTATTTAAATATTTAAAATTTTTCGGTTTCAAGTATTTAGTGAATCTGTCAGATACATGTCTGACTAATAATTTCCAGAAGGAAGTTATTTTGTGTTAATTGATGTTTTACTCATTAGGTTGCTTGCATCAATATAAAATATCAGTTTTTTTTCACATTCAAATTTAAATTTGAAAATTAAATGTTCATTTATCCAGGCATAAAAGGTACATAAACATACAGAACAGAGATACATACAGATGTGTGCATGTGTGGTGTGCGAATATACTGTACATATGTGTATACGATATGTTAATAAGGCCTCTACTCCATGAAACACAAATCTGTTTGCAGAGTGACGTGTGCTTGAGAGTGTGCATAAAGTTCGACTTACGTCACATAAAGTTGGGGTTAGGTTGAACTGTCATGACCAGAAATTACACTTAGTTCTCCATACTTCATTGCATACTCCAATAACAAACTGAATTGAAATACATACAGCGGTTTGGAGGTGACACACATAAACAAATGACAATACAAACAAGCAAGACTTCCCATAGAAACTTTCTTAATTCATTTTGAGCAGTGAAAGCGTAATATTTTTGAAGCATGGAATTTAAAACATTCATTAATGGCAATTTCTTGAATTTAAGGCAATTCCTAAAATTTTAGGCACAGTTATCATTCAGTATATCATTATGAGTGTTTTTGTAGGTTGCACAATAAGTAATTACTTGAGCAATTACAGAATTTCTCATTGAGACACAATTGCAGTTTCCTTCTACTCACCCACCAAATTGTGACTACATATGCTGTATATGCAGCCAACAGAAAAATAGAGAAATATCATCACAAATAGGAAAAATAATACACCTGGTTGAAGTATGTGTACCAAAGAAATGGAACAAAAATTGTTACTTCTATAGATATTGAGTTACATAAGTACATATTCTGTATATGTTAACTTTGTCAGACATAACCTCTGAGTACTGCATCATCACATTTAACAAGTTGTATTTCACATGGTGTGTTTAGATATGTTATGATCTGTCTTTGTACCAAACTGCATGTGCCTAGCTTATATGGCCCATTAGTTTCTGCCATAAAACTGGATACTAAATAAACATTTTGCATGGAACACATGTTGTAATTTCACAGTTACAAAAATAGTAGCAAAAGCTAAGCTTCTTATTTAAGTACATATTCTGAGTGTAAATTACCAGATATACACCAGTTTTACGTTGTCTCCTAAAGTCTTGACTTATGTCCATACCAAATATCACCTATTTAGCTGCAGAGTTTCATTAGTTATTACCATCAAGCCAAACACTACAGAAAGATTTTTCGTGGCCACTACATTACTTTATATTCCACAAAATTACTACCCTAACAGAAGTCTCAGATTTTTCCAAGATGGACTATCGTGCATAATCTATTGATCCTAGAATAAATGTTCCCAGTGTTGCCACCAAAAGTCTTGACTTATCTCCATACCAAATATCACCCATTTAGCTGCAGAGTTTCTCATTAGTTTTTACCATCAAGCCAAACACTACAGAAAGATCTTTCGTGTTTACTACATTATTTTACATTCCACAAAATTATTACCCTAACAGAAGTCTCAGATTTTTCCAAGATGGACTATCGTGCATAATCTATTGAGCCTAGAATAAATGTTCCCAGTGTTGCTAAGCAACTTTGTGCATTCTCTTTGTTGTGGTTACGGACTATGTGAACTTTTGGGATGTGCACGCATCTTCACATTTATGCTTAGTTTCACTGATATTGGTCAGATGTTAGTAAAGATTAGATGAACACAGAAATACACACCTTTAGCGTTGTAAGCTCACTTTGCTTTAAGAAAGGTAAATATGCTAAAAACAAAATATGAAACAAATGTGTGGTGGATTGAGCACTTGCAAATAAAAGTTTGTCATTTATGTTACTTTGGAAGGAAGAAGACTTGGGAAGATGTGTACAAACATTGAAAGATTCAGAGTGGTGATAAACTTGTTAAGTCCAGTGGAAATTTCTTTAAGTAATTTCTGTTTTCAGAGCTATGATGATATTGAAGCCAGGCAGTCTTGAAGATTATCTCCAGATAGTATTTGCAGAAGAAATTTTGATGATGAACATGATGGAGAAACACAAAACATAGAGTTACACAGTGTTTTAAATGTCATTTTATAGCCCAGTCTTATGTTCTCATGCCATCCTTTGTCAAAGTGGATGTTTCTTCAGATCAGGATACCTTTTAGTTTATGTGTACTAGTCATTATGTGTTTATTAGTTAGGTTGTTTCATCTACATCAGAATTTTTAAATATGAAAGAAAGCTGAAGACTCTGTTAATGTGAAGGTGTGTACAGTATTATATTATAAAATGCAACAGAAGTGATTCAAGTGAGGTTGTGTGGCTGTGCAACTCAACTGCTTTATAAAGCAAGTTCCATGCTGTACTTTGTGAACAAGGGGGAAAGATAATTTCAGTTGATTGTGATCTCACGATAATCAGTATTTTGTTACTAACATAGAATCGAGGGTGCCACTGCAGGCGATATTTAAGTTAGCACTGCAGTTTTCTATTGTTAGTCTTTATACCAATGCTGTAAAGTACTTACGCCTTAATGTCAGATTGAGAAACTGTTGATAATGTATGTTGCACAAATGAGAGTGAGTGTACTTTTGTAATTGTTTAAAGATTTTTTTTATATCTGAGGTATTATAAGTAAGTCTTTATCATTTATCTGTGTATTGGTCCAGCACACAATATAAACCCGTCCTTAACTCTTGTTCC
This sequence comes from Coptotermes formosanus, assembly GCA_013340265.1. NCBI lineage: Eukaryota > Metazoa > Arthropoda > Insecta > Blattodea > Rhinotermitidae > Coptotermes > Coptotermes formosanus. The sequence continues at coordinate 1,242,888 of BLKM01000403.1, read as the reverse complement.
AGTTCAGTACTTGTACCAATACGTGTTGCCAGTATGGCAGTGATGTTTATCATTCCATTTATCAGAACTTTATGCTATGTTGGAGTGAGTGAGCATTGGATGGCCACTTATACACCTGAAGAAAGACATAGAAAGGTAAAAGATAATGGAGACTACAGTAATTATAATGAACCTTTTTAACAAACTCAGGGATGAATGATAGAAAACTGCCTGTTCTATGCTAAGATGTTCCTGGCACTGAACTGTTAAATCTCACACATAAACAAGTGAATTTGGGCTAAATAACTTGAGTATTTATATATACAAGTGTTCCCTATATAGTATTACGGAGCTTCCACGCTAAGGCCCAAATTTGCTGACACCTGTTCCCGACAGTGCTGAACACTTGTGTGCTGACTGTCTCACAATTGTATCAGAGTTTGCCCTTCATTTCACTCAAGCTTTTAGAATGGTATATAAATTTTCCTACCTGACTACCCTGGTGTGGCCCCTGTCTTCAGATCCAGGAGGTGCACAAGCTCTTCAGTGTCATCAAGGTTGCATCATGCGGAGAGCCCCACATCTTTCATGTCCCCATGTTTTATCTCATGGTGAAGTGAGACTATGTCTCTGCGGTACCATGGTCTCTTAGACGGCCCATTGTCCATCCCCTGGGTAGCTGAATGTATATTGGTGGGATAGAACAGAAGTACTTTTCAAGAAACCTATCCTAGTGATCTCTTTACACTTCAAGCCTATATAGCATGGTCTCACTCATGTGAAATATCAAATTTATAGTCCACAAACACTAGCACCACCACTCTCAGACAGTGTTCCATGAGCATACATTGAAGCACTCTTACATCTTGACCTCGGTGCCTCACCATGCTGATGGGTTCCCCATCAATCAGCATGCTGTGCCACCAGTAGAATCTGGGACATTCCACACACAATTCTTGTGATGAAAACACAACATATGGGCAATGAAAGTAGCCTACTAGATTGAAAGTCACATGCTGCCTCTATTTTAAGAGCAACCACCTACCTAGCAAATGATATAGGATGTTGTCATCTCTTATATTGGCAAACGATGTTGACAATGTTTTGGCCTGCTTCAGTGCAAGTGTCTCCGCGAGATCATTATTCTACACTAGGTATCAAGAGTACACACAGTGTTGTCCATTACTGGACATCCATAGGCGCACAATGAATTTGCCATAATACGCGTAAGAATATTGTCAAGGCCTTTGCCCATGTTTAGTCTCGGGTTTCAATTAGGAAATTGCACAATCCAAGCATTCAAAGTGAAAAAAGTCTCCAGTTGACTGAGATGTGACGCCGCGTAGCTGGGTAATGCTTTTCGTTTCGAGACAACATAGTGAGCTCATTTTCCTTGGTCGAGGTCTAGCGTAGTACGATCGGGCATTTCGACCCTTACACATGAGCGCCCGACTTTGTCTCGAAACGTGCTGCACAAGTCTCTATGCGACGCGGCGCCACGTCCCAGGAGTACAGCGACATTAGCTACCCCGCTCACAACATAGATTAAGTCCCAGAACTGGCAGAGTAAAAGTGACATTCGTAATTCAGCACAATGCGAAGGCATTGTCGCATTATTCTTCAATGGAACGTTGGTCAGCCGTTGTGTTGCATTTATTTCGTAGAGTAACTCAATGTAGATGATAGTTCCAATTTGAAACTTCGACATTTTTACTCACTGTGGCGCCCTTCCCATCCATCCATCACTGATGCATGGATGACAGCACAGTGTTAAGCACAGATTATCTAGTATAGATATTACGCACAATTTTTGTCAGTGAAGATAGTCCGTAGCATCCTGAGGACTGTGAGTGGCATGACGCGATCTAGAGCACAGATGATGACCACGAGCATGGAATTTGGCGGTGGTCACGGCGGACCACAGTTTGACGATAATGGCGGCGCTATGTGTTAGTAATGTGAACTGTTTTGAATATTGTGGCGTGAAATAGTATGGCCCTGATCAATGTAGCAGGGTGATCCGTTCTGATGTGTCAGTGGATGTGGTGGCACATGTGCGAATAATTTCTGTAGCTGCTGCACGGTGTGTTTTGTTGTTGGGTATTTAAGGCCAAGTTGTACGTGAGAGGTAATAACAAGTTTTTACAATACCAAATTATACATATATTAAAAGTGATTTTGATATATATCAGATAAGGCATCACGTCAGAACGATTCTGATAGAACATTTTTGCAACATTTAATAATGGTGAAATTCAATGAGCGATTGTAATTACAGTCTCCCATTGTCTGGAACTTTCTACAGCTCGTCTGATGTGGTTATGTTGGGTTCTGTTACATTAGACAACCTTGACTGAAAGTTTGTTGTAGGTTGCATTACTTTCGTGACTGGACTTACATACTTGCTATGTGGATATACCGTCACCATACTCGAGGTGTTGAGGCTTGTACTAGTGTAGAATAGTGGTAGAGTGTATTTCTGCTTTAACAATTTAGTGTTTGCAATTCTTCATTCACTAAGCGCTCAAAATACCAGTCTTCTCCTCCTCCTCCTCCTACTCCTCCTCCTCCAAAGGGCCCGTTGGCAGATGCTCTGGATGCACTGCAGCCATAGGCTTACTCTGCAATCCTAAGTAATTCATTCAGCACAAGTTTATTAATCCTGTGCCTGTTACGAAGAGACACAGGTCTTTTAGTGACGCTGTGCTTATGTCTTTTAGTTCAGCAAACAGCTTCCCAAAGAAATAGTAGTGCTGGCAAGCCAATGCCTCGCAGCAACAAATAATGGGGTACGTTGTTTCACTCTCCATCCTGCAAAATCTGCAGGTAGGATCTCCATCAAACAGGCCCATACTATTCAGGTGCTTCGTCACAGGAGCATGGTCCATGAGGAATTCAACTTCAAAATATATTAGTTCTTTCACTAACAGCATTTATAAGTGAACATGTGGAAGCAATGGAAATACATGCCTTTGTGTTTGTGTTCCCGCATTACATAATAAATGAAGGTTAGGCTTTGGGTTTCTGTGTATATTTACCAAGATTAGGCTTGGGCATTTGTGTGTATAGACCAAGGTTAGGCATTGCATTTGTATGTGAATGTAAACCAGGTTTAGGATTTGGATTTGAGTATATTAAGGTTAGGCTGTAAGTTTGTACGTACATAAACCAAGCTTAAGCTTTGGGTTTGTGTGTGTAAACCAATTTAGACTTTGGGATTTGTGTGTATGAAATGAAAGGTAGGAGGGGATTGTGTGTGTTTACATAAACCAAGGATACTTATGTGCTGTTGATTTCACATTGGTACATGTCATGCCACAGCTAATTTACACCAGTACAGACATCTGAAATATTTTGCTTCCATTGTCGTCATGGAGTAGTGTGTATAGTGGTGCTTCTGGAACCTAGGAATGGACTGAAAATGGTTTGAATCTCATTAGATGGTGGAATTTTTGTGTTGTGTACACAGTATAAGCACATGGGGACAAAAGCACTGACCTTAACACAGTAGAGACACATGGTTGTACATCAAGGCAACAGAGAAAGGAGTGTGTCAGAAGGAAAAACTGTTTTTTCATTCTTTTAACAGTGCTGTCCACAGTCAGTCATTGTGTTTGCAGCTAATGTGTCAATATAGTTTTGTTGGTGTCCAAGTATGCATGATACTTTGATTCAGATACCAAAGAAAATGAAGAATACAATCAATAATTGTAACCAGGCACAGCTTACTATATGTAAAGAGAGAACTGGATTGAGCTTATTGTAAGGTAATATATTAGGACTGATTTCTTTGCCCCGTGCAAGGTGAAAATAGGCTGTGACATTTATTTCATTTCATTTTCATTTATTTATTCACATTCCATAAATCTTGATACAGATATGGAAATAGTCATGTAAACATATCACACAGTACAAACAAACAGAAAAATCATATGAATATAGAATAAAATTGTGTATCGTCATACCATATCAGAGTGCCATTTAAATCATCAGGGTTCCAATATCACCATTATAATCACCATCCCCACAGTGCAATAAGTGTACAAGCAAAATTTAAATAAAACTTAAATATAAAACCAAGACAATAGTATATTATTTATTATAATATTCCTCCGAGCTGTAAAAGGAGTTATCTAACAAAAATCTTTTTAAAGCTAATTTGAATTTATTTTTATCATTAGATAGATTCTTTATATCTGCTGGCAGATGATTATAGATCTTTATTCCAGCATAATAGACTCCCCTCTGGCATACTGTTAAGTTTGCTGAGGGCAAGTGTAAGTTAGAATTTTGTCTTGTATCAATTCTATATACTTGTGAATTTAACAGAATTTTGTCTTTGTTACTATTAATAAATAATAGTAATGAATATATATATTGTGACTGAAGCGGTAAGATGTCTAATTGTTTAAACAATTCACGACAAGAATCACATCTTTGTGAATTCGTAATTACTCTAATTATTCTTTTTTGAATTTTGAAAATGTCTCTACTCTAAGATGAATTCCCCAAAAATATTATTCCGTAAGAGATAATTGAGTGAACATACACGAAATATGTGCTTCTTAATACATCCAGGGACATGAACGGTCTAATTGATCTGATAGCAAAGCAAGCTTTATTTAGTCTAGTAGTTAATTCGTTAATATGGTACTTCCAAGTCAAAGAAGCGTCAATAGTAAGTCCCAAAAATTTTATACTTCGAGTATTTGTAATATTTGTGTTACTAAGAGAAATTTGCATATCAGTTTCTTGATTAGTTTTGGTTACAAATTGCAATAGGGTTGTCTTATCATAATTTAGGGACAATAAGTTACATCGTAACCATTTATTTATTTCACTAAAAATGTCATCTGTATTATGTTTGAATTCTGCCTTATTGCTATTTGTGATAATAAAGCTAGTGTCATCAGCAAATAGGATGGGGTTTGATTTATCAGATACACTTTTAGGGAGATCATTTATGTACAGTAGGAAAAATAATGGTCCAAGAATTGAACCTTGAGGAACTCCATGATGTATTTGTTGCCATCCTGAATAACATTTATTTAATTTATCATCATTTATAACTACTCGCTGATATCTGTTTCTCAAGTAAGATTCTATTAATTTGTCAGCAATACCCTTTATACCATAATATTCCATTTTCGATAAGAGTATGTCATGATGTACACAATCAAATGCTTTCTGAAGATCACAAAAATTCCTCCAGCCATTAATTTATTGTTTAAGGATGCCAATACATTGTTAATTAATGCATAAATAGCCATTTCTGTTGAAGTATTACACCTTAAAGCAAATTGTTCTTTAGTCAATATATTATTTGTAGCTAAATGTTGATATAATCTTTTATATATGATCTTTTCAAAAATTTTTGAGAATGCTGGAAGTAACGAAATAGGTCTATAATTAGAGGTGCTCAATTTGTCACCTTTCTTGTATATAGGTTTAACTTCTGAGTATTTTAATCTATCAGGGAAGATTCCAATTGAAAGCATTCTATTACATATGTATGTTAAGGGTGATACTATAAAAGGGCTGCTAATTTTTAGGATTTTTGTTGTTATTTCATTATATCCATATGAATTCTTATTCTTTAACTCCTTAATGATCTTTTCTATTTCATTAGTAGTAGTATGTTTAGAGTAGTTACTGATGAGCAGTCGTTGCTTACAGGATGAGCAGTGGTGAGCATGATGCCGAAGACCTTCAGCCGTGGAATGTGCCACGTCGTTCCCCATCACTTCAGGTATTTGTGGTTTAACTTTGCTTCCAATAAATGTGTGTAATTTTTACAAAATGATCGCAATGAAAAATAGCTTATTACAATGAGTTAATTTATACATGGTGTTTGTGTTGTTGTTAAGCAGAGTACCATAATCATTTTGTTCTGTTGATTATATTTTTAGCTTCAAGGGTTGTTTATTGGTTTATTATGGAGTACAACAGTAACGTACCTATGAGAAGTTGGTGAATCCAGTCCAGCTTTGCACCCACATTTACGAAGGCATATTTAAAACTTCCCAAACTCTCTGTGAGGACTAGGAACAGGAAGTAGTACAGTTTTTTGCAATGTAGGTGCAATAGTATTGCTATATCTGGAGCAATGTAGTGAGTTTTGCAGTAGTGACCCAAACCCTCTGTTGCCTGCAGGGCTGTAGTGGCACTGCAGTTCTACCTGGACTGGAATTCTGTAACCCAGGATATGCAGGATCTGACTTGGTATTATGCCATCATCTTATGTAAACTATCAGTCTAACTGTGGATGTGTGAGATCATCCAAAATTTGCAGTTATGTGACTCTGTTCAGTCTCTCCTCAGAATGGGTAGCGGTTGTCTGGTAAAGTAACCTTATGCCATGCGTGAAGAAATACATGTTTATCCTACATATAATGTGTTTACTGTTTCATATTTATGATTTGAGCTGGGCAATACTCATTGATAATCTATCCATAGCTGACGGTCTTGGTTTCCTTTCAGGCCTTAGCCTCAAACAAGCAGTGGTATGACTGTCTGCACCACTGTACCTGTGGTTCTTGTAGATCATACAGAGGTCATGAAACTTATGATCACTTTTATGGTCCATAGGTCATTGTAGCACCAGCAGTGTAGCAACTTTGAACTGCTTCCAATGTTGTAGCTTACGAATCAATTTTTCATAGCTATTTGCACTTGTAGATGTGATAAATTTGTTCATGTCAGGTACCTACACAGTGGCACACATTCCACAAATGACTATCGCCACCTTCTAACATGTTTATACTGCTGACATAACACATTACCCACATCATCTTTACCTTTGAGTAGTGATAGCTGCATTATGTAACAATTTTGCTGTACAACAGCAGTCATAACCTTTTTTATTGGTTCTCAGTGGGCATTTATTTTTGTGCGCGCTAAGTGCAGTCTGCTATTTTCTAAAGGCTGACTTGCAGAAATACTGCATTTGCATTAAGTTTTGCCTTGCACTCAGTACAAATGCATTTGAAATGCATGAAATGCTCTAAATTGCTTTTGGTGACAATAACATGGGGCACACACTTATATTTGAGTGGTTTTCTTGATTCAAATGTGGGGAAACTTTGAAAAAAGATTGTGAGTGTTCAGGTGCTACCTCCACAGGTCACACGGAAAACATGGGGAAAGTTTACAAAATTGTCCATGGAGGCATACGAAGTATGATTTTGGAGACTGTTGGCAGGTTAAGTTCCTTGTATGGAACATCACAGTGAATTGTAAGGGACACTTGAACATGCAGCAGATTTTTGTGAATTTTGTGCCTTGGTTGCTCATGGAGAAGTAGAAGCAGTGGCAATTCTTGCATACTAAAAACATGGCTGTGGGTCCCATGTTCCTTACTTGTTATGGTCCCTTTTAAGTACTTGTATTTGAGAATGAAATTACAGCTATGAGGATGTCATTTCTAGGATGTCCCTGAAATTCAGGAACAATCACTGACTGTCTTATGCAATTCCAAAATGTCAGTCCCAGCATTGGCAGGAATGCTGGACATCTTACATTAACCCAGAAGAGGACTACTTTGCAGGGGACAGCAGCAACCAGTAACAGAGCTAAGCATGTATTTTATTATGAACTCAGCCTGGAAGCACTTTGGTATGCCCTCGTATTTCTCTTGTTGTACTATTTAAGGTTTTGGTCTCAGCTCCGTGGCTGAAGAAGCTTGGGAGTGTGATGTAGGAGTGCTATTAGAAGATGCAAAACATTGTTGGCTGGAGCTGTCACAATTTATGCATTTTTATTCATCCTACACATGGACCGTTATTTACAAACCTTTTCACTTTCTGTGATATTTTATTTTCAGCCTTGTGTTACACCCTCTGTGCCAGAAGTATCCCTCGTGTTTGGCAATGTACCATGGGCAAATGCCAGAACTTCAACGACTGCTGGATATGGTACACTTGGGTATTTACGTCATGAGCCCAATTTACAAGAAAGGTGGAATGTGGGATCTAACATAGGTCGTGTTAGGGACCTTGCAGTTTTGAACTGTGGAAGTGACCAGTCTTATCGAGAGGAAGAAAATAAATTGCTTCCACATTCAAGCCATAAGCCTGTTGTTATTTCAGGAGTGACCAAGTTGGATCATTTTCATTCTTCAAATACAAATGTGATGAGAGATAATAGGAATATAGAAAGTGAAGTGATTACAAATTCCAAGAGAGCATTCTTGCCAAGAACATTTTCAAATAAGTGCAATACCATTAACAAGAACAAAGACAGTCATGGTGCACAGCAGAATTGCTTTTCCTACGATAACTCCGTAAGTAACAGAAAACATGACAGATTTCCAAACCAGCATAATATATCCCCTAAGACCAACGTAAATAGTGAAAGTGACAGAGGCACATGGACTGATGTGAACGGTCAGAGAAATGTTGATGGGTTTGCTTACCATGTAAGACCTGGAGGGAATAAATGTAGGATGGAAAAAGATAATTACAAAAGACATCAGAAAAAGATTAACTCAGAAGTGAAATGTTCCTCAGGTGCAGAGAATCTAGGAGAGAATGGATGTTATTTTAATAAAGAACAGTCACCATCTTATCAACAAGTGACATGCTTGAGTGCTGAACCACAAGAAATTACTAAAGTTGAGTGTTCAGCGTGCATTCAGGATTCTGTAACAAATGAGCACAAAGGTCTTTTCCTTTCACCACCCCGCTCTTCATTCTCTTGTGAACAAGACAAGGACCGACACATAAGGCCATCTTCTGGTCCAGATCTCAGGCATCAAAATCAGTTCCCGTTACATTTTCTGACTCCTAATACTGGAAATCATGATTTGGAAACTAGAACTGATGGTATGTATACCAGGAACCAGATTCAGCCTACGAACATCATAAATTATTCAGAGGGTGCTGATGGATCACAGGGTCAGTTGGTAAAAGTGAAGGAATTAGGGAGCCAAGATAAATCTCTGTCTGATTTATACAGCCTTGTTCACTTACAGAATGAACAATTAAAACATTTACAAGCACAGGTTGATACTCTGTTGCTGACAACAGAGAAAAATGATTCAGTGTTCACTTCCCCATGTGTTGGCATCCAGTCTGTGAAGAAGTCAGTCACAATGGTTGATGAATCAACACAGACAATGGTTGCTGATATGCACCATGAAGTAGCAGTGAGCACAGATCCCAGGCCAGTGGTTTCAGTTGGAATCATGGCATCATTTACTGATACTGCAGATTTACAACAGCCACAAGAGACAAAGAAAGTGGACTGCTACAACACAAGACCAAGGTTAAGTAACAAGTTATGTTAATGTTAATGAGTGATGTCCTTCATGGTGATGTCCTTGTGTGAAAGGTGGTGCACCTAACAGTGTCATTTTTAGTAATGCATGTAAGGGGTTTCCTGACAAAATTTTTGTCCTGTTTATTATAAGTTGTGGTGTATAATATGAGATGGAAATGTCTACACTAATCATGTTAAACACATAAAGTTGTATGAATAACAAGTTATGAAATGTGCATGTAGTGTAAGAATTCTGATACATTTACTCCAGTTTTTAATTACAGTCAAACTCGGTTCTAGTGTCATGAAAGGGACTAAATAAATTGTGTTATAAACAACTGTCGCTGTAAGCGCGGTGTGTGATAGAAGTGAAGGGAAAATATTTAAGACAAAATACAGACCTGTAGGCATCTTACTCCAATGTTTGTGCTGTGATCTATTTTAAATTTAAATTGCAACTAAAATTTAGAAAGAATGAAAATTACTCTTCTGTAATTGTGAATTTCCGTGCAGGCTTATGCTAAAAATACATTAACTTATATTTAAAATTTGGGACAAACAAAAGTTATCATGAGAAGAGGGCCGTTAACCGGTACATTGTCACTTTCCTGTTGCCAAAACCAGTTAAGCAGTGCCTCAGCAATGTCACTTCGTTCAGGCTTTTTAAATCACTTTATTCTTGATCCATTCCACTCAAACACAGTAGTAATGTTGGTTCTGGTTTCCCAAATAATTTGGATCATAGAATTTATGAAACCAAGTTCCCGACACACATCAGCTTTCTTTTTTTTTTCTTTTTTATTTTCTTTTTCTTTTCTTTTTTTTTTCTTTCACTTGAGAATTCCATTCCACATTCAAAACCTTCCTTTGTTTGTCATTGTAGCCATGTTATCAATCTACCAGTCTCCTGTTTGCTGCAGGAGTAGAAGAGTAGAGGGTAGCTTTCTGCACAAAGTGAATTACCGTTGGGATCATCACTCTTCTGGGGTGTTATGCAGTGTAGATTGGTAGTTAGTTACCAATGTTTCGGGACAACGTATCTATCCCATCTTCAAGTGTCAAGCAGTCCATGAAACATCGGTAACTAACTACAAATGTACATTGTGTAACATCCCAGAAGAGCATATGTCTCATTTACAGCATGGCAGAAGCCTGAAATCATGAATTACCATTACTATTGTCATTTTCCAGGCTTGGAATTTATATAGCTACCTGAAAGAGTAGAGGGCCTGCTTTTTCAAGGATGAGGAGAGGGTTGAATTCTCAAAATAGCCTCTGTTTTGGAAAATTATATTGGAACAGATGATAGGCAATGATGTTATATCTGAGGTAGATGCTCATATGTATGTCATACTGAGCGAGGCAGAAAATCATGTGCCTTATAGGGAATTAATTGGTACCATAGAATGTATAATGTTATGAATGACGTGTCACACAAATCGTGATTGTTATAACTGAGTTTAGCTGTATTTAGAAAAATAAAACTTAGTGCATAATTTGAATGTTTTATTTTGATTTATAATGTCCATTTAGCATGCACGAGTCACACTTGAAAAGTACATAGAATCATGTAGATCTTCATGTAAATTGTTTATTATTGTTCAATGTTAACAAAAATTTGTGTGTGTCAACAAGTTGTAATCAAACTCCCCGGTTTCATGAAAATCTGGTCAGTGTTTTTAGGTTGTTACATGTGGACAGACTGAGAGACATGATGAAGCTAAGAGGCACATTTTTGCAACTTTTCATTTTTAATGCACCAAATGGGGTTGGAAGATGATAAACCCTGAAAAGACCAAAATAGCAGTGCTTTTAATGTCCTTCTTGGTGGGGAGGGGGTGGGGAGCAACGAAAACTGGAGCTATAAGATCGTCTTGGGGAGGAAATTCTGTCAAAATAAACCAGGGCAAATTCCACATCCAAATTTTCATTTGAATCAACCTGCCATTTAATGTCGTGTACTGACAAGGCATCATAAGACGAACCCAGAAACAGAGAGTTTGTTAGGCACATCTGAGGGGGCATGGCCACCATTTGTTGTAAACAAAGTGTGTATCACCTTCCAGTTCTGCTTGCCATCATTGTCCAGTGCACGCTGAAGAAAGCAGTGATGAAACAATATATTTCAATAGCATGGATTTGCCTACTGTTCAAGAACAGATACCTAGCCCCGTGTCTTCTATACATGTTGACATGCAAGATTATGAGGAGGATGAAGAGGACGGTACAGAGATGTAAGAATATGTGGACCACACTGTATAGTGGAGTGTGCTGTAGTGTGAATTGTCTTCTAGAGTCTATTGTCTCTATGAGGTTAGCATCATTTCAGAAGAACCTCTTCTCTCCACCTTCAGGGTAGAAAGTAGAGGCAGTAGCTCCTCCAAAATGCTGGTAACCACCAACATAACTGTATGTTATAAATCAGAAGATCATAATCATGTCTTTACTGCTGTGAAGAAATTAAACTCTTGAATAATATGGATCGATCTTGAGCATCAAAACTTGGTTTATTACTTGTTACTTTTCAAAGGACCTCATAATATGAGCTCACCTTTAATGTTCAATACTATAGATTGTATGAATTGACAGGACATTGTTAAATAAATCAAGAAACAAGGAGCATGGATTAGGCCTTTTAACTTTATCAAAATGGGATGAGGTTCTGATGGTGTCTGACGTGCGTGCGTGCATGCACACACACACGCGCGCGCAAGCATGCACGCAAACAAAGAGAGATATATGCCCCCCCCCCTCTCGCTATGACACACACACACATATGCAAGCAAAGAGACACACACATACACACCCCTTCCTCCCTCTCTCTTTCTCTCTAACACACACGCACACAGAGGTGTTTAGTCTGCGTTATTTATTGTAAAGGCTGATTTCACGTTACTTTCTTAAAGGGTTGCATAGTTGACCATGTATCAACATCGGTTAGTTCAGTATGGACCATCTCAGTACACCAATGTTGCAGACACAACAAAGTAATTTAAGTTAATTTTTCTCCGACATGTTTCAACTTCTATGCCATTGTCAAAGCGAACTCTGTAAAAACACTCATGGTCGGTAAATGACACTTATATTGTTTACAGTTTTATGTATTAGACTTATTTGTTCAGGTTGAACTATACATTGAATTTAAAAGCTGGTTATTACTAAGGAGTGCACTATTAATGTGTAGCAATGTGTACATTGGGCTTGGTTTTTATTGAACATTTCATTCCTAAACCATAAATGAGTATAAAATCGTTGCCATACAATAGCTATACCATGCTAAATTTACAGTTTCAATATTGATGTTGGATAATTATTCATGAGTATTATTCTGATAAGGCTCACTCTGTTTCTGTAGAGTTATTTGTGTCATGGTTGCATAAACACATCAATATTAAAAAGCTCATTATATAATTTGGTTCCCTGAAGTTACTTGTTGATGTTACCATCCTTGGTACATTTTGTCTTGTGTGTTGGTATGTCCTGTTCTGTGAAGCAGGGACATTGTATGTAGCAATCTTATGGGGCAGACCGTAGTGGTATAGAGCCATTAGTGTGCTCCTATGGTATGCCTACAGTACACTTAATAACTGCTGGCTACTAATTCAGTATGTTTATGGTGGAAGTCACCACATATATAGGGATGAAGCTAGGGTCTTACAAACTGAATAAAATTATGTGTGTAAAAAATACAAGCAGTTGGCCCAAATGGCTTGTGTGACTAAGCCACTAAGCCAGTCTAGTTTGGAAACTTGCCCATTTTGAATTCCACTCAGCAGTAGGGAGGTCAGTGAGCTACAGGGTAGTTTTGTTTCATCTGGCTGGATATTGTCTCATCATTTTGTGACACTTCCTTCATTTGCTGCACCATGTTGATCGGGCTGGTCATCCCGCATAATTGAGAATTTTATCGTTTGTCTGTCCCATATCATTAGTCTGACTTTTTTGAAGTTGTTTGTCTTGTCTGTCTGATGGACTTGGTCCATACTTTACAGGAGATATGAGTATTGTTTTTGTGTGGTTTTTGTGTAATTTTTATTTGCAGTATTTTTTATTATATCGTTCTTATGATATTTGGTATTAACCAAACACATAGTATGGTTAATTTTTTTAGTGCCTGAAACTCATTACCTTGTGAACACTTTTTGTTGTACAGTATGGGGCACAGTTTTCACATTCTAGCTGACATTTTACATGCAGGAATGGTTAAACTTAAATAAGAGATCATATTGCATTATGTGAGGCTCCACCCTTAGCTTTGGTTAGATGGTTGGTTGGTTTCAGAAGATATAGTTGCCAAAGTGTTGTGTCTGTGAAGGCCAAACGGAGGAACAGTGTCTGATATAATACTCATCTTTATCATAAGCAACAATTTTGGTATGATGTTTACAGTGCTCAACATATGGAATGTAGCAATGGAGATCATGTTCAGCACAGGGAAACTGAAGGGACTAACAGAATAGGATGGACATTCTACAACAATGTTGTTGTAAGTTATTTAACTCAAATGGTATGCAATTTATTCTGTTATTTTTAAAATGCCTATTAAATGCAGTGATTGCTAACGAGTAATTACGGAGATGTACTTAAACTTCACAGTATACTGTAGTTGTTAGCAGTCATGCCTCATATTTGGAAGTGCTGAGTTCAGATCATAACACTGGAGACTGTCCATTCTGGCATGCTCTGTATGATTTTCCTCATTCCCTCCAGCTCAGTTCTGTGTTAAAATCTTAAGCATGGTCAAATGCATGACCTTGCAGGTTGTTCTTTTTTATCATTCGGTTCCACCCTACTATTTGATGCTTTGTGCATTGCCTATTAGAGTTGTAACAAACCTTTGTTAAAGATCAAGAACTAATACATCATGTTGAAATAATCTGGTACATGTGTTTGAAAATAAATGAGTTCTGTATCACATTAATTCCAGGAACACAAGTTTAATACTTGCATATAGAATGTCTGTTATGTCACATGAGACTCATGTTATACTGGACTGCCACTGTACTGTATACTGTGTCAATGAATCTGTTACCGAAGCACTTCTAGGACCCTAATGAAAGTGGCTAAATCTGACTGGGTGTAGCTGTTATGGTTACAAGGGTATGGGGGACTAAAAGGGAATAAAGTTGCAGATCAGTGGGTAAGAAATAAGGTATCAACACACATTAGTGAAACTTGAACAGGCCTATGGCATCTTCAAAACAGTTGCTAAATGATCTGTCAGGGTCTGAATGAACAGTGACCATAAAAATGCCTGTAGTCTGTACCTGGATGCAAAACGTTTCCATGGAGAAGCCAAAAGAAATGTGGAACTACTGGGGCTAAATAGGAAGTAGATGTGATAAGTGATGAGATTTCTTACAAGACACTGATCATTTTAAATGTCATCTTTTCAAACTGGGACTTAACGGGCCAATCCCTGAACAATGGCATGAAAGAAGTGAAAACAGCTTCACAGATCATATGTTACTGAGGGTTTAGTTGAAGCATGTTTCGTCTCCTGGAACTTCATTTCATGAAGCCAAATGGCTATAAGAAGGCCCCACTGAGCAAGGTACTGTGCGTCACTTGAAGTATTGGACTACTTGACTGTTAATATTAGACAGGGGTGCAGGATAGACCATAAAATGATTGCAGTGCAACGATCAGTCATGCCCATACCTTAAAGTGATCTGGCAACCAGCTACACACACTGTGAATGCAAGGCAGCAGAAAATCAGAGATGTGGATTTTATGAATAAAGCTGTAAGCTTAACCCTTTGGGGCTGAAACAAAATGCAGGGTGTACTCTGCAAAAGCTGGGAATGTAAATGGCCACCATTACTTTGCATGTTCTTGGTGACATCTTCATATGCCTTCAGGTATTTTAGCCTCACGCTGCTCATTGATTGTAGTCATTTTCAGTTCCAAATGGTTAAAGGTGGAATATGTTAATGTAACGGTTTCTGCATCTTTCATTTATTTATGTATGTTCCATATTATTATGCACATTAAAGACATTCAGAGCCTACACACACAGATTTTGACCATGGCATTTTGTTTTTTTAAATTTTATTTTATTTTTTGTTAACCTCAAATTATTGTTAAGAATCTTGTAATGCAGAAAACTGTTACTGAATTTTATCAAGTCAAGCAATGGCAGTTTCATATCATTTTTGCTTGTATGGCAGCATGAATTTCAACTGCACTGCAGTTAGTCTTCCGGAATTTTTAATTGGGAAGTACGGTTTTCTTCTTTATACATATGAATGTGATTTCAGGGCCAGGTGAATAAACTATTGAAAGATTTGCCATGCGATAATGAATGCGACAACAGATGTGATGGTGAACAAGATAATCAAAGGTTATATGAAAGTGAGGAGGATGTTAAAAATGCTACAGTGGACCAGCTGAGAAAAATGGGAATAAATTTTTGTAATCCTTGTAGAAATGATGCTCCTGCTGAAGTCAAAAGGTTAGAGATAGTATAAGTTTTTTAGAAGTTGCCATACTAACTAGTACAAGGAATAAATATTATATTCAAAAAAATTCTGAGCCAGTAACTACAGGTTTCTGACAAAGTGTTTACTCTGCAACTACCATCAAATGAAAATATTTATGTATGTAATACTTTAGTAAGAAATTATTAATCTTTCCCAAAAATGGTTGCTTTGCAATAATGTATGTTTCCATTTGTTGTGAATTGTGGGTGAATGAATGGTTGGAAAAATGTTTTGTTGTTCTAGAACAGGGATGGCAAACCTATGGCACTTGGAAAGATTTCTGTGGCACATGGAAAGATTTCCTTGACACACGGCATTCACTGCTGTTCCAATTTATTTTTATTTCTCTTGTCCAGCCAGTGTCTCTATATTGTGAAGAACATGTGTATATATACATATGTCTGACTGTGTAGAGATTGTGTATGAATTACGGTTGCTACCAAATGATACTGTGAGTGAAAAATTTTTACACAAGTCATGAGTAGTGCAAAGTGTTGACTGGATATTTATCACTGGGGTGCCAGCGTGTCTGTGACTGGATGAATACGTGACAAGTTTTAGTCTTCTTTCCAAACAGGAAGTAGTAGCAGCCACACTTACATTCACATTTTTTTCCTTATTGCATTCCTCAAGGAGGCCTTTACTAGAAATATAATATAATAATTGTACTATGCATTAATTATACAATATAATTATAATATGCATTAGTAATAATAATATGGTAATTAATAATAATTATTGAAGACTCCAGGACCTTATTTTGCACTCAAAATTCTCTTGGTCGCACAAAAGAATTTCTTTGAAATTTATAGACAATTTGGGCATGTGCCCTCAAAAAGGTTCATCAGCCCTGCTCTAGAATATACTGTTAGGTAAAGAAAAAAGTCGAAAGATATTTAAGTGTCAGTGGATACACCACTTCCTGTTGTGTCTTGATGAAATAAATTTATTGGGCAGATACATAAAAATGTTTTGGGTGGAAAACCTGAAGGGAAGAGACCACTTAGAAGACCTAGGTGTAAGTCTAAGGATAATATTAGACTGAATTTAAAAATAAAGTGGGGGCAGGGGACTTGACTGAGATGGCCCAAAGGGACCAGTAGTATGGTAAAGAAATTTAGGGCTCTGTGAGAGTCAAGGCATTCCTTGATTAGCTGAATAACAGCTCAAGGAGAATTTGCTGCATGGTGTGAGATACATACATGTATTTTGTTGGTGTCAGTTTATTATTACATGGTTCCATCTTGCAGGGCTCAGCAGTTTGACTCAATGCACTGTCCTCACCTTAGTATTATGCCTATTACATCTGAAGGCAGTGAATCAGACACCAGCATTCAGATTAATACTTTGGCCCTAAAATACCTGAAGCATGGTGATCAAGGTGAGTAACATGATTGTTTCTATACATATGCAGGTCACACTTTTTATATTGAAGTTTCAGTCTCAAAAGATGGGTGTTGCCTGTTTCCAGATCCATCAGGCTCCTTCATGAAACAGAGAAAATACCCAATATGTCTCATTTTAGAATGTCCTTAACCTGATACATTGCCCACTCCCCTGTGTAACTCTGTATTGGAAGAGTGGGCAGAAGTATGATAAGTACTTTCAGTAGGTAGGGTAATTTTCAAACAACATATCAAATCTTGTGAGTCAAAAGGCATATGTCAGGGTGAAAATAGGTGGTGCACTGCCAGTGAAAGAGTGTAATGGACATATGCTGATGGCCTTTTACGTTGTGATGATTTGTACGACAAGCCTGATGATACAATTCAAATCAAGTCAAACTTTATAATGGAAATCACTGAGGTTACAGATAAGTTTAATGCTGTGGTAAGAATTTACGTGTGACAATAAGTGGTTGTAGTTGCAATTCAAGGACCCTGTTACCTGCTTATCATTGCCAGATTAGAAACACTGTACAGAACACAGAGACTCAGTACAGGTGTAGGGAAAAACAGAATGAAACATAACACTGCCAGTGTGTTTAGAATTCATCTCTGAACATGCGTTGCTATATCACTGCTGTTAATTGCAGCTGCTTGCACCATATACAAAACAGTATGTAAAATTAATGATAATGTTACATAAGCATCCCACTTAATAATATAACTTTCTAGACAGGTGGCAGTGGAATATACTACTGTGAGCAGCTTTGTCTTGCTTACCCATTCTGTATTGCAGCAATCACACAACATTCGCCCTGAAAATGGAGGAAGTAATTCTGCTGAAACTTTGGTTTTCAAAACGTGATTATCTGGTGGTACAGCCCAGAAAACAACACTGTGAATTCTATGTCATGTTTGAGTGAGTCCGTTGTTCCAGTTGTGCAGTATATTTTATGAACTGAACTGGGCCAGCCACTCTTTTCATCTGTTCATTTGGCCAGTAGTTCCCAACTGTAAAAGATGAATATTATTTTTTTTACACTGTAGCATTTATGTGATATATACTAATAATACAAAATTTGTGTTTATGTCTCTGATCAGAATGATTCTGGCATAACTGTGTACCTTGTATGTGTTTAGGTATAGGTGCCGAGAGACTGCAAGATGTAACATTCTACAATGTGGAAATGAAAACCACAAATTTGTCTCTTGGGACACTGAAGTACCTTGAGCGGTACCACCTGTTGCCATCTCAAGGTATTTTGCAGAACATCATGGGAATATTTCCGTATATTGTGTTAAAAGATGTGTGAAAAGTTTGTATAGTTGTAACCGATAGTATATTTTGCGAGTAGTCTTGAGTTTTAGTTTTACACTCTCCCATGAATGGTGTAGTTCATACACATGATATACAAACAGCACTGTGGTTCCATCTGTGTGTCAGCCTTGTAACTGTTTTCATATGTTACTGAATCTTTATTTGCCCCTTTGTGCATACTAAATTGAATAAAATATGGACATGCCCATAAAATCTGATAGTGACAGAAGCAGATGTAAATTTTTGTGGGTGTTGCATGAAGTGAGTGACATTTCTAAGAGTTAATAAATTTTGTGTCAGTAATAGTAATGAACTTCCATAATTTAGTGATAATGAGTTCTGGATATGAATAATTACAGTAGTGCCAATGCATCTGTAACCCTTGAAATGCATTACAGTGCTGCATTCCTTTTTTTTTTATTTTTTTTCCCCCCCTTAAAATCACATAGTAACATTTGGGTAATTCAGTTTACACATACGAAAATGTGCTAAAAATGCATTTTACAAGACAAACACACCAAAACTATAATTCCTAATAACAACATAAAATCACATAATGATATTTGGGTAAGTCAATTTACACATACAAATGTACAAAAATGTATCCTACAAGATAAGTACATAAAAACCACAACTCATACAAAACAACATACCAAACTACTCTTCCTCATAAAATAAAACCAGATCGCTAAGACTCTTTCCAATTATAAAATTCATGTACAGTATAAAAGGGGTTTTCAAGGAGTATCTGCTTTACTTCATATTTAAATATATTAACACTGGTCAAGGTTTTTAATCTATTAGGCAGACAATTATATAATTTAACACCCATGTTTGTGACACTCTTTTGGTATTGGGAAGTGTTGCAACTCAATTTGTGGTAATTTGTCTTACCTCTGGTGTTATAGTCATACAGCTGCTCATTGGATTTTAAATGTGTCGAATGTTTCTTTATGAAATACAAAGTCTCCAATATATATAGAGATGGTACAGTTAATATTTTGTAATCCGTAAACACACTTCTACATGAAACCAACCTACCAATACCAGAGATCAGTCTAATTACCTTTTTTTGCAAGCAAAAGATCTTTATACTGTCACTATCATGTCCCCAGAAAATGATGCCATATTGCAAGCGAGCACGAAAGTGAGCATAATAGATATATAAAATCATTTGTAGGCTAATAGTATCTTTTAGGGATCTTATAATATAGAATATACGACACAAATGTAAATATAAATTTTGAATATGCATTTTCCAATTCAAATTTTCCGTAATGTGTAAACCTAATAATTTTGATTGAGAGCAATAATTAATTTCCTTGTCATTATACACAACCCATGGTTTCTCACACAAATAATGGTGCCTATTGTGAAAATACATTCAAAATGTTTTTTGAGTGTTTACAACTAATTCATTCCTTGATAACCATTCCTCTAACTGCGTCATAACCATGGTTAATTTTTTGTTTAGAGACTCTTTGTTTTTGTTGGTAACCAATATATTGGTGTTATCAGCATATAGGACCATTTTTACATCTTTCATACAAGTTGTTAAATCATTTCTATATAACAAAAAGAATACTGGTCCCAAAATCGATCCTTGCGGAATTCCAAAGTGAAGTTTTCTTAACTTTGATGAGTACTAATTTTGAGTGGACTTTCGGTAGTCTGTATTATTTCAACAAACGGCGATCGGTTAGATAAATATGACTTAAACCAAGCTTTACCTGGACCCCTAATACCATAGAATTCCAGTTTATCTAAAAGTATAGAGTGATTTACAAGATCATATGCTCTAGTTAAATCTAAGCAAATTCCTATGACATACTGCTGCTTATCTAAAGCCTCCTGAATATGTTCTACAAATGACTGAACCACAGTATGAGTGGATTTGTACTTCCTAAAACCATGTTGCTCTGGGGTAAGTATATTAAATGTATTGATATAAGAAATTAACCTTTTATACATCAGTTTTTCAAGTATCTTAGAGAATACTGAAAGTACTGAGATGGGTCGATAATTAGTAATAACTGACTTTTCTCCCTTTCTAAACAGGCCGTATTTTTGCGACCTTCAAGCTATCAGGGAAAAGTCCCTTTTGTAATGAAAGATTAAATATATGGG
The DNA here is from genome assembly GCA_013340265.1 of Coptotermes formosanus. Classification (NCBI taxonomy): domain Eukaryota; kingdom Metazoa; phylum Arthropoda; class Insecta; order Blattodea; family Rhinotermitidae; genus Coptotermes; species Coptotermes formosanus. Next base: position 1,222,339 of record BLKM01000403.1, on the reverse strand, counting down.
TCAGTGGTTTCTTTATATAGTGTACACTGGTTTTAACTATAACCTCTGGGATTTCATCAAAACCGGCTGAATATGAATTTTTTAGACTTTTTATTATGTTCTCTACTTCACATTCTGTTACTGGGGAAATAAACATAGAGGCATGGAAATAATTAGTGTTTTGAGATGGAGGTTTTAATGACTGAGTTAAGTCGTTACTCATTCTAAGGGACTGTACTGATTCTATAAAAAAAGAGTTGAACTCCTCTGAGATTTGTTGTGGGTTTGTTATGATCTCTGTGTTATACCTTAACTCAATATTTTCCACTTTCTGCCTTGAGTTTCCCATTTCTTTATTTATAATCTGCCATAATGTTTTAGTTTTATTTTTTGCAAGAGATACACACTTTTTGAATTCCCTTTTCTTGGCTTCTTTTATAACAGTTTTCAAAATTGGCTAGTAATTATTTATATATTCTAGTGCTTTTGGGGTTAAAGAATTAACCCCTTCTCTGCAGCATAGGACATTTTCTCCCACTCTTCACCTGTGATAATCTGATTAGCTAAATTTAATAACTGAACAGACATACTACGTGAACATGAATTAAGACTTTTCTAGAAAAACTCCATGACTTGGGCTTGTTAAGCAGAAAAATGCCTTAAACGGGTAAGCATGAAAACGATATTTTGTAATTCTGTATTGAAATAGACATTCCCTTTGCCTACATTTCAAGTCCTACCTTCTTTAGTGATTTTGACACTTTGAACACAATTTTTTTTTAACAAGGAAAACTGATAGATGAAGAACCCATTTTTGCTGCAACTATTCCATAAATACTGATTCTACCTCACTATATTTTGCTGTTTTCACTTCATTCCCAGCTCAGTTGTTCACTTATGGACAAAGTATTGTGGCTGTTATTTGAAGTTGACACAGAAGTGCGAAGTTCTTAAACTTTTTTGTGGCAATGAAAATTTTAAGTAACATCTGCCGTGTTTATAGATCCAGTGTTGCTTGAATTGAGACCAGCTTATGTTTTATGCCAGGTTTTTATGTAGTAGCCATGCCAACCATGTGTTTGATAATTACTGGCTCTACACAATTAAAACTGTGAACACAAAAGGTGCATAAGTGCATAAATTCTCCACACATAATACTCCAAGTTGTTGGAAAACAGTTAACAGCCAGAAAGTGGTCCATTAAATTCATGCTGATTCACATTGTAAATTACACACAGGCCATGACATTGTGTCATGCTGTGTGCAAATACATGACAGTGCTGTTGGAATGTGATGTAAAAGCTTAGGATTATATGCATTTTGCATATTGCATATATAAAATGAAACTATGTTTAAACTTCACTTAGGGCCAGTCCTATAAATAGTGAAATATGGATTTATTATCTTCCTGATTGTACTTTGCTGAAGGATTTTAACATATGCATGTGTCTGTATGGTGGTGGAAAAGACCTTGGACGCGAAGCTTTATGGAGTGAGAGCATTATTTTGTCACAGTATATTGGTGATAAATTGAATGAATGGGAAATTAACATTTTGATATGAAAATGAAATAAATGGGCAAAAACTTCTTTGCATTGTTAGATTTTCACGTTTCTTAGGCAGGAAATCCTTTTAAGTGGGAAACGCATTAAGAGAGCAATGAATATGTTAAGCCTATGGGAGGTATTCAAGTATTCTGATTTCTTAGGCAGGAAATCTTCTTAAGCAAGGACGTCTTAACAGGATTTCACCGTATTTCTTTTTGCAATTTTAGGTGAAACTGGTGGAGGTGTTGCACAGATGGGGGTAAGGGATAAGCCAGAGGAACGTGCTGAGAGGCTGATGCGACCTGGCAGTGGAGCCAGAGGTGAGGCTGAAGTAAAGGGACCATCTCGCCAGCCTCAGAACTCTACAAACAAGATACTTGACATTACAACACTGAAAAGGCAACCAAAGTTGCTGTAATTGAATTTCTTTTATCAAATTTTTAAAAGAAGCATTGGTGGTGTTTAATGTAATTGACGCTAATGATAGTATCATAAAAGACTGCCTGTAAGTACTGATTTTCTTAGTACACTTGTATACTGCCATTTGAATTACAGACATTTAATTTGAACATGATTAAAATCACAAATAACAGGGTGTAATTTTATTTCAGATTTTTCTGCACAACAGGTATCATTGCCATTTCAGAATTTGTACTTTATTTTTGCAGTGGAATCACAAACAACTTCAGAATTTCTAACATTTCTGGATGGGTAACATACTGGCATTATCTGTCTCTTTCTGTGACTTCCCTCATTCACTCATATTCAGTGCATTCTCAACACCAGTAGCCACTGCATGATTAAATTTTTGTGCTGTGATTGAGTGCAGAGTTGGATGGTTTTCTTGATATTGATAAACTATTAAAAAAGGTGGCAGAATGCTGTCTCCACAATAATACATTAAGTGACTTTAATTCCTGCATTAAGAAGGCAGATACAGTTGTATGTTTTTTGAATGGAGGTAGGCAGTGGTTTCAAACTAACTGGTATTCAGAATTATCTGATTAGTTAATGAGTTTTTACCGTGTAGTTTTTAAATCCTCATTTGTTTTAAATATGACATACAAACTATGCTGTGTAAAAAATGTTTGAATATCTTTGTAGCAAGGTGTTTTCAGTTCTTTTAACTATCAGTGGTTTGTGTAATGTTGCAGAATGCCAAGAAACATGCATTTCTTGAACCACAATGAGTGAGAATGTCAGATTTTGTCATGAATTTCAAAATTGGATGGATGTTGAAAGACTTGTTGTATTCGCTATTTTTGTGACAAAGGCAAGGCCATATGACACATTTTAATTGAACATGACTTGTTCATCACCATGCGGTGGTCAGGTGACAGATATTTTTGCAATTAAAACTTACGGGCAGTGGCAGAGGAAATTATTGCATGTCAGTAGGATATTCCCTGCTTTTATCATTCCCCAGAGACAGACTGTGTTTCAAGATTTTTCAAAACTTCCTGTACTATATATTTGGTATTCACAATGTTGCTTGAAGAGAGGCTTTTTACTGAAAACGAGATTTCAAAAATGTTCATTATTTTTGGGCATATTTTTATATTAGTTTTATAAGAAAATATTTGCAACCTGTGAGGCACTCTTAATGCTCCTGCTGTTCTGGGTAACTGTAATGTTCTGATGGTTTCCTGAAGTCTGGTAGACCATTCATCTTTGAGATTAAAGCTAGTAATTCATAAAAGGGTTTTAAATGGCAATTAACGTTAAACATAATGCCAGAAATGACTCAAACTTGCCTGTAACAATAAGCCAATTTTAGTGATTGAAATTTTGCTTGTGTAGTGTGCTTAATATAGCGCTATATGGCACTGCCAGAATTATTAGAGTTTCCTGTTCATAATTACATTTCTGGATCTATTATTGTAGACAAAATCTTGAGCAAGGGGGTGTATATGTTTTTTATTGGAAATTACTTGAAGTGTGATTGATAGTAGAGATGTCACAGTACACTGCTAGATTTTGAATGTTGCATTGTTGTCATTAAGAGTTCAGAGTTCATGACACTATAATTGCATAGATCTATATTAGTCATTTTGTACAATTAGATGAAATTCTAAACTACATTTACTTGTTCAGACTTTAATATTTATCACTGTTCTCCACTGAAAGTAATCATAAAATACAACTGAATTCTAAGAATTAAAAATAATTGTAGTGCAGCAATTGATATTTTTTATGTTACAGTAACATACGACACTGAACCTCTAGTAACAGTCTGTCATATGATGATGTCCAAATAATATCATAAATGAGAAAAAGCAAACAATTTTCGGTTTCTTAACCATTTAAAGACATAGTAAGTGCAATGAGATTTACTGCAGCAATAAATATTCAGCATGCTCTAACTGGATACATTTAACATGTGTGATTTTTATTTCTGCACTTCATTTTGTCAAGTCCATATTTTACAGTTGGCAAGAGATGATGCAAGCAAAAGTGTGATATTGAAACTGGTAGCAAGAGACTGCCATACAAGATACAGATTCCTTTTCCTGAATTCAGACTTTTAATATGTACTGAGCCTTGGAGATGTATAAGGAATACATAGAAGTTTTTATGTTGACATCTAGCATTCTGCTCAACGTATGGCACAAATTATATGGTTTTCCCCTTCCTGTCCTTAGGTTCAAATGATGTGTCAAATTGTTGTTTCTGTCTGTGAATACAGCATGGTAACTCCTAATACTTCCTGTACTTATCAAAAAGTAGTAGTATAATGGAGATTCAGGTCTTGTGGGATGTGACACCATGCCTTTTCTGGAGTAGGTTCCAGTGTTTTGAACATCATAAACACCTCGCCCAAAGCACAGTCTCACCACATCCAAGAAGACATGAGCCCTCAGCAACATCACTGTAAGAACCTCAAATCTTGCAAGAAATATATCTCTTTGTAGTTCTCCAATTAGAAATACAAAATATCTTTCATAATTTTATTTCGCTTGAATGTGTGAGAATTATTCTTACTATGCCCATTTTTAATCACCAGAATCCAAGATGATTTATAGTAAATAAACCCCTGAAAAGTGTGTTGGAAGATAAAGTTTTTGGTTTAATACTAATAAGTCGAAACTACATTCAGAGGCAAGATAGGAGCAGATAAGATTTGTGGAATGCTCAATACCATCCCATTCAGAATCTTATATCTAAAAATATAAAAATTAAAATCCACAAAACTACAATTCTGCTGCTGTATATTGGTGTGTGTACATAGAGATGCATGCATGCACATGAACTACCTGAAGTCAAGCTTTCTTCTCATTGCCCTACGTTAATTATTCTCACACTGTAATCACAACTTTTTTGCGCCTGTGATGCAACAGCCCCACTCTGGCCTCGGCCGCCTCATATTTGAGGTTTCGAGCTCACGCATAGACACACCACACCTAGCAGGACTGCCCTGGATGAGGGATCTGTCCGTTGCAGAGACATCTACCTGACAACACACAGCATTTGCAAGAGACAGACTTCCATGCCCCCGGCGGGATTCAAACCCGCAATCCCAGCAACCGAGCGGCTGCAGACCCGCGCCTTACACCGCGTGGCCACCGGGATCGGCTTCATCTCCACGTAGACTACAGGAAAGGTAGAGACCTGACAACACACAAGACACAGACTTTCATGCCCCGGCGAGATTCGAACCCGCAATCCCAAAAACCCAGCGACCGAAGACCTACGCCATACACCGCGCGGACACCGGGATCGGCATAATCACAACTATTGGCAAGAAACAATCTCTGAATGTAGTATACTACCACTAACCTTCAAAACAATTTGGTCAACTATATGTCAAGGCCCATATCTCTGTAAAGCTAGGTTTTCGGCCGAGTTCGTGTCGCACTGCAATGGAAATTTAGTTTTGCCTGCGTATCTCGTACTTGGCGCCGTGACAAAATCACCCCCCACCCTGCTCGTACGTTCATCGCATTTGACTGTTCGTATTCGGTCAAGGTTGTAAGCTATTGTCTCGAGTATGTAGCGGGGGTGTGTGCCCATGATATGGACGAGGGTGATGTCATGGTCACGTGGTGTATATTAGCCAATCAAGGTCTCCGTAAGTGTTTGAATGAGATGCTGTTAAAGTTCGAATGGGAATGCCGTGAAGTAAAAAATACCAAAGGAACTACGTCATGGCGAAGAAGGAACTGAGTTAATGGTAGAAATATCATGGGAAAAATTTTTTGTTGTTTGCAATGATATGAGATGATTTGTTTGTGCGTATTTTAAAGCGAGTGTTGCGTAGAATTCGATGGTTTGTCCATCCAAGATGGACGAGACTGCCGTTTGTCTCACCGAGTCACGAATGACAAATATTAGCGACATTAACACAAGACCTGAGCAAAGTCTTTGTGAGTGTTATGTGTATTGTATGTGCATTTGTTGTAGTGTAGCTCGTTTCAGGACCTGCTACTTAAATTCTGCAAAGTTTGTAAGTAAGGTTAGGTCAGTACTAGGATTTTTTTCATACGCTGAATTGTTTCAGGTTCAAGAAGTTTGTCAAAAAATCGGTCTCGCATTTGCCTTATTGGAGAGCTTGGTAATGATTCAAGAATTTTCGATGCTGCGCAGGTAATTATGTTTTTATAAAACTCAGCTACACCGTAATATGTGTACGAGGTGATTATTCAGTGTTCAGGGCTCGATCATTTTTCTGTATCCTTGTGCAATGGTCACGTCAGTAATTACAACAGAACAGAATAGAACAACTGTTTGTTTACATTACAGGGAGCTTTCCTAAGATTAGGCAAAGGATGTGGAATGTGCCATGGTCTTGTTAATTGTCACTGAACTGTCAGCATCTTACACACATGCTTTTGTAATTGAGAATTTTTAATTTAGGCAATTCCTCATACAGAGGAGGAGTGAGATACTGGACATGTTTTTAATGCTGGCTTATATTCAAATTGTAATTTTAACTTACAGTAGGTAGATTTGATATATATTTTTGAATATCTGAATAGTATAGTAGCAGATGGCTGCTGACTGAGTGCCTGATGATGATGATGTCAAGCCTCACCCACACCATGAGTGTTATACCCATACAGTTATTTTCTTAACAATTTTCTTGAAGGCTTTTGATGTACCTGTCATGATATCTGCAACGGGTGCAGAATTCTTAAACGATGGCTCATGGGATACGGTTTTTGTATTGGAAGACTTCAGCGGCCCTGTGTATGATACCATTCACCATTCAGATCAAAGGTTTGTATACTGCAGACTTTTAGTAATATGCTTTTTTTAATGTATGTTTGTTACTTCACCAAGAATTTGTATGATACTACATTATTAATTGCCACTGAAATGCAGGCCATTTGAAAAGAACTCTGTAAGTGTTAGGTTGAGTATGTCATTTGAGACCTATAATCATGGTATGTGCTTTCAGATTTTCTGTGACTTAAAAAGGTTTTTTATTCTGTGCCTTCGGTAATGTGCGTGCACGCTTGACTGTCTTGGTGGCAGCATGTGCCTGGTCAGTACAGTGGCATCTGTTCAGGAGACATGCCAAGGCATTGTAAAGTTTGTGCTCTGTATATATGCTATCCTGTGTTCAGCACCCCCTTGTTGTCCTGATGATTTTTTTTTCCTGTAATGTACTTGTTTTCATACCCTTTATAGCCTTTACTGTGATTTTTAGATTGTAGTTGAGGCTGTCCATGTGATCCATATGCCAGTTGATATGGCTCTATTCAGTATTGTGGTGGAGGAAAGATAGCAAAATATATCTTTTCCGTTACGTACTTGTTTGGTGAGATGTTTTCGGCACGCAGATATAGAATAGGGACGGTATGTCTTAATCTGCTGAGACATAAATTTACAGATCTGAATTCACTAATACTTTGAAATCTATTACGTATTTACAGGAAACAGTATATTCTAATAAAAATGGTGATATATGTGTAATACATAGCTTCATGATTGTCTTTCATACTGTTGTTGTTTTGTACATTTCAGGCCATATTAATTCAGGGTTGCCAATACAACACAATTGTACAAACTCAAGTCATGGTATCAAAGATACATGATGAACCAAAAAGAAATCCACAAAGGGTAGGCTTTGAGATTTCATTTTAGTGATAAAAGTATAGGTAAAGCTCACCCTATAACCTGCTATAAAGACGCAGAAGTGGAGTTGAGTTATAGCTTTACTCTTTCTGTAAGCTTGGTGCTAGATGGGGATGGGTGGTTAGTGCCATGCCCTGGCAGTTTTACCCCCAGGAATGACCCAGTACCCATTGTATAGGAGGCTGGGTGGGCCCCGGGCCCTGTCTTTGTTTTAGTGATAGAAACTTTATTTGCAGTTGCCAGAATACATCTAAAAGACAAATTTTGTTCCGTTACAAGTGACCTTTCATATTGCCACCATGTTTAGGCTATGAGGTTCCATTTTACTGACAGAAACTCCATTTATATGTATTCCAGCATGGCTGGCATTTGATACTGGTACTAGGACCAGGCTTTTAAATTTCATTTTATTGGCAGGCAATCAAGTCACGTCTCTGCAGTTGTGCTTTCCCCTTTTGGAAGGCCTTACCCCATGTCTTATATTATTGCAAGATGAGGTCACGGAGAGAGACATAGGAAATAGGTTTTACTATGTCTGATTTGCCTAGGGACCTGTGGTATTGATCTTGACAATGTGACATGTTGTAGTCATTGTCTAAGTTGGCAAGCCCTGGATTCCATATGGATTGCATAACATCTGACACCATTTGAAGTCCATAAGTTACATTACGTAAATTATGATTATATGAACATGTTCAGTCATAAATGTTGCCTTTCTTTTATGCAGATAACAGTCTCTTGATATGTTGGTGGATGTAGAATTGCGGACACTTTCTAATTACACAAAATAATATTTGCCCCTGTTCTGTATTAGATCCAGTTTTGAATTCTAGAAAGTCCATCAATATGACATCAGAACATGGATTTCATGTGGCGATCTTCAGAACACTCACCAGTACAGAGTCTTGCATCACAGGTTGCTTTCAGTACAGTGATCTTCAACATACATGTAAACAGAGTTATGTCACACTTCTTTCAGTGCATTTGTACTATCTTTCTTATTCCTTGTGTGAAACACATGCAGCAATTCAATGTAGAGGACTGACCTGGTTATTTATCCATGTTAATTACCTCAGACTCGGTGCCTGTTTATCACAGTGGCCTTTCTGGGGGTTGATGTGGGTGAAGTAGACTTCCAATGCTTTCAGCAAAGTTTAGTGGGATGGCAAGTTGGAAGTCTGTGACTCATTTATGTTCCACAGAAAATCAGGAGGAGGAGGAAAGTGTTCAGAATTGTGAAGTCTAACGAGTGGAAAATAGATATTTTGTCCACTACCTTATCCAGCATTGTATCAGATATGTTTACCATGCTGTCCCATGCTCCTCTCTGTCAGCATACCATGCATGTGTGTTGTGCTCCTGCATAATTGTTGACTCTATGTGTTCTGATGTTCATCAAAGAAGGTACCATTTGGTGATGGATTGCGTGTGTTTTGGCCCGTTTATTTCTTCAGACTTCTTCTATACCCTTCTTCTTCTATACCCTTTCTGTTGTGTCTGACAATCCCACAGCAATTTATTTTTTTATCTATGTACATATAAGTTTGACTGTGACAGAATTGTTTACATGTGGGTTATACCCATGTCCCTCTATCATTCTGTTCCTGTCTGCTATCAGGGGGCACAACTGAAACACTGATTTTATCCACTCGAAGCAGCTCAGTTTATGCAGCACAGCTTATATTTTGACTTTGTCCACCCAGACCAGTGATCTGTCTAGTGTTGTCTTTTATAAAAATTTGTCTGCATTGCTGTGGCCATTATGGAAACAGTCATTATATTCCTGACTGATCATCCTAGAGCTCTGGCTGTAAGTCTCCCCCAGCACACCCACATGCCTGTGCACACTGATGTTATAACTCCCAGTCTGAATGAGGTATCTGGAGAAATATCTGACCCCAGCAGCTGTACCTGCACCCCTTCTCCCATCTCTGACTTGCAGGTGGATTGTCTGGACCGTCATAAGGGGAGACAAAATGGTACAAGTTATTCCGTAGCAAATAATGATGTCACTTCCATATTACATATTGTTTGAACTATATTTTATAGTGAAGTGTGTAACATGAAGAAATTATAGTAGTTACTACATTTTTCTTTGTGTTTACTTCCAGAATACTGGGTCCAACAGCCCTGCAGCAGTATGCCGAGAGGAGAGAGGGACTACCAAGCAACAGTCGGCCATTATACAACCTTGCCATGTCTGGTTTAGTAATCTGCTTCACAGGTTTTAGGAAGAAGGATGAATTGGTAAGATATATTTGTTGTAACACAATTTCAGTTTGGAGTCAGGTTCAAATTACAACGTGGCATTTGTTTCACTGTGTGTTCAGTTTTTTCTTTATTGAATATTATGGAATATGTGCTGATGCCACTTTGTTTATCCACATGTAGTTTTTGTTAATTACTGTGTGAGTGAATGCTGGAAATAGTGTTGTGTGTGTGAAGTTATGTATGTAATTAGGAGCCAGATTAATTTTGAAGTGTCTTGCAGTATTCATCAGATGTAAAACATGTTGCAGGCAGAGTTTGTAGTACTCAACCAGAAAGACATTTTATCTTAGGTAAATTTCATCAGTGTGACAAGGGAATCCTCATGCAGATTCCATGAGAGTGTGGAATTATCTTGTTGATGAGGACTCTGTGGGCATTTCTGGTGACTAATATGAAACATTCTTCATTTATATTGTATTGTGTGTAACTGTTTAGTACTTCTTAGTGCTATCAGTAAGGGTTATTTGCTGAAGTGTCAGTTTCTGATCGTGTAGCATCATGAAGTGCTGTTAATGATCAGAGTACATGCAGCGGGTCTGGTGTTTCTGCCACTGATGTAAGCACTGTGGGGACTGATGTTTTGGAATCACATGTAGAAGAGTTGGCAGTTGTTCGTAAATTTGAGGGACATCCTGGAAATGATGTCCTTGTAGCTGTTATGTCATTCTTGGAAACATGAGGAAATTACAAGGAGTCTAGTCAGGCGAGTAAGTTGGGTGGTGGATCACAGCCATGTTTTTATCTGCCAAAAATTGCTGTGCTGACAAACCACTATGTGCCAGCACTTTGACATATTGAATCAAGCAGTCTTGTTTCCACAGTTGTTTAGAAGTTTTTAGCAGACTTGCTTTGTCAGATGTTGCAAAACCTCCCGGTAGTAATGGTGGCTAACCATTTCACCTGGAAGAACAAATTCCTGCTAAACAGTGCCTGCACAGGCCAGAATGTTTGCTGACATGCTTCGATGTTTCTACTTGCATTGCTTTCAGCAGGTGTGGAGAGGATGGGATTTTCTACTGACAGAACTGCTGTTTGCTTTCTGGGTCATAACATAAATCCAGATTTTGTGTCCTGCATGGCAAATACAGTTTTCCTAAGTTTGAGCAAAACTTAACCGAACTGCGTTGTTGCTACAGATCAGCCATGATAAAATCACAGATGCATAACAATAAACACCCACTGGGAAGCATTGTTGAGGGTTGTGGCTGCAATACCCATCAGACAAACTCTGAAGATGCGATACTACAGCACCTAGAGACAGAAAGCTGTACTATGTTCCTAGTCCAAATGGCAAGTTTGGGAACTTTGACACACGTTTTTACATGTATGTTCATTGCTGTAATTGTCACGTCATGTGTCTTGTCTGGCTCTTTAACTAGTGATTCGTGATTTTTATTTGGTAATTTAGTGTAATAGTCTAACAAATTGTGAGTGAGAATGTAGAAAATGTACATGTGAAGCAAGGTTTGCTTCCACTGTCACTGCATATGAATTGTTACAGAATCGATTGATCACGTTGATCCATAACATGGGTGGCAGTGTACGGCGGGACATGGTGTCAAAAGTTACCCATCTTATAGCCAACACCTGTGGAGGTGACAAGTACCAGTATGCTGTGACATTCCGTGTACCTGTGATGAGTGAAACATGGGTATATGCCACATGGGAGAAACGAAATGAAAAAGCCCTTTCAGCTACCAGTGAAGAAATGGTTTGTGTAACAGCTGTGAGCTGCATGTCATTTGTACATTGGTTTGAGTAGAATCCGTCAGTTGAGTTCAATTAATCAGCCCAGATTCTAAATGTAAGGTCCTTACTACTTCTGTTGTTTACTGACAGTTAGGTATTTATTAATAGAGGTGGGCGTGAATCATGGTGGACCGCACTTGTTCATGTGCACGTAGTATTAAAGGAAGTGTAGATGGTTGTATTTTAAGATTTGGTCTCCATTCAGATCTGTTGGCATATCTTCATCAAATCTTGGCCTGGGAAAGCACAGAGTTGTCTGGTCCTTTGTTGACTCAGATCCTGCACTATACTGTAAGCATCACATAGTCAATTAACCTGTCAGTGGGATTAACAGAATTAATGCATCAGTGTTTCCACTTCAGAAATGTATTTATTTGTCTCAATGGTTAGAGATTTGGGTAGGCATAGGTCATGCATCCTCTTTTAACAAGTAACATCATTGAGCAATATAAGCATGATGGTGTTTGTTTCTAAATACCTGTCTTGTGGTCTAATAGGATGCCACTGTGTAGTGTAATCTTGAGAAACTATCTACAGCAAAAGAAAAGTAGTGTAGAGTTTAGTTCAATTGCAAAATGAGAAAACAGTACCATTTCACATATCTATAATATTCTATAATTGAGTAACGTTTGGTTCGTCTGGCATGGAGTTCCATGGATCGCCACCAGATGTCAGGAGACGCAAATAAACAGGCCTATGAAAACTCCTGCGAGTGTAATCACAAACTTTGAATGTGGTAAGAGTGGACATTTTTGGTCGTACAAGATTTATGCTGTTACGATAAATGATATGTATATGGAATCAAGCGTGAATGAAGGTAATACAACACCACCACGAAATTCCAGTGTTTTAAATGTGGTAATATTGGAATGCAACAGCAGTTATATGCTGTGATTCATATACAGCTTCACGTAACATAATAATAATACAACTTTTCAGTGTCACAATCCTGTAGCAATTGATGCACTCATTCCAATATAATATGCCTAATGCTCTCATGCTGAATAACTGCACATACTATAGCAGTTCAGTGTGACAATGCTGCTGCAATTGATGCACTCATTCTACTATAACCTGCCTAATGCTCTCATGCTGTATAACTGCACATACTGTAGCATTTCAGCGTCACAATACTGCAGCAATTGATGCACTCATTCTAATATAACATGCCTAATGCTCTCATGCTATCTATATAAAAATTCAGTAATGCAAAGGTATGTAATGCTTGGAATGGCCTCTGCCACATGGCAGGACAACTATGAGAATGTTCGAGTTTCACAGACCGCCACTAGATGTCAGGAGACGTAAATACAGAGAACTGTGTTTTCTGCGCGGTACGATCTTAGCCTGTAATATGATTCAGCTTTATTTACATGTTTTGTATGTATCTCAGAATAAACCGCGATTCTTTCCCATACAGCATTAAATGACTCAATTTAAAACCCTGTCTGGGTGTGTTTACTGCACGGTACAGACTGAGCCTGCAATATAATTCAGCTTTATTTACATGTTTTTTATGGATTTTGGAACAAAAAACGACTACTTTCCTATGCAGCATTAACTGATCGATTTTCAAAACCGAGGCGGAGAGTGTTTACCGTGCGGTACGACCTTAGCCTGTAATAAATAATTCATCATCATCTCAGTCTTTAAATGGTTAATCACAAAGATATAAAATAGCAAAGAAATATTCATAAACAATGTTCTCTTTGGTGTAACTTATGATTTAAGGTTGTGCCATTGCTCAGGCAGTCAGTCGCCCACCTCCTAAGGCGTAGGCATGTGTTCGATCCCGGGTCAGTCTACGTGGGATTTGTGGTGGACAAAGTGGCACTTGGACAGGGTTTCCCGGAGTATTTCGGGCTTCCCCAGTCAATTTCATTCCATCAGTGCTCAATTACCAGGAAAATGACGACGACAACAATAATAATAATAATAATAAGCTTCATCATGCAGTTGCACAAGAAGCCTTAAGGTTGTGTTGCGTCCGTAGCGTCTGCTGTGGGGTTCTTTTCCACAAAAAACTTAAATCATGGTATGGGGTTTTTTGTTGTGGCTTTTCCTTCAAATGCTTCAACGTTTTGCCCTCAGCAAGCAGTAAGCCCATCTTATATACACCGTAATGCTGTCAGTCTCTGTCACACTCCCACATTGAAGTTTCATGGACTGCCACCAAATGGCAGGAAAAGACAAGGCATAGACTTTAGTCCGACGGACGCGCGGATGGTGTGTAACAGACACGACTAATTGGGGTTACCACTTTAACTATGTAAAGGTTCGCCGGGCACTAATATGACAGTATAATATACATACGTACACATTATTTGGGTTTTCACGATAACTGCGGGTGCCACTACGATATTGTAATACACAGGCATACACATTCTTCAGGTTTCCACAGTAACTACTTAAATGTGCGTGCCTTCTCTGCTTGGGCCGTGGGGTTTCCACAGTAACTGCGTACATGCAGTGTGCCTTGCCCCCATGGGTGTTTGGGATTCCACGGTAAATATGTAAATGTGTATCCGTATACTGCCTGGGTTGCCGTGCACCAGCATACTATTCCATCTCAAAATCAAAGAAAAACGATTACAATAAAAAATTTACTTCATATTGCAACACACAGTATAAATGGTGTTACGGGTTGATGATATGTGGTGCCGAAGCCCCCGTGTTCATTGTTACCTGCCCCAGCCACTAGGTTTTGATGTTAAATATGCGTGTGCCTAGGCCGCCTGGGTCGCTGGGGGCAAGGAGACTAGTGTTCTTCATGTTTCATCCACTGTAAAGAAGCTCATTCTCTCACTCACCTTCAGGTGCAGACAGTAACTTGTGTAACAAAACATGTCTATTCCATATGACTGTGCAAATGCTCCTGAGGCTGGCTCAGCTAACTGCCACTGGCACAATTTCGTGGGTTAAAAATGTATGTAATTCCAGTGGAGGAGAGGGAAGACAGGATGTGTGTTGTATCAACTACTGTTGCACTGAATCTGTTAGTGATTGACAAATGTCAGTGTTCAGAAATGAAAATCCCATTGTGAAATGTGCACCCTTTTCTTAATGCTAATTTTAAGATAAAGGCACATGTGGTACATGAGTAAATATGGTAGTTGGTCAGTTACAAATATTAGTTGAGTGATTCCATGTCTTAAAGTGTAAGGTATTTGCTTCTGTGTGGCAGGTGTGTTACAAGCTGAAGCCATTCCATGGTGCACGAGTGTGTTTGTTTGGTTTCCCGGATGATGAAAGGCAACACATGACGGAAGTGTTACAAGAGAATGGTGGGACAGCCACAGACCTGAAAGACCCCACCTGCACCCATGTGGTAAGCACTGTTCATAAAGGTGGGGAGTTGGAACAGTGTCTGGCACTTTAGTTTGCATGATGTTGAAAATGTGTACATCACCCGATTGGAGAGGTGGAGGTGGGAGATGGGACCAGTGTATTCACATAGTGCTTGAGGTGTAGCATGAATATACGGTGGCTGAAATGTGGTGCGCTTACTTCTGGTTGCTGCTTTGTGAGTTTATCCGTGGACTTTTTTTTGCCATTCTTGTTCCAGATTTCCTGTACAAAAGTGTATAGAAGTGTGTTCCTTGCATAATTCTTATTTTCCCTCTTTTTGCATGTAAAGTTGATGTAGTCTGTCACTGTGGCTGCAATATGTGGATGATAAATTTGTGGTCTGGCCTCATTAACTCCACAGGTTACAGGACTTTTTCAATCAGATCAGGAGTCTAAGACCTACCATACACTTTACTAGGAAAACATAAAATAATATAATTTCTTTTCTGGATGTTTTTGTCATCAGGAAAGGAATTATGCCGGCCACAAAGGTTTGCTGAAAAGCCTCACACTGGCCTCTGTCTCAGCTACCAGTGTAATTATTCACTGCATATAAAAAGGGAGTTATTCAGAGCTTACATAATAGAGATTCTGTCACGTGCCAAGAGCACCAAGACTGAAGTCAGTGAAAGTGATACCAGATTATGGTCTTCAGTGTAGTGCATTTTCATTATGTTTCATCAGTTCAGTTCTCACATCTGTGGAAAGAAGTCTTTCAAAGAATCACACAAAGCCCCTTGATTCGGTGTTTATACCATGTGTGAAGTGTGTTTCTGCATTTAAATGTGATAGGAATGACAAAACACTAGAGCAGCCTTCAGGGCAAAACATCTGTACTTTTAGGAGTTTGCGCATGAGAAACAGATGAGAAGGAAATTTCAACAGATGGAATATTTTGTGCAGCATTCTGGATTGCAGCAGCTACATTGGTGAAACAGACAAACTGCTAGCTGTGCATCTGTTCCCGTGAAAATGTTCTTGATTTATTCTACATTTTCATCTGTTTTACTCTTTGTTATCTATCTAATATTTGGCATTGTTAACTCATGTCACTTCAGTTCTGAATTTTGAAAATCAGATACCTGAGTTCTGTGTCTTGTATCTTCTCCAAAAGCAAGTTTTAACATCTCATAGGTTTCTGTGGCAGTTTGGCCCAGTTTGATACAATTGATGCCCACATACAGTTTCCTTAAATCTGTTGTTTTCTGAAGGGTCATGTCTTTTTGGGATGTTATGCTTTGTTGTTGGGTAGATAGTTCCACATATTCTTGGACTGCTTGAACCTGAAGATGAAGCACTGTGATTTTCTGAAACATCAGGAACTGTTTGTTTACCTGACATAATGTAACATTCCAGAAAATTTGAATCTTCAGCAACACAGCTGTGACAACCTCAATCCTTGCACTGTTGTTTTCTGTTAAAACACAGATCACATAAGGTACAGCACATGACCTTGTTTCAAAATGTGTTACTTCTGAGTGACAGTTACAACTTTGCAATGAATGTTAAGTTACTCAGCAGATTCTAATCTACCTCCACCAAGCAGAGGAATTTATCCTAATTTTCATAGTCATGTGGAAGCCATTCCGTAAAGTAATTGATCACACCCAGTATGTATTAACCTTTTAAAGCCTAACGGTAACTTTACGTACCACCAGGTTAAATATTCAGACATTATACATGGCGCTCAGGCCATGCCATGGCTCAGGTGGTTGGCCGCTGGCCTCCCACCGTGGAGGCCCGGGTTCGATCCCAGGTCAGCCCATGTGGGATTTGTGGTAGACAAAGTGGCACTGGGACAGGCTTATCCCCAAGTACTTCAGTTTTCCCATGTCAGTTTCATTCCACTGGTGCTCTATTACTAGGAACAGGACAAAAAAAATCATCTTCATCTTTATCATGAGGTTGCACAAGAAGCCTTAAAGCTGTGGTGCACCTGTAGCTTCTGCTGTGGAGCCCTTCTCCACTCTACATGGTGCTCACATTGCTTTGTGTGTTTTGTACGGATCTCAGAACAAACAATGACTTTACCCTTACACAGCATTAACAGACTGGTTTTGTGTAACCAAGGTGGAGACTGCTTACTGCGCAGTACAAACTGAGTCCTTATATAAAACACACACTTTGTCTTTAAAGGGTTAAAAACCTTAGTCACAGGGAGACAAGAATAGAAGAACTGCAAGACTGCTGTCTCTTTTTAATTTAATATGTGTAGTGATATTTGGTTGTAATGCTCTTGTCTGCAAGAAACTCTTGTTAGTCATTTGCTTTGTGTTTTTATTGATTTTTGTTTCTTTGCAAATGTACTAAGCAGATTTGATATTTTCTGTTTAAGTGTTAAATTGAAACTGTGTTCAAGGATTAGCTTATTTGTGTGAGCAAAATTTGCGTAGGACTTAACAACATAAGAATGTATGCTTGGCCACTGTAATTAGTGCTGTTTATCTCTTTTATATCTGTTATGTGATGGACTGTGGCAATGTTTTGCAGGTGGTGGACTGTGGTCGTACTTACAGCCTGTTGAAGTCTAACATGATGATTCCTCAGCCTGAACACTTTACCTCTTCTGTTCCAACTTCCGTGTCCCGCAGTTCCATGACTCAAACATGTCGGCAACATAACAGGACCTGTCCTTTGTGCAAATCAGATATGGGAATGTCAACATGTTGCACATACAGAAATACATTTTGTTTAACTTCCTGTGTGTCTGATGCAGCTACAGATTCTGAAAAAATGCTTTCGACTCCTCTGGAAGCCTGTTGGCATGATAACATGACCTCATTTTCAGAAAGTCAATTAAATTGTAATGTTGGTGTCTCTCCAAGATGCAAAATTCGGAGGTTAGCTTTAGTACTGCAAACGAAGCCATCAGGCATGTGTGATACGACACATGACATATCTGCTGATCCTGCTACTGCACAAAGTTGTGAGTCTTTGCTGCCTCCTGTAAATTGCATCATGGAATATGGAGAGGTACATCCAGGTTCAAATTTTCCTCGAGACACATGGACATGTAGAACTGATGAGCTAACCCTCTACTCACAAAGTGTGGCAATACCCTCAGCACATTCTGTGTCAGATGTTCCTGTAATACCCAAAAGTTGTGGGAAGAAATTCAAAATTGCCACACCCAGAAGACTGAGCTTCAGTTTTTCAAGAAGTAGACGTTTACAGAGAAGTTCCAGTTCTTCAAAAAAAGATTCATTCTCTCCAGTTCAGTTCCCTGTGTTGTCATCTGCTAACATTTCACAGCTGCCACCCTCAACTGTCCTTTCTGGTCATGTCCCGATGAAAGCTTGTGAGAAACAGCCTGACATCAAGGAGGAACAACCAGTAATTGCTCTGGTATTTGCAACTGTTAACATTTCAATATAGCTACATTTTACTATCTGTATTGCAAATTCCACATACTCAAATCATGTTTGTTTAAGTTGCTCATGATATCTGGATTTAACACATGTCTTAAAGAAGCAGTAATAAGCTATGTGTTTCTAATTTGGTACGTATATTTGTGAGAAAAGCAACATTCTTTTTAAAGCTCCGTAGTCTTACACTGTGAAATAGCATCGCTGTAAAATACTTTAATTTAAACATAAGTTTGCCTACAGAAGACATGCAGTGAAATCTAGATTTTATGTTTCTGAAGGGACCATATAGAATGACTGTAAAATCAATTAATTGAAAAAATTTTATATGGCTATTGAAATTAAATGCAGAAAATTAATACCACCATAATGATAACACATCAGAACAAATTCTCCACTACTCTGTTACAAGGCTTGAACCACTCATTAAAATACGTTACAGGTGTTGTTGCAAAGGAATTAGATGCAACTGGCCTGTGATTGGTTGATTTCACTACTGCTGTCTCCAGGGAAACAAATACAATAAGTCACTGGAGGTGGGGTCACACGAGAAGTTCCTGTAAGTGGCCGGGCAGTTGCTTGTGGTCTTGACTCTCTGGTGTGACCTTAAAGTTATAGAATAGTAAGCATACATGAAGGAGATAGAAAACTATAACTCAAAATCAATTTATTGGCCTGATTTCCAATTAAAAGTACCTAGAATGATGGTAACAAACCAATTTATGCACCGTTTGGATGCGTAATTGAGGATTTGGTTAGAAAGCACACCCATATATTCCAGGAGAATTTTAACATTCTTTTTATGGTAGGTTTGGCAGGACTGATAAAATAGAGCTTGGAATGGGAAAAAACATAGAATCAACGAACATGAAATCCAAGTTTCGCTGTATTTTAACCTTTTAAAGCCTAGCGGTAACTTTACGTACCACCAGGTTTAACATTTAAAAATTTTACATGGTGCTCACATTGTACTTACCTATTCTGTGTGAATCTCAGAGCAAGCAGCCACTTTTGCCTTAGAAAACATTAACAGATCGGTTTTTATAACCGAAGTGGAGAGTGTTTACAGCGCGGTACGCACTGAGTCCTTGTATAAAACAGATACGCTTCGTCTTTAAAGGGTTAATGTAGGAAGTTCTGTGATATCTGACCTGTTGCACTTCTGTAGATTTCATCCCTTTGAGTCCATGTATATCTGTAAATAATAGTCAGTGTTTATTGATTCACTGATGTGGAGAACTGAATTAAGTGAGTGTTTGTGTGTGATGTGGGTATACAAGATGTCTGTATTGTTCTGATGAGAGAAATTTTGATGTTTTAAAAGTTCAACAGCTGCTCTATTTAAATATTCCTTGTGATTACTACTTGTGCCTGTAGTACTGACTGGTGAATGATATAGGCATTTTAGCTTTGTGAAACTGAATGTATTTCAGTACATACTAAGTCACACATCCTATCTAGGTGTTTCCCATTACTCTGTATCTGTATTCTTTGGTGTATTGAAGTCTGCTTGACAGCATGTTTCTTGCTATATTAGTGTGGGCTTTGGGAACCTGCATGCAAATGAATAACAAGAAGTTGGAGAATGGGTGTAGATATTATATTACAGTGTGAGTAATTATAAGCCCTTTTCATCCTCTGACAAGCTCAAAGGTAAGCTTTTCTCAGCCTATTTCAAGCTCAAAACTTGATAGAAACATGCACAGAATCAAGGAAAATGTAGGTTCACGTTGAAACGCAAAGTCTTATCATATTTGATTGTGAGAGAATTACTCATGTTCGGTTATTGGGGTGAAGACATTTTCTGACACGTAAATTTGTTATTCTTATATGTGTTACAAGAGAAATTGTGGGTGGATACAGAGTGGTCTTTTTACTGTACAGCTCTTACTGGTAAATGAGATACTGTATTTCGCTTCTGAATTTAGGAGCACAAATTTTGATTTTGAAGTATTTCAAATGTGTACAGATTTTTGTTTTTAGAGTTTTATTATTATTTTGTTGCATATAGATTTGTTTGTAAACCATTATTGTCACTTGTCATGTGTGGTTTTTGTATTACATTTGCTATATATTATAACTTTTCCAGGTGGTAGATGAGTCGGCAGTGCAGTCTGTTCCTGAGAAGGCTCCTCTCAAGGCCGCAGTTGTGAAGGCTGAGTGGTTCTGGGTATCAGTTCAAAATGAGGGATGTGCAGATGAGAAGGATTATCTCTTTGAAGATGTAAGCCATTCCATTCAGTATGCCCAGGAGCACACATCGGATATGTCAGAAAAACTGTAGTGTAGAGTGTCCATGAAGTCTGGAGTTGTAGAGAAATATTATGTGTACTGGCTGGATGAACAGTTTCCTTGTTGGTTGGACTGGACAGCATGGTGCTGTGGAGTATGCACAACGTATGTGGAGCGTGGGCAGACTTGGGAAAATGACAAATATGAAAAATTTTAATAAAAGAAACAGCTTATCGAAGGATACCGTATGGTAGACCTAGGCATAGATGGGAAGAAAATATTAAAATGTATTTTGGAAACTTAGAATGTGGCAGTGTGTAGTGATGTCTTACACAAGGGTTATAGAAACTCACAGAATGTTGGACTTTGTCATATGAATGCTTGTCTTTCCAAGCAACTAAATTTTGAAGCCTAAAAAGTTAGCCTTGCAATTTCATTCTAACATGACAGAACATGTTTGTATGGGCAATAATGTAAGTGCTTTTTCTTTATATTCATGTCTTAATCCAAGCTCACATATTTGAGTAACATGGTGTTGATATGCCATTTTTTCCTTTATATTTATTCACAGTAAAGGGAGATGTTTACATTTACATAAGGCTCTGGGCAGTGAGATTGAAAAGACAGATTTATGGGTTCTTTGAACGGGTCCTTCAGTTAGATGGGACTGCTGTGTTCAAATGAAATTTGTGTTCTGTAAGCTGTTGTGTAA
Organism: Coptotermes formosanus; assembly: GCA_013340265.1. Lineage (NCBI taxonomy): Eukaryota > Metazoa > Arthropoda > Insecta > Blattodea > Rhinotermitidae > Coptotermes > Coptotermes formosanus. Next base: position 1,201,058 of record BLKM01000403.1, on the reverse strand, counting down.
TGCAGGCTTTTGTGTGACAACGAAAATATGGATTCCAGCAACATATAATAAAGATTTGTAATTATCAGTCAGAAGTATTTGCTTTGGCATCAGTAAGTGTAAGTGTTTTGAATGACCCTATGCTTCAGTTTAATAGAAAAATATCTCAGTTTGCAAGAGATGGTGTTGGATTTATTTATGTTTGTAGAAGTAGAACAATTCCTTTTAAGTGTATATATTTTTCTTTCTACAGTACCTTGAGACAGTGCTTAGTCCAAGTGGGCAGCACGGTTCTCAAACACCTACTGCCTCATCCTCAGCACGGGCACGGAAGAGGAAGAGGTTACGTGAAGCAGTCTGTAGACTAGTGCAAAATGAATCACCAGCACTTCACAAGAGGCGGTCATCCATCAGTGATGCAGGCCTCCTGAGCATGAGTGGTTCCTTCCTAGACTGTACTGTTAGTCCTGAAAAGCCTCCTGATGGTATGTTTTATGTATGTAGTCTCTTTACCATATTCTAACTGGGTAATGCTAGTTTAGTTTCTCAGTGTTCCTGCTTAAAAAACATCATAAATGTGTTACATATCATTCCCTTAACTCAGTAGAAGGCGTTGGGTCTATAAGACAAGTGCTGCAAAACTGAACATTAATCCTTCAACGTACAGGGCTTTTAAACCCCATCCGTACCACGAGGCAGGAGCAGTATTTAAGCTTAGCCTGGACATTTAAAATTTGGAAATAAAGTAAATTGCATAAATTGTGTAAAATGGAGTTGGTCCAAACAAAAACTAATTTTTAAAGAAAGATACATTTACGTGCATAAGAATGTGTTATCATTCATTGTGTGTCAATCTTCATTTCACCCCATCTTTACAAATTGTCTTCTGTTTTTCTACTCATGCCTTCTGTCTTGAGAGAAATTACTTTGTTGTGTTCGAAATGTGCAAGGAAATTCTGAGAAGGTCTGTCCTGCTGCTTGTACAATTTGAGCCCGATGGTTCAAGTTTTATGACCTCCTTCCTCTTGCATCGTGAGTCAAGAAAACAACAATTTCTGCTTTCGCTAATTCTTTGAAGGCTAGCTTCTTAGTGAAAAGAAAGTCATTTCTCTGTCTGCTGTTATTGCCCATTTGTGTTAGTCATGTTGCAAGTGCCCACAGACACTTCAGAAGGTGGGCTTCCTATTCAAAACAACAGAAATATTAGAGACAACTTGTGATAGCCTAGGATGGTAAAAGATGTTACTGATATGAAGTCGAATCTGATCACAGAAAATATACCAATTCCTATATCAAAGATCTGCATTATTGTTATGCATTTCCTCTAAGAGATTACAGCTCAGCATTTGGCTGCGTAGAATGCAACGTCATGGAGTTCAGATACTTTTAGCAAAAGTGTTGTTAAATAAATTGAAGTAACAGTGACAGGACAGAAGTTTTTACCTGTTCATGAAGGTCATTCCTGTATCTACAGAACAGTGCAGAGATTAAGACAGTATCCCCAAAACCATTCATGGTATAAGCCAATGAAGACAGCACTGCGCATTGCAAGTATACTCGCCACTCTGCAGCATATGATGCATGCAGCACACGAGTATAATTGTTGCTCAGCACTGAAGGGTTAAAATGAATATGAAGCACTGATGATTTCAGTCAATGTGCCGTAAGGTGGACATTTCATATTTTCACAAAACTAACCTGAAAGTTTCATTTTATGTCACCTTAATTACAAATTGTCAAAGGATTTAGACATACATCAGTGGGGACACGACCTTTAGAAAGCAGTGAAAAAGTTTGAATTTAATGTTTAAAAATGAGAGTACTGACTTCTAATTGCAAAACATGATGTACTGCATATATATCAAGGTTTTGTAAAGTTATAGTTTTTCAGGTGAAGATAATAAAAATAATTTTGATTTTTTAACACAGAAGTGGAAGTAGTGACAAGTGACACACCAAGGAAGATTCAAAGTCCCAGACAGCAAGTGTTCATGGAACTGGTTCAAACAGAGTCTAACTATGTGGGCATTCTTCATACTATCATGTCTGTATGTGTCAACACTAATTTACTTTGCATGAAATGCCCCACCAAACATTGTATTTTTTGTTTGTAATCTGTATATCCTGCATGATACAACTGCTGCAATAATGTTAGCAGAAGAGCTTAATTCAAGTGTAGATGTGATATTTTTACTTCATAGATTTGGGGGGGTGGGGATATGTAGATACCATTACTATTGTGTGACACCATTTATATGTTAAACAGACCAAATGGATGCCCTTGCCTGTTAGAATTGAAGTTTGAAACCTGTAGACAAATAATGATATTTGCACAGATTTTGGAAATGTCAGTGTATTAGAAGTTCTTAGGTTTGCCCAGTAGTGATTGTTCAGATTGTGGCATTCTAGCTTGTGACACCACTGTGTTGTGAGTGGGTATCAGTATTTCAAAGGAACATGGTGCCTTCATCATCAGGGTTAACCCTACACCTATAATAATACACAGTATTGATGTCTTATCTATTGTTCATCTTATTTAGTTGATATATAATGCTGTAATGTGATCTCACAGCCTATAATAGTGGATGTACTTAAGCTGTGTTTGTTTGGTGGACAGATGTTCAAGAGGCCACTGGAGGACCTGAGTGAATCAGAAGGTCAATTGCTAAACAACACAGAACTGAAGATAATCTTTGGAAATCTTCCTCCCATATATGAAGTGCACAAACAAATGCTGGAGGAGCTGTGCTGGGCCGCATCTCATTGGAAGGAAGACTTCAGCATTGGAAATGTTTTGCTTAAATATGTAAGTTGTTGTGGTTGATGAATGGTTAGCATGAATAGTATTTTCATCACACAACTCGCGTTTTGTAAAATCTCATGCTCAGAAAGGTGGTAGTTCAAATGTAGGGACAAAGGCCACCATACAGGAGGTGCTGTTAGAGCCTCACTGAATCCTCCACTAAGGTCATGCTATAAAAAGCATCTAATTATGATACCATGGTCTACTGAGAGAAGTAAATGAATTCCTTGTGTCAGGTACCATGAAGGGGCTGGGCTAGTGTAGTCAGTATAGCAAGTTATTGCGGGATGGATGGTCTGGAGATCAAATCCTGGTGGGAGCAAGATTTTCTGCACCTGTCCAGACTGGCCCTGGATCCACCCAGCCTCCAATACCATGTGTACCAGATTCCTGGTAGTAAAGCATCTGGGACATGGCATTAACCACCCATACCCATCTAGCACAAAGGTTAAAGAAAGTGTAGAGCTGTAACCCTACTCCTTAGCTGGGCCTTCATGGCGTGTTCTAGGGTGAACTCTACTTTTCAGGTACAATGAAGAAAAATACATTGTGTATTGGTGCCTCAGGATGTGAAGTTTGCCTTTGTCTTGACAGTGTTTCAAGACATTTCATTTCAAACTGAACATCTGAAATGACCTCTATATAAAAAATTTGTATGAATTAGTATCTCCACTCTGAATGTTGTATGCTTGATCCAAAGAAAATAGAATGTCAAAATTAGATTACTTGGTCCTATGCAGTTTATTTGTTGTAGTACAAGTAAGCTAAACATGTCTGGGTAACAATAATCGGCATGGGAGCTTACTGCCGTATAAACAAATAGTGCTAAATCCACAACCCATATGAACAGCAAAATAACCATGCAAAATGCTGTGCTACTAATCTCCTTGCACCACCCTCTATTTTGACCATGAGCAGAAGGATGGAAGTGACTGGGTAAACAAGTGAACAAATTGTTAGGGTTCAGCTATAATGATATTTAATAAGGAAGGTAAAGATATGAAAATAAAAGAATGTGAATGTCCTTACAATGCGTCCGCTTGAAATAGCTCATGCCCCTTCTATAACATAACTTGTAGACAGACAAAACCTGGCCGATGTCATGGTGAATAAAAATAATGCACAGTGTAACACATACAAATGGGATTGAACTGAACACATAACGCTGGCACAGGGGTTCTGACATGTCTTCTGTTGGGGGCCAGAACCAAATTTAGAAACTTCAGGCGCAGATGAAAATTTAGATGATGTTGCCCTGTCAGAAGCACACACCAGAATCCGTCTCAGGTGTATGCAGATAACAAGAGGAGGTCTCAAGGACGGCGGTTGGAGAAGGAGGGATGGTAAATGTGAATGGTACTACACAAACCAATACGGTGACATCGTTTCAGTAACAGCATGAAAATATTCTCTTGAACCCCGGCACTGGATTATGGTGAAAAAAATATATGTTACATTTAAGAATTTTAGATATGTGTGTATGTATGAACGTGTTGTCGATATTACCATTTAGTCATATTTCTCTCTGAATTTGAAATGGATTTATATTGATTTCTGGTGCTGTTTCAGGCACCTGACTTGATAAAGGCCTATCCACCATTTGTTAATTTCTTTGAGAACACGAAGGAGATGCTGGTGAAGTGTGACCAGACAAAGCCACGGTTCCATGCATTCCTGAAGATCTGTCAAACTAAACCTGAGTGTGGACGACAGAGCTTGCAGGAACTTTTGATCCGCCCTGTCCAGCGCCTTCCTAGTGTTAGTCTGTTATTGAGTGGTAAGTGTTACATGGAGGACCATGCTTCATTATAGAAGAAAATATTTGGTTGGTGGGGAGACCATAATTAATGTTGACATTGTAACTGAGTAGTGAATGTGGAATAAAATGAAATTTCCATTACTTAATTTTCAAAGGGTCGTGGAAAGATGACTACTGTGCTACTGTTTGAGCATGTCATAGTTTTCCAGCATAATCAGCAGCTACATAGGGAGAAGATTCAAATCTCCTGACATAGGACACTGTGTTGACATGGCGCCATATTCCAGAAGATCTGTTTTTTCGTTATTACTGCTGTGAGAACCTCATATCTCTCAAATAAGAAGGAATCTCAAAGTGATCCTGAAGATGGAGGCAGCAGGTTCTTTCACAGTGGCATAATCTTTGAAACATGCATTATTTGGTTAAATTGTTATACCATGTATACATGTCCTAACTTTCTTACAAAATATCTGACCTGCTGTGAAGAATTTATGTCTTTCCTTCTGTCTGCCATTTATTTCAGTTAGTAGTAAGTTACTCTCACATTCTATGAGTGTTTTTCTTTGTTTTTCTGTTGTGACAAGTATGTGTGATGTTGGTTTTCATATCTGAATTTCAGACATTTTGAAGCACACTAACAAGAGTAACCAGGACTATAGTGCGCTTGAACAAGCTTTAAGCAGTATACGAGAAGTGATGACACATATAAATGAGGATAAGCGCAAGACTGAGGGCCAGCTTGTTATGTTTGATATCTTCAATGACATAGACAACTGCCCTGTGAGTAGCCTATTTACTACATATGCATCATTTATTAAAGTTAATTACAATAACACTTAAAAGATCCAGAAATTTGTGATGTTATTTTCAAGTGGTTTTACTGAGCTGATTAAAACAGAAGTTCTAGTTAGCGGTATTTATCTGATGGGGTGGCCTTTGCTTTGAGCTATGGTATATTATTGCTTTTCTCTTCATGATGTAGTTGAGTGCATTAAAATTAAATAGTCCTGCTCTGTTGATGCAGTAAAAGAGTAAAGGCAGACACCAATTGAAGTGCTAGTCATATCATCGTAACTGCAGAACTGAATACACCTTCTGTCAGTAGTAGGTGGAGGGAGGAAGGCTGAAGCCATGTCATGAGTGACAGAAGTCAGAACATTGAACATTTGGTTCATTTCACTGAATATTCATCTGTCCTATTCATGCAATGCAACAAATTCAAGAATTCATAAGCTTCTGGCTTGCATATCCATATGTGTTGTAAAAGGAGGTGATATGGAAAGTTCAGAATGTGCTGTCAGTGAAATTGTTGCCATCTTTCCAGTGACTTCACATAAAAGAAAGAAAACCCTGTGATACAGAATGGTTTTTTCAATGTAAGGTACAATCAGTTTTAAATGTGTTGCGTTGTCTTGAGGCCTGCACGTGATTTCACCAGGTGGTATCTAAAAGGGTTATCTGTCTTTCTTCCTTTTTGGCAGGTTTTATAAGTGTGTTGCACAGGAAACTAATAAGTATGTCTTTTATTGCCAGAAAGACAGGCCTATCTCAGTATGGAATGGATGGTGTGTTAAGGGAATTCAGGCATATACTGGTGTACTGATTTACATAGTTTTCATTGACACATCAGATTTAGGTTACTATCTTCAAGGAATCAGAAAGGATTCCTAGTAAAATACGTTGAAATTATTGAGAAAGTGTTGTTTTGTAAAGCAGTGCACTTATTCTTCATACCTTTCATTCAGATATTGTACATGGAAAAAGCTTTGCTTATAGCTTCTCACACCAGAGTTCTAAATGGAATGATCACAGGTCTGTGAAAGGTCATTTGTTATGACGGACTGATTGTATCTGAATGACTTAATTCACAAATTTTAGAAGATATCAGTCACTAAGTACCTCAATTTAGGCATGGAAGTCTAGGCAGCCTAATTTTGCATGAAAGAGACCTGTTTATATCCAGGTGAGATACTGAACTGTTATTTATAGGTGCAAAGTGTGATCAGGGTGCAGACTGTTTACATTTCACGGAAATTCAGACTACTGTTCTCACAGTGTTCTGGAGCCCAGGTGAAGAAGTAAAGCATCTGTACTATGTTTAGTAACTAATGTTTAAAGTATAATAAAGTACCATACATTACACTGTGACATGCACCCCTATAAAATCTTGACATTCTGTTTTCATTGGGAATACATAAATCTCTGGTTTGAATGTGTGGAAGATTCAGATAATTCTCTTTAAGGTCCTGACAGTAGATTAACTCATACTTTGTATTTCGTTTGCTGCTGTACCAGAAATGGATTCCTTCGTTATACCAGGTAAACAGAATTACAGTGACTGAAAGAGGAGTTCCTACAAACATAACTTCACAGTGAATGTTTCTCTATACAAGGCTTACAGATATTTGAGGAAGTACATGTATCAACTGTGAACTGTAAAGTACATGGCACTGCAGATGTCTTAGCTTATGCAGTGCCTATCTTGCCACACTTCAAGCTGAAAGTGCATGGGCATTCTTCACACCCTTGTATAATACTTACACATCATTTTATTGGCTAAGACTGCCATATGTACAGACAAGAATATGGTGTCAATCGCATATTTTCAGGCATTCTGTTCTGGGTTTGTGGTAGGAAACAGGAAAAACAGAAGTTACATTTTTATATGTATTAGTGATTGGAAATGTACTGAGTGTAAGAAGATGAGAAGCATGTGTAAAAGGAGTGTTCTTCCTTTTTGCTTTATGCTATAAGGTTTTGAAGTATTATATAGGACATATTTCTGGTTTGTTACAGCCACACTTGGTATCCTCACATCGCAGTTTTATTGTGCGTTGTGATGTCATAGAACTGAGTGATGGTCTGAGTGGACGTGGTGACAGTCTAGTCCTCTTCCTGTTCTCAGACATGATGGAGGTACAAGTTTTTCATGTCCTTTTATGAACTGGAATACAATTTAGTAAGCCTGGAGAGGGCAGTACATAGCTTGTGAGTCATATGAAACTGTGGGAAAATTTTGACCATCACAGCCATAGAGTTACTCTCAGTAATGCCAGACGATATTTGTCTTCCAGAATTGCATGCTGCTGGTCCAATTTATATTGCGATTGATGTTAGTAGCTGACTGTGAATCATTTCTAAAAGGCTGTAACAATAGTCTGTGACTGAGTGTGACTGGGTTTCTGAACTTTTCTAGTATTCCATATAGAATATAACAATGGCTTAAAATTTCATTAAGAATTTATATCACAAGTTTGTAAATTTGGCCATATGTAGAACATTCCATCACAGATGAGACCATAAATTTATAAATTTTATGCCACACTAATTTACCCTACATACATTCCCAGTTCCATGTTTGTAAAGGAATGTTTTTCACCAAATGTTTATCCTTTCGTCTGTCTGTTCCTGCCAAGGACCATTTTTGTAAACCTGCAAATGGTTCTTCTTATGGACACTTTCCAAACTGTATTTCTCAAACTGATAGGCCAACTGTTTAATGCACTGTTTGACATATGGATATCATGCAAAGTAAACTTGAAAAAGCTCACAGTCTTTAAAAAGTCATAATGAATTCACAGACAGAGAGCATAAATTTGGAAATGTCAGCAACACTAATTTAATCTCCTATACACAGTCCCCCTGATGAATTCAGTGCACTTTATAATTACAAATCGGGTATGAGGTATGAGAAATTCCATCTTATAACTGCTGCATGAATTTCCATATACTGTAGTCAGGGTTTTATAGGAGATGTATCGAAGCCTGGTGCCTGATTAAATTAATAATGGAGAGGATACTTCAGTTTCCTTCCTGTTTTGTAAGTTTGAATTTCATTATCAGATTTCTTTTGAATTAGCTTTTGTTGTGGGCTGGGATAGTGTAGTTGGTACAGTGACTTACTGTGGGCTGGACAGTCCGGAGATCAAATCCTGGTGGGAGTGAGACTTTCCGCACCCATCCAGACTGGCCCTGGAGCCCACGCAGCATCCTGTACAATACATACTGGGTCTTTCTTTGCGGGGGGTAAAGCGGCTGGGGCATGGAGTTGGCCACCTAGCCCCATCTAGCACTGATGTTAAAGAACGAGTAGAGCTATACCTCTATTCTCCCTCAGTGCCTTCATGGCCTTTTCTAGGGTGAACTTTACTTTATTAATCATTTGTTATGTGTAGGTGTGCAAGAAACGCTCAAGGGCTTTCAACTCCCTGAAAAGTCCCAACACAATCAGCAGCTTGCATTCTATGAAGCTGAGTAGTGGCAAGCCATTTAAACATATCCGTCTTGTACCATTATCTAATATCAAGCGAGTCATTGACATCAAGGAAGGAGATGGTAAGTTGTTGGCTGAATACTGGATCTGCTGGATCATCCAAAATGAAAGTGTGAAATATTTGTTTGTTCTTGCTTCAATTCTAAATTTTCAAAAGTGGGAACTGTCAGTGTTTGTATGTAACTAAATCCGTGCAGCAAAATCCTGTTTGAGAAGGTAATAATTGCTTAGATAATCAAGTAATTTCCTACCTGCTATCAACCCAGATGTTTATTACTGTTCACAGTTGTCCCACCTGAACCCTGTTCTGAGCCAAATAAATCCATTCTTCAAGTATAAGATCAATTTTAATGTTGACTTTGTGTCTTTGCTTAGATCAAAACAATTATTACTTTTCCTTCAGGTTTTCACCTGAAAATTTGTATGCATTTCACATGATTACCATGTGTTTTACATGCCCTACCTGTCAAATTCTTGAGTTCATCACCTTATTATTAGTTGGTGAACAGTACAAATCTTATTATAGTCTTTCCTCGAGCCTTCAGTCGCTTCATCGTAGGTTCCGGTATTCTCCACAGCATTGTGTTCTGAAACAGTCTTAATCTGTACTTTTGCTTTAATGTGAGAGATCAAGTTTTACACCCGTACAGAACTGTAAAATTATAGTTCAGTGTTTATTTAAGGCTTTACATTTTTAATTTGAGGTATAAAGTTGAAAAAAGATTGTGAACTGTATGGTAGCAGACATTCTCCGAAATTAGGCTTATTTTAGTATCTTCATGATGCGGTTATTAATTGTCTTTTCTTCCAAATATTTAAAGTCGTAACATGTCCTATGATCTGTTAGGTGTCTTTGTATTATGAGTTCTCCTTTTGGATGAAATACTTTATTTTCTATGTGTTTACTTTTATTACTTTATGTATTGTTTCTGAGGTTAAGCATGCATAAATTAAAAAAGTCTTAATAGTATTGTACATGTCCAAATAATTTAATTTTCCATATTTTTGTATTTAAGGTGATGGTTGTGAAGTTTTTGTTCTTATAGTAGTAGTTGGATAACGTGCTTCATTTGTGATGGTCATCTGTGTTATCCACTTCCATGGAGTAATGAAATTTACGTTTCTGAGGTGTTGGTGTCTGGATTTTTCTCTGACCTGGGACTGCTAATTGTGTCTTTCATCTGTGTAGATTGCCATAATGTGTTTGCATTGATGTGCCGAAGTAACCAGGAATTAAAAGAGAAGTTGTATTCTTTTACTTTGGCGGATGAAGAGACAGACAAACTTGCCTTCCTTAGGACACTGTGTCGCCAAATGGCTAACACAGTCTGCAAAGCTGATGCAGTGAGTACGAGCAGTTGTTGCAGAAGTACTGTGACTGTGCGTTACTATTACTCTTTACCTCTTATCAGTAGACATGCTATCACTGATAGACCCTGTGGTTCAAACTGGGTGGTTAAGAATTACAAAGATTTCATCCAGGAAAATCTGAACTTTTGGAGATTTAAATTTACTACTTTGTTTATGGCTGTAGCTGGGTGATACAAACTAATATGTGCATTGAGTCAGGTATATGTAACATGTTTACAGCATCTTTTAAGTGAGAGTATTCTGCCTGTGTATAAACTACACCAATAGGTTTGGACTTTGGAATAGAAAATACAGCTTGCATGTGTGAGTATGGAAATTGTGTACAAGAGACTTGTAAACTTTCTCAAGAATGTATTCATGTGTCATAAGTATTTTAAATTTTGTGGTGACAAATATTGAAGTTAATTTACATGTTCCTGTCCAAATGTGTCAAGGACATGAACTGCAGTTCATAATTTAGACACAAACATTGCGAGGCCTACAATGAGTTGGTTTATTATCACAGGAGAACTTCCTTGCCTCACTTGAATCACACCAGCTGGACATTGACACCAGTGATGTTACACTAGGGACACTCAGTAAAGCTTTCAAGTAAGTATTGTGTCTCGACTTCTTTGTTTAGAAATTGCTCAGCATTAGATGTTTTATTTGTATTTGGAAGAGGCTGATCCAGCAGGTACAGCAAAATTCCTTTAATCTATCTGAAAATCCTTATAATCTGGCACTTAGTCGAACACTGGAAGTTTTGCTGCCTGTAACTTTTGGTATGTGTATAGATTCTGTGACTTTATCTTAGGTTGTCACATTGCTGGCACAAAGTTCCTGTCCAAGCAGGGTACATCAAGTTTTCATAAGTTGTTATTGTCCCACACCCTGGTGGCATCACAAGCAGCTAGTGGGTTTACACTGCTTACGGTGCAGTCTGTGGTTTTACTGTGAATTCTCTTTCCATTGTGCTGTATTCAGCATGTGTTGCCATTTGTTTGAGCTACAGTAATGGCTTCAGAAGATCGAAAGATGAGTAAGCAGGGTACTGCTGGAAAGAAGAAACATGTAACTTCAGTGATTCCACTGTAACTTGAAATAATTAGGAGGCTTGAAAGTGGCAAAAATTGAAGAGGGGTTATGGCTTTATATGATGTTGGATTGGGAACTGTTTACGAGATAGAGAAATAGAAGGGCAAATTACAATTACGTGTGGCATGAAGTGAAAGGGCGAAGTACTTTTTCAGCTGTGAGGTCTCCAGACAACACAAAAGAGAACCCTGATGACCCTGATCCTGCAGATGAGGGAGATATCCGGATGGAATACTCCTCTTATTAGGTGTGGAGCTCTGTGTAGGATCATTAACAAAGAACTACCTGTAAGAACTCATGTTAGCGCAGGTGCCATCTGATAATGCGGACTGTCTGATAATCCGGCACATGTTGGGTCCTGTGCATGCTGGATTAATGGAATTTTACTTTTTTTATTATCATCTTCATGTCATTATGATGTGTACCAGTGCGGGCAAGTTGACTGGTGCATTGGAGATGTTAGGATGGCACATAAGAAGTTAATAAGTAATTAAACATAGTGTATATAGCATAATGTTGTGTGTATAGATACTTCAGCTCCTAAGTGTGTCTGTCAAATGCAACAAATATGTGCGCAGTGTTTTACCTCAGCAGTTTTTGCTGTGTTTTGAACGTGGCTGGCATCATCAGGTGAATGTCCTTCCTGATGGCTGTTGATATTGCAATGAATAAAATATTCAACTCACAACACTCAGTCCAAGTTGATTATCAACAGTGCATGGAATGAGCAATAAAAAAGAGAGTAAAGTATTACAAGAAACAAATCTTAAAAGAGTAAAAGAAGTAAATTGTCACTCTGGTTATGGTTTTTATTCTTTGGCATTTTGTATGGGTTCCTCATATGTGTTATAAGTTCCACATGTAGATCATATAGAGTCCCCCCCAGCTGAGGTGGTCCCCTGTGATTGCACTGATAAATCTGATGGTGTTTGTTGTATTTTTCGTGCACTGTTGCTCAGATGTGTTTGAAGTGATGTGCACAGCTTTTTTCTTGTTGACTGTTTTGATTCTTATTGTGAACCAGACTATTGTATTTTCTTTTAATTCCAAACTAAACCTGTTGTTCAAGATCAGTGATTCCTGTATGTCATTTATGATGTGTACATCCAGTAGTTATGCATTTGAACAGTGTTATGCGGGTGTCTGGTGCAACAGAGTGATGGTTCTTATTGGTGTACTTCTGTATAACGGCATTGAATTCCAATGTTCCAGCTTGCATTTATAACTTTTTGAAATGCTTGTTACCTTTTGGTGTCTTCTATCACAGGTTTGCTTCCCGGACAAAAATGAAAGTAGGGCGAGCGTTTAGTTTCAATAAAACTCCAAGCAAGTTGAAACGGGCAGTTTCAACAATGATGAGTCCATTTGGTAGCACAACAAATCTCACCCCAGCCTCACAGCTAGCACAGATGAGGTTGGCCAGCTGCAATAATCTCAATGTAAGCAAAGTACCATTACTTATACCACTGTTGGGGTCTCGTTAATGCATGTAAATGGGTAATGAACTTAGTTTGCAGTAAAAATATGCAAGCCATACCTCAAAACCACAGCCCTTAGTTTGTGTGAGCAAGTGAACTATTATTGAAGAATAGTATCCCTTTGATGTCATTTTAGCCCTTTTTTTCCTTTCTTAAGGAAGTAAAGTAAGCTTATGAGATCACCGTGTGTGTGTGTGCGTGTGCGTGCATGTGCACTTGCACTCGTGGTTCTGTGTTTCTCTCATCAATTTCTGATTTCCATGAATCTTGGCATGGACATTATATCTGGGTAGGCCACCTTTGTATCTTACCTTTTAATTTCTTCCCTGTAGTAATAACAAAGTGATCATGAAGTTGTGAGCTGAGCATGACATTAGAACCACTTGAATGACATGATATGTTGTAATCTTCCAAAAGTATGCAACACATGTTCTGTCTCGCGCTTGGAACCAATGTAACATAGGTGGAATCTGTGCCTAAGTGATAAGCTTTTTCACAAAAATAAGATAAAATTATTTTAACACAGCTGTAGAACAAGAAATTTGTGCAGTAGGGAAGTTGGCTTTACACTGTAATATTTGAGGTTCTGACAACATGTGTGTTGCTGAACATTCAAGTCTTCTAGGTATTATGTTGTGTGGTTGGCTTATTGAACAGTTTCCAGGGAATTAATCAGTTTCATAAAGTGAAATGTTGGAGTGTATTTATTCAGCAAGGTGGCTAAATCAAGCTGTTACGTGCAGAGTAAACCACTATGCTGAACTTGGCACACTTGCTTAGTATGTTTCTAAGTTGTTTGTGCAGAAGCTAGTGGTTATTTAGGAGTTCTCATATTTCATCATGATCTATTTGTTAAAGTAATAAATCAAGAAGTATCTTGAAACGTGCTTCTGAACCGGAGGTTACTTATCTCTCTTGCACTGAGATGACAGCTTAAAGAACTGTGAATGTGGAGTTCTGTGTAATCTTATTGTTTACTAAAGATGAGGAGAGTCGCTTGCTAGACAAGCACTACCTTCAGTCTTATGCATTACAGTTATCATTTCCACTTTGTCATGCAGAACCTTCCAGTCATTTTATTGACTTGTGCAGTTGATATGGTATGTGATTATTAAGTATTGTGACACTTAATGGTTGTAACACATGTTGGCTGCCTATTCACTAACTTATAGCTGTTTTTCAAAACGTATTTCTTGTGTGCAGGAATTGGAAAGTCCAAGTAAGGCAGAGCCTTCGTATGTTGCTCCTATGTCTGTTCAGCCAACAAGAAAAAACAAATGTTCATCACTCAGCGTGGCTGCTCTTCAGAGGTTATAACCTGGCTAGTAGAAACATATTTATTTAAATAGTGGTTCATGGGCATTTGGAACCATAGATGTGTGGTACTGAGGTATGAGTGTGAATGTACATATAATCAGTACAGATATGTGTGTGTGGTTGTCAGCAGCCAAACATGAACTTACTTGAGAAAGACAATGGAAATATAATGAAAGTGAATAAAAATGTATACAATGAATTTATGTTAGTATTTTGTAAGGGACCAAGAAAAATTGTTGTTGTTAATTAGGAATATATGCTAACAAATGTGCTTGAGGCTGAGTCATTTCAGACATGGTGTTTAGTTAAATGAATTCTTATTGCGTGTCATGGCTAAGGCAAGTTGCGTATACTGGAGTCGCTTCGCATCTGGTGATTAAATCATGTGCATGTCTGAGTATATGTTGAATTGTACAGCATTATCAAATATTTATTATAGTTTATTGTTGTTTATTATATTTTATCACAGCAGCAAACACTACACTCAAAATTTATATTCTCAGAACCTGTAAGTAGTGTGATATTAAGCTTACATGCCATATGATTGAGACAGGGACTGTACGCATGAAATATACATAGTATCATTCTGATTTCAATCCTTTAGAACAGGAAGTGCGTACTGCAGTGAAGGCTTGCATAAAACTTGAAACTGTGTAATTCACTGGAGACTGAGCTTCTCTTCAACTGAACTAGCAATGTTACGTTCTGAGTGTCTGGAAAGTGAGTCTAGCTTCACCATTATTCTGCTTGACAAGGTTCAGTCTGATATGAGTTATTTACTGTCATACAGAGTGGTCGTGTGGCCAGTTTAACTTATATCATGTTCCATAAAATGATCCCTGGTTTACCATGTACTTCGTATAATCCTGAAATGACAAATGATGTAAGTATATCTTGTAATAGTCAGTAGTACCTGTTTCTGGAAGTCCATGTTTTGGTCCTACATGGACTGAAACATGTTGGAGTTGCTGAATATGCAGGTGCTCTTAACTATTGTAAGGTGTACTTGGACAGTTCTTCATTCAAGTTTTATTTTAAGTGCTCTGTCTGAAGGAAGGAATAACCCGTGTCAGCTGTAAGTGTGTTGTGACTTTGCATGCAGCCAAATTCCAGCAGGCCCAGCATCATATTTTTTGCAGTACAAATACCATTACCTATGAGTTAAAAGTGTGACTCTGAGTCATGGTATCAGGGTATTTGAATCTGCTGTTCGGGATGATGAAGGTTAAGGGAAAATATGAAAGCATTGTCTTGAGGAACATTGTTTTAGTTTGAAAAGCATGTTCAGGAGAGTTTGTTATCAGTTGATGATACATTAATGGCAATGCTGTTTTGTAGTCATGATGCACTAAAATGAGAGATATTGCCCCCTGACAAGGGCGATATCTTCTGTCATAGTGTGGTAAAGTGCATGCACAGAGACCAGTGGAGCTCAGTAGCAATTTTTAACTTGATTCAGTTTCTCATTATACATTTTTATTCACTTTATAATCAAACAGACAGGTCAGGTATTTCAAATTTACACAAGTGTGAGGGTTGTGTTGGTTAAGGAAGGAATGCTGTACTGCATACAGGAATGCACAGTTTTGAAAAGTGGTAAAAAAAATAGAAAATTCTGTCCTCTGCTTGGCAGTCTGATCATGTTCTTTTAATTCTAATTTTAGTGGTTGCTACGTACTGTTTCTCTTGAGAGTTACTTTTTATGTGAAAAGGTCTGATATTAATTTTATTTTTTAGTTATGTGGTGTGTCTGGGAAGGATGTTTGTGGTTTTTAAAAGAAACATTTATTGGCATTCACTGCACAAGATATTGCAGATTTGAAAAGTATGATTTAATGTCTTCAAATTTTGAGGATGAAGGTTGTAACCACAGTGAATATTATTTATGCTTTTCTCAATTCTGATGCTCTGTAGTCTGGTAGATGGGTATCAGTGTTTTAGAGGAGATCCTGAAGATAGAGGCATCAGGTTCCTTGGAAACACTCTACCTATCTCCTAGTTTTCATGGTGTCACGCCATAGAGAAATTCAGTTTTTATTCCAGAATTGGTAAAATTTGGTGTAGGCCCCTTTCATATCCGTGTACACATCTAGATGATAACTATCCACACTTTGTCAGTACTTAGGAATCACTACTTCCTTAATGCTTTGGTCATGTATCCCTCAAACCTTTTACATCTGTTATGAATTGCACAGATTTGAGGGAACTTGTGTCACCTCTTCATGTCCAGTGATCAGGAAATTGAACATTCAGAATAGTTATCAGCACCATGTGGCTTGGTGCACCATCTTGCTGAAAAATGGGAGTGTCATATTCTTCTGTTGGAGGGGAAACAAAGTTTTTCAGTGTGTCTGAAGTTCATTCTCTTAACAGGAATGATTGAACAACTGCCAGATCAAATGTTTACCTTGATGGTATTATGGGTCTCCAGACTCAGCAGTGATGTCAGTGCGTTGTACTAGCAGTTGTCCAAAGTGGCTTCATGAGTAACATGAATGTGAATTCATTTTGACCTTCATTGATCTGCTACAAAAATGAAAATCTGAATATTTTTGCAGGCAAAACCTGTTAGTCATGGCACTATATGATTTTATGTTAGTTATTTGGCCTTTGCAGAATGGCCGTGAAATGAATGGATCATGTTGCTGTATGATTTCATGTTAATTTATGTGGCTTTACAGAATGGGCCTGAAATGAACATGTTTTGGGTAGGTCATGTGTGTGTGTGTTTCAGCTCAGAAAGTTGATTATTCAACAGAATACACAGATGATTTATGTATATATGCACTGTGATCTGTAATGTAATCAGCTGTACATCAGTCATTTATATCTTGAGGTGCACTAAATTACAAACAATGCATTTGGGAAATAAGGTGTGGTCCAGAATATAGTGAACCTCTCCATTCTTGATGAGGTTTGATGTTTTCACAGTGGTGAATATTTAGATTGTGGTAGCATGGGTTATGACACTGTAGTCTGATAGTTCATAGGAACATTCTGATATCATTGTATACCATGTAATCTGGTAGGTGGTTACCAGTATTTCACAGGAAGTGTTGTTTGATGTGAGGTTATGGATGAGAAGTCTCCGCTGTCGTGTCTTCCCACGGCATTTCTGTTTGATTGCTTTCCAGCTTTTTCCTTTCTTCTTGATGTCTTCCAGTACCTGGCCAGTGTTCTGGGTTATCCTGTCCATCTTTTCATTTAACCCCTTTAATACCAAGCCATTATTTTGTGGCTGTGATTGAAACGCCAATGTACATTTTATCAATTTACAGTCATGTGTAAAAAGTACATCTCCCTCAATTGTAAGTACGTTTCTTGAAATGCTTTACTGGATATTAAGAATGTATGTATAACTTCAGATTTACTAATTAGTTGTTATTTCTTTGTGCTGCAGCATGTTGTTTAGCCACACACACACACAAATCTGTCACACATTTGCTAGTTTTGGTGGAAGTGTTTTGTGTGTCACTATCAGTTGCTACACCACATTACTTGTCACATGAGTCCTCAACTATGGAAAGTTAATAGATTCTAGCATCTAAACAAAACACACCAGAGAAAATCTAGTGGTAAATTCTGAAGCCGGCTGATTTCCTTGTAATCAGATCCTCACCAGCTGCAATCTGATGAAAGACTGTATACTACAAGCACTTACTAGAGATGTTACACAGAGGGTACTGTTCTGTAGATGTTTCAGGGATCACAACACTGCTGCTTGGCACTGAAAGGTTAAATTTTAATTTTGATGACCTAAATATCTTTTCTGTAACCATTCTTTCCAAACCTTTGGTTGGTTTTCTTCTAATTCTGTTAGCAAGTTTTGAATTCCACTTTTTTTAAAAGTCTTATTTGTAATTCTATCCCTTCTTGTTTTTCCCTCAGAACTTTAAAAAAGATCATATCAATTGCCTGGATTTAGCTTTTGTTTGTCTCTGTTAAGGGTCTGCTGTTTTGGTATGAACTGTTAGTATTAGTTTCAAATATAAACAAAGGCAGGATGTTCTTCTGAAATGTTAGTAAACACCTACCAAACTACATCATCCAGACGACATCTAAATGGTCATGTTGTTTGTTATCCAGGATTCTGTTGTTCAGTTTTGTATACAAGTACATAGACTGTATATTGTACATTGATGATTTCTTCAAATGGGCCTACAGCAAAAAATATTTTATTAGTTGGTAATTGATTGATTGTTTATCATTACCACTTAACTTCAGATATGCAGGATAACAATTATAAACACCAAGTTGTGGATGAGGGGAGAATTCTTTCAAGGTTCTGGCTTGCTGTGTGCTTAGAAGACCCTTGCAGATTGTGAAGATTGGGTTGCTGTAGCTTGTGCTTTAGTTGAGATGTGAACTTGGCTCTGAATACAAACGAGAAGCATTAATCTCCTTGGTTCTCCATTTCCATGGAATGTCAAAGGCAGTTTTTCCCTTTGCATTCGCATTTTGGTAGTGATAATTCTAGTTGTACATTGCAAATAGGCCTGTAACTGAGTAAATTTTGCAAAGTCTGTTTACCAGGACAAGTAACAGAAGAACGGAAAATACAACGTAGACTTTCTCTGCTTTTCCAGCTGTGACATACACTTCTAACAGATGCTTCTTAAAACATTGTTAGTAACATTTCAGGTATTGTATTTATGGAATTTTCTATTTTAGTAAGAAAAATTTACTGTATTTTTGGATAGTATTTCTTGAATATGACAGTAGAATTTTAATCCTCGCAAACTGTAACAAATAAGGTTCTTTGTGGATTCTGTGAAGACATACACCATACCTAGACAGTGGGAATATTTATGACATTTTATTTTGCAACATAGAAAAGAAATCTCACGGCATTCAGTTTAGTATGGTGCATTACTCAAAGTGTAAACTGTAGACCAGTGGTTCACAAACATATTCTTGCATGAATTTCCAGTGGGGAAGGCTGGCTCGTGGGGTATGTTATCCAAACCAATGCCTTTTCTGGGAATTACTCATTTACATGTTTCTTTTCTTCCAGTCTTGACTTGTCTCAAAACAGCTGAAACTCTAACCGTGTTACACACATAATTTCCGTTCTGACAAGAAAGTTGACACACCTTGACGTCTTGACTATGCAATTGGAGTAGACCAGAAAGAAGAATACCACCCATATGAATTTGTTGGTATATTCGACACATAATGGTTACATGATCATCTTCCAGTTATTAATTGGAATAGGGGTTCCAGTCAGAATTACTCAGGACTCGCACAGTGGTAGTGCTACTATGCAGATATTTCAAGAGGGCTTTCCACGTGCTATTTATAAATCACACACTCTTGTGTGCGATTAATTATTTCTACCAGAGTTGTTGTTTCGTTGTACAGCAGCTACAATGTATATTTACCTCATCATATCAATCACCCATCTGTGCCTGATTGTCCTGAGTTACCGTACAGTCTTGAGTGTACTGGTGTCTTTGTGCTGTCAGTAAACAGTGTGCTATGGTGATGTGTGTTCTGAGCTATGTTTGATGCAAATTATGGTCCAGGTAACTGAATTTATTTCTATGATGTTATTAATAGTTGTGTCCAAACACCTGCACCATGTCTCACATGTTCTTTAGTTTGTGCCTGGATTGAGGTACTTCCTTGTTGTCAATAGATGGCAGCTGTAACAGATGCATTTATTTATGGATATACCATAAATGTGATCAAATATAGGATAATACTGCAGCAGCAGGGAATTGGTGATATTTAAATGTACCTGGAAAGGCAGACATTTGAAGAAGTCTTCAGGGGTTTAACATTCATATTCAAGTTTTGATTTTCTTGCATACTAAAGACCATAGCTTTGCAGTTATGCTGCCATTGCACTTGATGTGGCCTGCAAGAATCCTCTTCCATTAGTATTCATGTACCTAACTTGTTTACTGAAACATTGCTGCCACTTGATTGAAGTATGTAATTAGGAAGAGAGAAAACTAGGACTCTTTATAGGAAGAACGCTTGAAAAAAGTGGGTATTTTATATACTTTGACATTTACCAAAATTCTTTTTGTATTTTAGGAGAGAATGCTTGTACTGATTCTCATGTGGATGCATGGTGTCTGCTCCCTATGTGATAATTGAGCTGCATGGTGTGTAATGAGAACTTCAAAGAAATGAAAATTACATATTTTACAGTGCCTGCCTGACAAAATATTCTAATTGAAAATGTGTTAGGTTTGGATCTAAATTTTAACACTTCTTCTCATGGAAGATGTACAGTTATTCCATCCAACAAGCTGCCTTTACTCAAAAGAATGATACTTAGCAATGATTTGTACTTTCATTGTATACTGTGCACTTCCCAAAACAAGAAAATATATTTAAAATGGATCCCATATGTGACCTTCAACCACAGCTGTCCAGACACAACTTCAGATGCGTTGGCCTGCCACCTGAGATCTGCAGCTTCCTTTGCCGCATGAAGGACCACCTCAGACTGAATACAGGGTGGTTGCAGCTTCCCTTGCAGGTGTGGTCAGGTCTCTGTTGGCCAGAGTGGTCCATTAATTGAGACCAGAGTGAAGGAACACCGCTGACACATCTCTCTTGAACAACCAGATGAGCTGGAAGTGGCAGGGCACAGCCTCAATCGGGAGCATCCCATCGAATTCCAGGACACCAGAATCCTTTCTGATGACATGGATATCATCAGGGAGGTGAATGAGGTCCGTCCCATCAATGTAGGAGAAAGCAGGATGGCATGGTCTTGAGCAGGTCATGGAAACCCCTCGTTCACTCGCCGAGAGAGTGGAGGAAGGCTCACCATAATTGTAACGTGCAGTACTTCTGATGGCCTTGAAAACAACTGGCCTTTTTCAGACCCAAGTAGATCCCTGATCTCATTCCCTGGCCATCTCCACGACTTGCCTGCCTCGACATGTACTACAGCTTAGACCACACTCAACTTCCTAGCTGTGCATACCCATTATACCCTCAAGTCCGTGACTTCATTTGTGTACCTCACATCCAGCATTCCATAACCTTTTTGTCACTTCTGCCTAGGGCTTCACCCAGTTCATAGCACTACCACTCCCCCCCCCACCAGTAACAAATTGTCTGTATAATAATATACACTTATGTAATACATCAATATTTTTTGGCATGTGGGCTCTTGGCCTCATAATCCTGAAGATGGAGGCACTACACTCCTCTGATATATTGATAAGAGTTTAACATCCCAGTAGACATGAATCATCATATTGTTTATTGTGGATTCTGAGTGACTGTCATAGTCACAGTTGTCATACTATGAATGCAATTTTGTAACCAGGTAGTGTTCCAGATCTTGTTTCCTCAGTTTGTGTGAGAGGCAAAATATGACAAAAGTGTACACAGTTGGTGGAAAAAGGATGTGGTAGTAAGTACTGTGTCTTTAAAATACATATTGTCCTGCCTATAATTTTGTTTTGCCAACATAACATTTCCATCCATGCTTCAATTGTTCTTTATATTCATTGTTACAGGATTTGCTGTTATCACAGTGGTGAGGATTCGTAATGTGGTCTGGGTTAGAACACCGTGAGGTCTGGTACATGGTTAGGAATGTTTTGGAGGAATATTCTGGGTGTCTCTTCAAAGACAGTTGGAAGATGGTGGGAGTATATCCTGACTGAAACCACAGTACCCATCGGTCAGGCAAAATAGTCCCCTAACTCGGAAGGCAATAATTTTGAATCTTTAATATTCTGCATTTCCCGTGCATTGTATCACTGTTACAAAACAACTGAATATGTGTATTATGCAATGAATAGACCCTACTATTTTACGTTATATTTTGATGTGAGCAGAAGTATGTTGGAGAAAATATAATGTAAAGTAATATTTCGTAGTAAGTGTATTTAATTGAGCAAGTACAAGTACATACCAAGTAATGCACTGTTATTATTGAAAATGTTTTTACATTACGAAACTTAGTTCCATTTGGCCTAATAAGATGCATAAACGGTTGCAGTCGTCATGTAACTACATATACATAAAAGTGAATGGATCCTGCTGCCAAAGTTGCAACACAAAAAGCGGCAACACAATTTCGAATAAAATAGGAGTTGAAATATTTGTACGTCAAAAAACAAGAACTTACAAGATGGACCTAAGTTTTGTAATGTAAGAACATTGTCAATAAAAACAGTGCATTAGTTGGTATGAACTTGTACTTGCTTAATTATGGAAAAGATGAATAATTTAAAGTTTGTTTTTAGTTGGTTTGTAATAATTTTGGAGTTCGGTACTTTTTTACTGCCAGTACAAATCGAGCTGGGGTGAATGACCGTGTGTGACAAAGCAGGAGGCTGCTTAGCCGATGTCATGCTACATAGGTCCATACTAGTTGATCTATTTGCATAAGCTACCATCACGGGCATGCTTTAACCACAGCCAGTGGCCATGGTGGCTACAGTAACCCACGAAGGCGCCGCATGTGGCGGTGTAGTTTTACGTTTCCACGGAGTTTGTAGTATGTTGAAGCATTAATCTGTGGTGGCGACCTACCATGATGGCGGGTTCGTGACTGAAGTTTTCCCGCGTGCAAGTAGGTCGTTGCGAGGAAATAGTGTTTTATTGTGATGACACCTACAGCAGAAACTGCGTCTCTTACTTCGTCGTTCGTTGATTTACTATGGTATTATGTGTATGAATTATCAAATTTGGTGCTTGGTGCATTGGGATTGACTTCAAATATCGCAGCTGATTCATGGTCTGCCGATTTTGTAGTGGCTTACTACGAGAGTGTTGTCAGGTGGTTAGCATTCGACGAATTTCAGATTAAACTATTAAAGGGATTACTATTTATCTTGTGTGCAAATATATTTTTAATTTATATGTCTTGGAAAGTTTATGGGAAAAGGATATCCGAGAAGTTCATGAGGCCGGGTAAGTTCGTTGCCAAATCGTGCACTCATGGAAATGATATGTCAAATGTTTTCTCTATGAAGTTTTCGCATGAAAATATCTTACATTTTTAGTAACATCGAAGACTATTGAAGATTTGAAAAGGAGCGTGTCTTCGTTGAAGCTTCCCAAAGAACATTCACCTAGAGTTTAAGCAGTTTTATTGCTCAAGAAAATGTTGATGGTATGTACCTGCGAAGGCCCAGGACGTAGACTGACCGACGGGAATGTTGTTTGAAATAATATTAATTCAGGTACTACTGTTCCATGATTGGCACGGTCTACAGAGTCCAGACGGATAGCTGCTGGTCGGCAAAGGCAGGATCGTGCAGGATTTACTACGTAAGTATGCGGCATTATGTTCAGCATGTCTTGAGTTAAGTCTGAACTTACTGGATGTTGGCATGTCTGCATATCATTTTCATGTTTGATACACTTTTCATTTTACAGCTGTATGGCCACTCTTCAAACACAGGTGCAGGTGGGGCATGAAGGAGAAAAAGCAGCAGATCTAACAGCAAAGGTATCTTCATGTCCAGGTGTTCAGTCAGGACATCTGGATGAACTGTTGTCACTATTTAACCATTATCAGGTTGTTCTTTGAGTGTCCAACCACTATCATTATATACTTTGTTTTGTTACCTTGGCAATAAAAGTATGTGGAATTTTGCCGCAGTTTTGCTTCATTGATGGATATGAGTTTTATTCACCATTGCTATTTGTAATACAGAGTTTCAGCTTACCCACCATTGTACTGTGTCATACCAGTTACTTGTGTTGGGGTGTTGGTATTGCAGACCTTGTGGCTGGATGCTACTCCTGTTTGATTGTCCCTTGTGTTTGCGTGGTTAAACTAGATTGTAGTGAGGACTATGAGAGTGGAAACTAGTTCCTTGGGTATTTATGAGGTGGATGGGCCAATACTGTATTGAGACCTCTGTGTCAGGAGGGTGGCATGGTTTTGGGGGGTAGTGGTGAGAGAAGCCTTTTATGTAATGACATCGTCAGTTGCCGAGGTTGTGTGAGGTGTGGTGTGTGTGGTTTAATAGGCTGTATTATTTTGCTTTTGCACATTTAGTGCTAATGTGTTTTGTTTGTGAGTAAAGATTGTTTACTGAAGAAAGTGTGCTTCAGTTGTTTAAAAATTTAGTTAATGGAACACTGAATTTGTGTTAAATTTGTTTGCAAAATGGCGGGAAATTGTAACGAAGTGAAGCAGCAGTCTTCACAATGGATGTCAAAATCATCCCCAAGACTGAAAAAAGCATGATAGAGTGAATGTGAAGACAATGACCATTTTCGTGAACTGCTGAGGTTTGTTGTATTATGAATTCTTTCCCAGAGGCCAAATAGTGAAGTGAGCACTGTTATCAGACCATGTTGTGGCATTTACAAGAAGCAGTGCGAAAGAAATGACCAAAAAGTGGCAGGAACACAGCTGGTTCTTTTACAGTGATGGTGCTCCCCCCACCCCCCAACCAGGGCTGTGGATTCGGTACACAAAACCTCCAACTCCGACTTATCAATTTTTAAATCTCCGACTTCTTCATAAAAGTAAAAGCTCAATATGTATTAACCCTTTAAAGACGAAGCGTATCTGTTTTATATAAGGACACAGTGCGTACCGTGCTGTAAACACTCTCCACTTCGGTTATAAAAACCAGTCTCTTAATGTTTTATAAGGCAGAAGTTGCTGTTTGTTCTTAGATCCGTACAAAACACATAAACGCAATGTGGACACCACGTAGAATTTTTTAATATTAAACCTGTTGGTACGTAAAGTTACCGCTAGGCTTTAAAAGGTTAATAATGGTAAACCAACAAAATTGGTAAATGGTTTCATAAGACATTCCATCACCACCACGTGAATCATCAAGCTTCTTTTTAGACTTATAACCTATATTTAAGTATAAGACTCTGACTCCATCCAAAATTGCTTCCAACTCCATGGCCCTGTTTCCAGCACACACACATTCACTTACTGCTCTTCATCCTAAGTATCTTGTGAAAAATCCAACTCCATTGCTTCCACAGCCACTCGTCAGTCGTATTCTGTGTCAGACAGAATTTATCCCGTTCCCAGAATTGGAAGTTTGAAAAGACACTGATCTGAATCAGTAGACCAAAGCAAGTGGAATGCCAGATCATTTAACCCATACGTGTTCATAATTTTGTGTGGAATGCTGGGAGAAATGGAAGTGCCGTTGAAAGTGTATTAATGCAGATGGGGAGTATTTGGCATGGGCTAAAGCAGGGGTGCGCAAATTTTCCAAAGACTTGGGGGCTACCTCAAAATTCTGGGTGCCAGAAGAGTTGCATGAAGCAAGTTACATTGTGAGGACCCGCCAATATTAGTTACCACCATAGAAAATTTAGTCACCTGGGATTTGTGCATCCTTGGGTAGTGTATAAAATTTATGTGATGCATACTGTGTGTTATTTAATCAGGCTAAGAAAGTGTTGAAGACATAGCTGTGGTGGGGTTGTATGAAAATGTGAGTGTGGGGTACTGGAGTGATGTTACTGGTAGGGGTAAACCAAATTACTTTGAGAAGTGTCTGTCACAGTGCCAAGTTGTCTGCCACAAATGTTACATTGACTGTATTGGCCTGGGCTTGAACCTGAGCCTGTGCAGGGAGAGGTATGAGACTAAGCACCTGAGCCATGGGACTGAGCTGGGTATGACTGTAGTGTTTCTGAATGGATTGGATTTGCACTTCATTTGTTGCCATTTTAGTGTGAAGATTGTATTCATGCTGATACTGTTATGTGATGTGACTTACCCTGCAAGTTACAAATCACTTAACGCACATAAATTCTGGTTGGCAAACACACTGTTTAACTGTTTTTGATCTCCCGTAAGTGAGACATAGTACATGCAAAAGTGTGTATTTGGTTTTGCTAGAAGCTGGTTTGGCGTTGTAGGAAGGGTGTGCTTGTGTTTGAGAGAGTTTTTATGGTGGTGCTGAAGCTGTGATGGATTTGTCTTAGGAATGTAATTTTGAGAGAGGATTGACATGGGTAGTTTGGTCCACAAGGACATGTACTGTATGTTTACGGTAATTCAGCTTGTCCCTGTACGTTGGCTGTTCTGTGGGTATGTAACTGTGAAGACTAGGCACTAGCGTGGCACAAGTATGTTCTGATGGCAAGTTGCTGTTGGGTGTGACATGAGTCCACCAACTTCCAAGGACAGATGTTTTTGATATGTTTGTCTTATCATGATGTCATGTGGTTCCTTTCTGTGTCACTCCACAAACCTACTCATGTTTTTAAATTGTATAAAACTCATTGAGTTTATACCATCACCATGTGATCAGACATTCTATGTAAGTTGCCCCACACGTATCACTTTCTGTTTGGTTGATTTAAGGTTTTGCTAATAGTTTTCCTGTGACAGTCTACTGCGGTACTCAACTGTGCTTTTCTACCACAGAGGGGCCGCCCCACTCGAGAATTATGGCACATACAGTATCAGGAAGAGACACATCGGTGATGTGTTGTTAGGCAACTGTGCTGTTAGTGAAAAAGTTCAGAGAGACCAGATCAGTTTTGTTGCAACACAAAATTGTTTTCGAAGTAATGGGCTTTCGACAGACATTTGTGTGGGTTAAGCGGTGGACAAAGTTTTGCAGTGATCGGTGTGCCCAGTAAACTTGATGGCTTGCGTCACTGATACAAAAAATGTTTGAAGCATTATAATACCTTGAACTTGTATATTTGTGTAAAAATTCATTGAAGGTTTAAGTGTTTTAGGATGTTATGCTGTGTCACTTGGTAAATAGAACACTGGTGTGAGAACCTCAAATCTCACATTGCAGTGTCTTTCACAAAACATTTCATTAGGATGAACATGGACATTTGCTGTGGGTTTTATACTGGAAGGAGGTGAAAAAATAGATGGGCTGCTAAAGAAGAGTTTAACCTAAACTTACGTAAAACTTATTGTTGCTGCATGTAATGTATTTTTGCTGGTATTTGTACAGCGAGGAAAGGCATATTGTTGCGATTGATTCCGTGATGATTCTTTGGAGAGTCTTGTACTAGTTTCGTCATATTGTTTTTAAACTTTCTGCGAAATACATGGATTAAAGTACAGAGAATATTGTGTTCTCCTTTGGTGTTGAAATTTATCAGTGTCAGATCCTGTATGTTTCTAATTAATATTTTTGGCACATTTCACTGAGGATCTGCAAGACACCTGACACCTGTAGTTGTGCTGTGTCTGTTTGTCAACATGCAGCCATTTGAGAATCCCTGGACGTGTTTTGATTGTAACCAGTGTTGCAAAATGTTCTCTGCATATTCCAGTTTTGTTTAAAGTCAGGCAGCAATAACGAACGGTCCACGTGAAAACCGTAATGTGGGAATCTGAAGTTTAAATCGCGTGTAACTGGCTGATGGAGTGCGCAATATTTTTAACATGAGTTGCAGAGAAAAATTAAAAGTTGGGAGGGGGGAGGCGAGTAAAAGAAAAAAGTGTGTTCTTAGTTCTTTAGGGTAATTAAAAGTGAAATCGCTAGAATTTTTAGGCTTTGCGAACATTGTTTCACTTATTACGTTCAGCAACCGGAGCTGAATTCTACTATGAGTTAGATCAATCATGTAATGCGTAAAATTTCACATCGTGGTATGTTCAGGTAAACTTCCATTAAAATAAACTGAGTAACCCCTCCCCACGGTTGCAGAAAATTCCATTCAGAGTGAAGGGCTGAATAAAGCTATGCCTAGAATTCAGCATACTATTGATCTGTATATACAGTTAGCTCAGCGCGAGCAGACTGTAGAATAATTTGGGTTTGTCTTCTAAATTATGCAGCCGGCTTTCATAAAACGTAGGCGTTGATAATGTAATTAAACTTGTATTTGCCTTGACCAGTTTTATTTAGTTTTTCGTACTGTAATGTCGCGATGCGGCAGTTTTCATACATACAGAATTTTGTGAGCATGTATCTGGGTTTGAATGGATCAGCAAATTAATTCACAACTT
The DNA here is from genome assembly GCA_013340265.1 of Coptotermes formosanus. Classification (NCBI taxonomy): domain Eukaryota; kingdom Metazoa; phylum Arthropoda; class Insecta; order Blattodea; family Rhinotermitidae; genus Coptotermes; species Coptotermes formosanus. The sequence goes on along the minus strand of BLKM01000403.1, from coordinate 1,173,101 downwards.
CTGACGCGTTGGCAACGAAAAGTTGCTGCACTGTGCCTGTTCGTTTTTGTCACGCTTGTCCGTTCGTCATCCGCATATGATAACCGGCGAGCTTGTGAAGGTATTTTCATGAAATTTGGTATCGTGAATTTTATCACGTTTTGTCTAGACAAATTTTGGTTAATCTGACAAAAATAATGAATTTTACCTAACACCTACAGGCGTTTCTGCGCGCATCTCAAGCCTAAACTTACGAAATAATTATAGGATGATGGCGGGTTGGGGGGGGGGGGGGGACTTGGCAGACTGTAGAAGGAGCTGATATACACATTTTGTGACCGAAACACTTCCATCAGTCTTAGCGCATTAGAGACCACTGAACAAAAACGAGCGAGCATTCCCTCGCTTGTTATTTTTCTGTTTGCTGTGTACACTGGCTTGTGTTACAAGTTGGACAGTGTCTTTTATGAACATCGAAAGAAAATAATTTTTTTTAGTATGGGTGTCCAACCTTCTTTGGGAAAGAGCCACAACCGTCACGTTGGGCTGTACTGCGGGCCGCACATGTAAATATCACAATAAGTGGTAAAATCTCCTAAATTATTGCGCAGTTCTTGTAGTTTATATCGGAAGGTCGGTACAAAAGTTAATTTACGAATGTGGCCGCGAGTAGGGGTAAAGGTAAAGGTAAAGGTAAAGCAATCCCATTACAGGCATGGACAGGCCCAGAGGGTTCCAGGAGGTCGAGGCTCCCAGATTTCTAGACAATCGGCACATGAAAGTGGTAAGGTTGTCAGCCCTACGCACCGGCCCCGTTTACCCCCCATTTCTCATTTCTGTTAGAGGCTGAGTCGACCCCAGGGCCATAGTGCGACCGACAGGATTATGCCAATGAAAAAATCCACTTACACCATCGGGAATCGAACCCGCGACCTGCCGGTTTGTAGCGCAGTGCCTCAACCAACTGCGCCACCGTGGTGCCTCTGGCCGCGAGTAAGGGACCTTTGATTTGTAGGAAAGGGGTAATGATTTGTAAATATTTATGACAGTTCAGCGATCAGTAATACTGAAGGACTAGCTCAAGAACTGTCAGCGTCTGAAGAAGGACTGTGCTACATGGAGTCAGATAATTAAGGTAGTTCTGTCACTAGATGGCAGAAACAGGGTAATGCTTCCGAAGCGTCGAGTATGTCAAGTATACGTGAGAATGTACAATGCCGATCACAGCACTCTTACGTGGAAGTACGCAGCTAAATGAAATACACTAATTGAAGCAGAGGGTTGAAGTCTCCTATGTTTAGAAATGTTCGGGGAGACTGTAATTAGTAGAAGTGCTTGTTAATTATGTGTCGAATGAGTAACAGCGCTATGCAACAGTCTTGTTGATCGATATTGTTGGCTGCACGACCGTTATATCTTACGTTGGCAAATTGTCTCGTTGAATTTTGAAACCTATCCGCTCCCAACCTGGAGCTTTGCTGCTAAGACGCATATCGATAAATCGCACCTAAATAGATTTCAAAACGTCCTCCGGATAGTGACAAATTCCCAAAGGTAACACCGTTGAAATGCTGCACAAGCAGGAATGCGATTAAAACCTGACGTTGTGGTACGCGTTGCTTTGAAATTCGTGGTTCAAATTTGAATCATGTATGGTTGTTCCAATGCGTTTATATGTAGGCTGTGTGTGGGCTCGTCCATTACACATTGGGTATTAACTTTCTCTTATGAACAGGAAAATTAACATGGTTGAAACATGTGGTTTACCTCGAACGTTGCTCAAGTGATGTGACAACAGAACACACAGGTTCTGTCCTTTCGTAAGGTACGTGTATCAAAATGAATTACCAAATTCCATTTCACGTGGATAGCTGTTATATTATCCTCAAGTTCCCCACCAGATTTCTGCACGTCATTTTATTTCTGGTGTTCGACCTACAACGTGCCATTTACTTAATCCTTTAGTTTAATTGACCATTACACATCAGTAAAACTACAGCGCCTTCAGAGTTTGGTGGCTCACGTGAATGACGAACGTGATATTTGTGAATGCGAAAGGGTTTGCACGTCAAATTAGGCGTACTTGAATAATAGGATAGTGACCACACCCAAGAAGGGGGCCCCGCCCCGATGCGGCTTGTAATTAATTATGTTGTGCACAGCGGGTCGGCAAAGTGTACCTGAGTTGAAGGGCCAGCTTCCTGAATGAATGTTACATGTTTGTCCTGAATACTTCTAACAGTGAAGGACAGTACCTTGAATTTGGTAAGGAAAGGTTCGTCTACCGTTCTCGTCATAATATTCTCAGTTAATACTTAAAAGCTTAGTGGCTTATGTACTACCACGTAAAACACTAGAAAACTCTGCATTTATGCATACAGTGTATATGTGTGTTCGTCATAACTCATAATAAACAGTGACTGGCTGCCGTTTACTGTATTCACCGACTGATCTCCCTGAAGGAAACACAGTGTAAGGTGCAAAGTGAATCGTTTACGTAGTAGGGGTTAGGGGGGCTAGTTGGCTACAGGGGTAAGTTGGCAAAAATACCATGACTCCCAAAGACAGCGCAGGATAGCAGCACCTGGCAATTTGTACTGTTCTATAGCTTCTGAGAGCTGTCAGCAATCATCAGTGCTTTCTGAGCTAGCACTGAAGCGTGGTCTGGTGTTTTATTTTGTCCACCGCAGGAGGTAATTTTTTTTTGTGGCTGTATAAAATGTTTTGTGTTTGAAGTTTGGTTACAGTTACATGTGACATTGTGGCACCCATAAATGGTACCTCCTTTTGGCTAACGTTGGAGCTAGAGAACTATAGACTTCCATTGTGTTTGAGGATGATATAGTCTGAAACATGAGAATGTGGGGACGGGGCAGGTCGGCACACGCAATGCGGGGCTTGTTGGCTGAGTGTGTCAACTTGCCTCACTTTCGGTTAGTGAATTATTTGGTTCATTGTTTACCCGTAAATGGTCCATACTTGCAAGAAGAGGTCAGATAGGAGCAACAAAAGCCTTGAGTACCGCTGCAAGCTGTGAGGGCCTGCGGAAACGTGGAAGGTCAACAGGAGCGCGGCGAAAGATTTTCGGAGTTCTTTTCGGATTTTGGCAAGATACTGTAAAAGGTTGAGAGGCGGTGAGGTGAAAAATGCGAAAAATTATAACGTGGGAAGTGTGCCAACTATTCCCCCTCTCCCCTATAGAATAATTTCAGCAGTAAAAGTGCTAAGGATATGCAATATACGTTTTTTAAGGACGTAAAACTTACTAATCACCAAAATAGAATGATTAAATCCCGGCTATATGAATATAGTCTTTGTAGCTTTCAGCGTCGTTAAATAACACTCAAAAATCATCAAATCAAGGAGGATGAGCTGGGCGGGTCCTGTGGCACGCATTGGAGAGTAGCGAAATTCCTACAATATTTTGGTGGGGAAACCGGGACGAAATAGTCCACTTCGCAGACCGAGGCGCAGATGGGAGGATAATCTTAATGAAGCAAGAGTGGGTGCGGACTGGATTTTTCTGGTCTAGGGTGGAGACCATTGGTGGGCACTGTGAACATGTTAATGAACCTTCCAGTTCCATAAAATGCGGAAATATTTTGACTAGCTGAGGAATGTGAATTGCTGGTGTTTAAGGACAGGATACTGAAGCGAGGCGGCAGGAGGTAAGAGGTGCGAGAAAATTGCATAACGTCGATATTCATAACTTGTACTCTTCACCAGATGAAATTAGAATGTATTTCCTAATGTCTGTGAATACAGAAAAATCTGATCTGTGCTCTTCTGGGATAATACGCGGCGTCGTGTGGTAATTTTTACCGACGTTTCGGGATAGTGTATCGGTTAAGTATCAAGAGTCCAAGAAGACTCTTGCCCCTTGAAGATGGGAGCGATACGCTGTCTCGAAACGTCGGTAAACACCACACGACGTCGCGTAACGTCCCAGAAGAGCACAGATCTCATCAACGTCGCGGCGGAAGCCTGAAATAAAGGCTACAGAAAAATCTGTTTTGGGGATTTTATAAAGCCTGAATTGTGGGAGTTGTTAGAAAATAGCAAACGAGATAAAAAGTTTCCCAACAAGTAGACCTTGCCAAATATTTGACGGTGATGAAGTCAAGGCATATGGCGTGGGTGGAGCGTGTAGCACTTATAGGAGAGACGAGAAACCCACAGAAGATTTGGGTATGAAACGGGAAGGAAAGGGAATGTTTGGAAGACCTAACAATAGATGGGAAGATAATTATTAAAATGAATTTTGCAAGAATGGGATGGAAGCATGTGTGCAGATTCATGTGGCTCAGTACAGAAACCAGTGTCAGGCCCGTGGGAAGACGTGTTGCATGAAATTACCGTGCGACGTTAGCATTGGCCACCCAAAGGGGGTGGGGGCTGCCACCCCCTCCCCGCCAAAACGAAATTTAAAAACACCGGTTTTGTAGACACGATGACATCAAAGGATTTAAATGATTTACGCTTTGGATCAGCCACAGAAATCACTGATGACTAGTGCACTGGAATATTGAAAAATATAATGAAACGTGGAAATATGTAGATATTTTTACATTTTTAGTTAGTTTTAATTTTCCCTGGAACCTAAATAGATGTCGGCTCGAAGATTTGGACATTATTTTCGTAATATAGTTTTGAAAGTCAAACAGGGGGGGGGGGGGGCCCCTACCGCCAGGAAAAATTCTGGTTGCACCTATGGACGTTAGTACGACAGCCAACATGACACCAACTGTGACATTTATTTATTTCACACCGTGTTGCACATGGATTGGCAGACGCGTTTCAGCCTGTCCGGCAGTAACAGGAGTTTAGTCCATACAGACAGCCTGCAAGCACAGAAGGGGCCAAATATTGCAACCAACCACCGAACACTGCAGGTGGCTGTGCGTCGTACAGTGCTACAAGGCTAATGCATATAGGAGGGACAACAACACAACCTTACAGACAGGAGTACTTGACTGCCGCGGCATGGAGCAGACGGTTTACTGAGACAACAGAAATAAAGACAGTGGATCAAGCTTCAGTTGATAAAACAGGACTGCCATGACAGTGAATACAACTTAAGTATACTACAGAAGTAGATAATAAAAATGTAGTGTAATTAAGTGTGATAAGGGTTAATTGAAAGTGTGCAGCATGAATGCGGTGCTTTATACGTTCATGGCGACAGATACGCTGCATATGCAGGTAGGAAAGCTGTACAGAATTTTAAATATTAAAGATTTGTGTTCAGATGTTCTTGTACTTACGTGTACGTACATTTTTTATCTTGGCCGTACAAACACTGGCATTCGAAATTAAGTAAATGGGTTGAAGGCTACACTGTTTATGAACCTGTGAGTTCGAAATGCGTGTTTGAAAGGATGTGCAGTAAAGGATACAGGCCTGGCCGATGTGATCTTGTTTGTTGAAGTATTTTTAATTGATGAGGGACTGTTAGCTTCTTCAAGAATCGCTCTGCTGCAGGTGGCTACTTAGGCGTGGATTTTTAAGTTTGAAGGCATTACACTTTTTGTTAATGCTGTTTCAAAATGTTCTGCGTACACTGCAGTTACCATCTTCAAGATGAACGCACACACTAGACGTAGGTCGGGAGAACCTAAAGTCAGATAACCTGGATTTGTTGAGGTTTTTATTGTGTGCATAGTGTACACTTTCTTTTCCGTAGTATCAGAAACGAGAATGCAGTAGCCGTTTTATAACGCAACCAACGAAGTTAGTAATCCGTGTAGTGTGTGTTGAAAACACGTTTGTTAAGTTTCAAACTGGTGAGGTTGAATGGCCACATATACTGTTCGAGCAGTTATGTAGCAGGTGGTTGTACATGATCGTTCTAGAAGTATCTAGTCCACAAACTGCACGGAAAAGCAAATACCTGCTTAAGCATGATGAAGAAAGGTACGCATACTACTAATTTGAAACCCCTGGGAAAGTAGGGTTCGACACGTGAACTGAATTGCGTGAACTTAGAATCTAGTCCCAAAGTGGGTTGTAGGAACGGCGAAAAATACCTACATTGGCCCATGGGAAGAATTTCTGGAACATTCTGCATGTTCGGAATTAATATATTGCATGTGAAAATAAATAGGAACCGTTGAAACTTGAATATTGCTTCGAGGTGTGGGACGCAGTTTAGTTTGGTAGAAATGTACGTATTGCATTTTTGTATTATATAACTGCCTCCATCCTCAGAGCAAAGCAAACATAGCGTTGACATGCCGCCGCCCCCCCCCCCCCGAAAGGTCGGTAAATTTCAACCAGACTGCTTGGCGTCGTAGCCCGGTAAGAGTATTCTGATAGGCGTAATCGCGAGAAGTTCAATTCTCACAGAATTCTTTTACTTTTCTGCGAAAAATTCTGGGGGCACAACTGCACTTTAGTCATAGCATTATGAGTTAGGACCGGGACTGGGGCATTTCTATCCGCGAGGGTGAACCATTTCTACAGTCTGTCAAACCAACCCGCAGTAACATACTAAGTTTGCAACAGAACATTACATTATATATATGCAGTTTACTTATACATCGATTAAAATAATTCCAACGGAAAGTACATGTTTTGGGTTTTATTTTTGTGTCGTTGTGCTTGAGCTCTTTTGACGCACCATTAACTTACGCATTATTTCGATACACGTAGATATGCGGCCTGGAAGACTTCCCTAAGCTGTTGATGATATGACCCGCCAGACAAAATAATGTGCACCCCTGTATTAGGGAAAGTCACTTTGTCCCTTTCAGAAACACGTCTATTATTGGCTTCGTATATGCTGTGAGTGCAGGATGAGACGATGTGATTGGTCCAGTTAACTCCGCACCATTGCACTCTCATGGAGACCTTTAATCGATTTTATCATTGAGCAAACAACAGAATTTCAGTGAACGTGATTATTTCTATTAATTAAGGACGTCAGTCGATATGACTTTGAAATGCGTTAACATGTTTACTTAATTAGTTTACTAATTAGTGAGGTGTTTACATAAGGTAAATCTACCCAAAAACTGTGAACAGTGATCAAACATAACCTAATTTCTCGTCGAATTCGGACTGGCTGAACATGTTATGCGTATCACGAAACTGGACACATTTACCCCGCAGTTGCTGCATTTAATTAATGAATGTCACAGCTATCGCTTCATAATCCTCTTGTATTTGGTCTGGGTTTTCTTATCAGTAATTTGTGTTAAAGATTTTTGTTTTTGGCGTTGTGCACACTATGTGCACCAGACTACTTTCTAATATTTCACAATGGGTGTTTAATTACGTCGATTCGAGTTTAAGTCCATTGTGAGAAGAGAGAAATTTATGAGGGGTTAGTAGAAGAAAACACGTTGGTTATGGAGGGAACTGACAGAAATTCCTTTTCATCTTGAACATTCCCAGGTAGAGTCCATTCATCCTGTTGGTGCGGATGAGTTAGAAAGTAAAGTGCTGGTAAAGGAAAAGCAAAAGTGATGCGAATTGGGTTGGGAGGGGCAAGGGAAAGAAGTTAAAAAGAGTTCTTTCTGCATTAGGCTTTATAGACTTTTTATGCCATTTGGATGAGTGGGCCGTACAGTATTTAACAGACTTCGCACTTACGAATAGATGCATCCAAGTTGAAAGTCTCGTGTTAAGGATAATAACTTACGACCTAAAGACGCTGTCTTCCGGGATGTTATACCGTGTAGTCTGCTAGAAATTCATCTTCAGATGCAGGTACCATATTCTCCCGAAACGATGTAAGTTTACACCGGACTACACGGCGTCATACCCCACAGAAGAGCAGGCTTTATAGTCACCTCAAGTCTCATATTCCGTTACATTACAATAAACCGCGGTGTGCACACAACATGATGCTAGCGCTATATGCATGAAGATAGAGTAAGCCTAATCCATGCTTAATAACCCCTCGTCGAACGCGGTTTTACCCAGCGCAGTTTTGACTGCACGCTTTTGAAAATAATTAAGTACTTGGGGGAACATTTGCCGAAAGCTGAAAAATTTTAAAACATGCCCCTAAACACTCAAAAGCCGCAGAAACTGGCAGTGTCAGCTAACCCAAGCACTCTGTAAATTGTTAATGTCGCCAAAAACGTATGTGTTATAAGTGATGCGGGGGTCCATAAGCGTCCGCGTTCGCGTAAATCTAGTTTCCCTGTATTTCGCAACTTCTCTAACCCCCGCAACGGACGAGGGATCGCTGCATTACGGTAGGGTACAGAAGCATGAGACCAGAGGGCGGTGCGTCACGGTCTGCCGCTACGAATACCATGTTAGCTGTAATAAACACACATTATATTGGGGCGGTAATGCGTGATGTTCTATCAATTAGAATAACATGATGCCTGCGTGCTCATAATGTGTTGGGCTGGCTGAGAAGTTACCATCTACAGCGAGCCTGTGTTTACTCAAATGCAGTACTACATGATTAATACATTCACCAGGTCGGTAATGCAGCCCGTTCTCAGGGTCGTGGGTCAGATTATAGTTTTTATCTTCCCAGGGATGTGCTCTACCACGATGAAATTATAATCCAGTGGAGGCTACGTAGCTTCTTACACAAATTACAGGTAGCTTAATAGTGTAACTTTCGACTTTGGACCCAGCAATTGGGGATTAGGTTTTTGCAGATGATTGTACTTGTTCCACTTTCCATATGAAAGCATGTTGGCGTTTTGGTATGTGCGACAATTTACGTCAACGGGAATTAAAACAAAAGGTATCGAAACAAATAACTGACCATCGAAACATTCGGACGCGTTCACAGTAACCAAATATGGCGTCAATGTATTGTTTAGCAGCAAAAATAGTTTTACTGTTTCGAGTTGGTATGCAACAGGCAACCAACCAACCAACCAACCAACCAACCAACCAACCAACCAACCAACCAACCAACCAACCAACCAATCAACCAACCAACCAACCAACCACCCACCCACCCAACCAACCAACCAACCAACCAACCACCCAACCAACCAACCAACCAACCAACCAACCAACCAACCAACCAACCACCCAACCAACCAACCAACCAATCAACCAACCAACCAACCAACCAACCAACCAACCAACCAACCAAACAACCAACCAACCAACCAATCAACAAACCAACCAACCAACCAACCAACCAACCAACCAACCAACCAACCAACCAACCAACCAACCAACCAATCAATCAACCAACCAACCAACCAACCAACCAACCAACCAACCAACCAATCAATCAACTTAGCGGAATCGATATTTTCTTGAGAAGGTGATAGTTTCTCAGCCAGCCAAGAAATTTTCCATATTTTACGCAATCCGCATATTCACTATCATCTTTACAACAGCCCACCATTAGGCCCTGTCTTATGCTAGATGACTTCAGGCCACAACATCGTCCCCTCTTTCATTAGGACCCATTCTAATATTATTCCCCCATAGGCCATGTTCTCCCGAAAGGTCTATTCCTTGCAGTTCTTCGTGTCAGAATTTACACCTAATTTGAATTTATTCTATCTACCTTTCTCATGTAAACATTACTTGATATGAATATCAGTCGAGGCTGTGGTATTATGACTGTGCATTTCGCAGTGTTTGCGAGATAGCAGGCTGAAATGTGCCACACAATTTCATCACACATAATTTTCTTCTCTCTCATCAGACACTAAATAACCTCTTTGGCTGATATTCGTACAGTCTTTAGACAACCCAAGAACCAAAAGCGTATACTGGCACATGCAACGACCTTTATACATCCGTAGAACAGGGTGAAATAGGGTTGTACGCGCTAACGCTAGAAAATTCGTTGCTATGGCAACTCGCAATAGCGTAATTTCGCAGCTTTGTGAGTCTGGTCGTAAAAGTTTTATTTTCCTGACATCAGGCAACTTCAGGTTTCGAATGGGCAGAATACACACCCGTTGGCGCTTCCATTTACCCACAATTTCAACCGGCAGAAAGCACTTACAGAATTCTACACCGTACAAAGATTTTCATCAGAATCTTCAGAAAACTGATAAGACCGAAAAATACTCTGTTCTTAAAAACGGCTAGGGAAACATGCATTGCGCCTTTCGGCGTTGTAGATATTTTCATTTAAAACAGCGCCATAAGAGGTAGAAGAATGGACAAAATTGCGTAATGAGGAACTTTATGATTTGTATTCCACAAAAACTATTATTAGAGTGAAATTGGCTGGGAACGTGGAACGCATGGGTAGGGGGGGTACTATAGTGTGTTTTGGTGCTCGAAACCTAAAGCACAGAAGGTACTTGAAAGAACATGAGTGTAGATGAGGGAAAGTATTGAAGCGGATCTTAAGCATGACGGGAGGTTGTGGCCTGGATTTATTTGGCTCAGGACAGAGAATATGAAGTGCTGTTGTGGTCACGGTAGTGAAACTTTTGGTTTCACAAAATGCGGAAAATTGTTTCAATAGCTGAGGAAATATCAGCGTCCCAAAGAGCCATATACAGCCACTGGGTTCGTTGGTTCGCTGATTGGTTGGTTGGTTGGTTAGTTAATTATTAATTTCTCACTTTTCTTAGTTAGCTTTAAATGTCTTCCAGTCAAAGTTCCTCCCAACCTTTTTTGTCGAGATAACCACTAAATTCAAATTTGACTCTTCATGCTATATGTCTTCGAAGCAGGAAGCAAGTTTAAAATAAAAAAAAAATAATTTTATAGAAGCAGATAACCTGTTTAAAATTCTAGTTCTCTTTAGCGACATTCAAGTCACCCAAACCGAGAACACGTAGTTTCATTTGTTTCTCGTTGTTCGACTTCCACACTAGGCGCTGGTATCGGTAACCGATATATGGAAACCCCCACTTCACTTCTTCTTCTCTCTCTCTTTCTCTCTCTCGCTTATATTTTGATAGACTAGTCTACAAGACTTACGAACGAGACTGTTCTAAGTGTCTTTGAGCGACTTTTATTCTCCAAGGAAGAAAATAAAAGAAGTTACAAAACGTATGGAAAGCGAAACTCTTACAGCGCCTTCGCTCTTATCGAAAACTGTAAGACTTATAGAAGAAGTGCATTGCTCGTAAAAAGTAACTTCCTGTACAACTTGTGTTCAGAACATTCTTCGCTCCGATAAATAGGTGTATTTGTCGCATGGAACTCATGTAGTTTTGAAACAACATGTCCTTTATTATGCAGGATTTAACCAAAGCTGGAATACGCTCACATACTTACTTAAGGCTCCAATATTAAATATAATGCAAATCGGATCAGCGCTTCTTGAATTGTTACAGGCACACACATGTATATTGAGAAGCTCTTTTACGAATTTTGGCAGTTTTTTAGTTTTTAAGGTGCCAATAATTCTTCGTAAACTGATATATAGGCCATAGAGCACGTAGTTAGATTGGGGGGGAAGGGGGGGGAGCGGGATGGGTGGTGGAAATGCGAACACTCATGACGATTTTTATGCGTTTGGAACTGAAAACTTTTAGTTATGAATATTTATTTGCCAAAATCAGATCTTCAGATATACGCAAATCCTATTCTGAAAACTAAAATTCAATTCTCCACCTCGAAGCCTTGCACGTAAGGGCTATTTCTTTTCTTATTCGTGACTGAAAATATATTTGAAGACAGTAGTTATATTGAAAAGTATTATTATTGACAGGGTGTTTGTTAACATTTTATTAATATTATTTAATAAATTTCAGATTATTTGTATTTTTTATTTTATTTTGAATCATTTATACGAGTTTTTATTTATGGTTCCTTATTTTCATTTAGCACGATCAAATATTATTATTTTCATTTAATTCATTGCATTTTTAATTAGATATTAGTAGCTTTCAGTAGGTCCTCCATCCCCCTTTCAGGAACACCCATCCTACTGGCTCTGCCGTCGGCTATTCCTGGACCCGCTTGGGCTGTATTGCTGTTAACCCCATCGGCACCATAACATTGGTCTGTCTAGAGTTCGAAAGCGATAAAATATTTAGCTTCGATACATTGCGGTACTAACTAGGAAATAAGCCATATTTAGAGGGGAAAAAGTGGTATTTATGCTTTTCAAAATGTGTAAGTATGAAATATTAAAATTGACATTGACTAGGATGACTAGGATAGGATAAATAAAATAAAGAGAAAGAACAAACCAAGGAAGAAGAAGAAGAAGAAGAAGAAGATGATGATGATGATGATGAGCACTATAGATGTGACTGTGGAGCGTTTTATCTAATTTTTCAATTACAAGAGCGCATGACCTAAATGAGACTGTAATTTTTTATCAGTGAATTGTAATCAATTTACTTTTGGTTTTGACCCAGAACATACATTTGACAGGTTTATTTATTATGGTTGATATTTGTCAATACTTGCCATTGTTTTCGAAACCCTTTGTGTAGTTTTTGGGACGGAACTGATTTTCATTCTAAATCCACACTCTGACAGATGACAGGCTTGCTCATTTTGGTGGGCATTTGTCAATACTTCTCGTTGTTCTAAAAACGTTCATATATTTTTTAAACAAAACTGGTTTTCCTTAAAAACCTCTCACTCATACCCATTCCAGAACCAAAACAAAACCATTAGAATTTAAGTACGTACTTCTAATTTGTGGCAGTTAGCAATAAAGAGACTCCTCATGCCTTATTATGTTCAAGAGTTTTGACCCGCTCAGTAACACTTCGAGTACCACATGTATGAGTTAACTGACATGTCGGGAGAAGACAAATGCATGCTGGGGTTTGGTTGAGAAAGCTGAAGGAAAGGAATCATTTGTAAGAACTGTGTGTAGTTGAGTAGGTAATTTTGAAGTGGATCTCACACAAGTAGAATGGGAGGTCATGGAATGAATTCATCTGGCTCGGGTGGGCAATAAGTGGTGGGCTCTTGTGGACACCATAATTAAATTCCAGGTATCATAAAATTCCTGTAAATTGTTCATTGGCTGGAGAAGTTTTGGAGGAATTCTAAGCTTTATTATTATTATTCTTACCAACCACTGCACAATAATTCTTTTTACTCCTACATATTTCGGCTAACCATGGTAGCTATCATCAGGGATTCACTTTTCACGGACATGCCCAGGTTTTCAAGAAGGACTCTGCTCCAAGTAAGTATTTAATTATTTATCAAGAATATTATGTATTTATAGGCTATAGGTTATAACGTATCTGGCCCAAAGCGTGCTCACATTTGAATTTAGAATTTTGTCGATTGCTAGTGACGTCTCCTGGATCAACCAGTTTCCATACATATCATAAAAGCCGAACGTATCTGGCCCAAAGCGTGCTCACATTTGAATTTAGAATTTTGTCGATTGCTAGTGACGTCTCCTGGATCAACCAGTTTCCATACATATCATAAAAGCCGTTCATGTTCACCTGCATACCTATGTAACTGGCGAACATACGGTGTTTATGTACAAAAGCAGCAGAAGGTCCCTTCCTCTGTTGGCATATGATTGTTTCCCTTGTCATTTGACATTTGTCAATTGTAATTCTAACCCCGCAGTTAAACAAACGTTAAATAAATAAACATAAATGGTGCTTTAAATAAGCTTAAGTTGAGACACAGTCGTCTATAATCCTAAGGAGCGCAATAGTAGCCTCGGCAGTTGATACATCAGATTTCTCTCGCCGTGAGGAGAGAATGTCGTGTCTGATATGGATCGCATCACATACAGAGTCGACACCAGATTTCATAAAAAGCCGACCTCTGCAGCAGGGACATAGCTCGCGCATTGCTCCATACATTATGAAAGTGTAATATGGACCGGTGGCGCACTGTGTGTTGCATACGGGGTAGGGGTAATGTGTCCGCCTACTCTTGTGTGGAAAAAAGGGGGGGGGGGGGGTACATGGTGGAATTGCCGTACGTGTAACCACGTTATGAATACTTATACCGGATATGGAGGTAAGGCTATACTCATTTTTAACCTCGTGTGTGGTCAGATGCTCGCTCATGTTGCGTTGACATATGTTTGGTTATTACCGCCTGCAGGTAAAGTTTATCCTAATATTTATCCTAGGCGAGTGTCAGGATTCGCGCAAACTGCAAGTGCTGTCCTTCAAAAGGGTTGACTAACGGCTGCATTCAACTGCAAATAACCTACGGCGTTGATAAACTGTTAACACATATATTTTCGAACTTCTATTAAAACATGTGGTCTACTGTGTCCTCATGTCTCACGCTAAGTGTGTCGAGATCTGGTAACTGTATAGAAGGAAGCACATAAAGGTGCTGGGTGGAGTAACTTTTAAGGTAAAGCACTCCTTAATGACCCAACTAAGGTACTGTGCGAGGTAATCCACGAGACAGATTTCTTCATTTTGAACATTTAAGGTGTCCGGTTGAACATTCCTCTTGACGAAGCCCTCTTCTGTGGACCAGTGATGATGCTGGATGTCAAAAGCCACACGATGAGCCTCCCCAGTGAGCAGATAGTTTGATAACTTCAGTAACATTTGTAATGTCCACATTTTTATGTCGGTTTCCTGATGAAAGGCGGACAAGAGGGAATACACTCTTCCGAGAAACGATAGGGCTGTGCGAGTTTTCAGGCTTCCGCCGTTCTGTAGTTGAGGTCTTCTCTCTGCTGGGATATTGCGCGGCGTAACATCCCAGAAGAATAAAACCATCAACTGCACTGCGGCGGAAGCTTGAAATAAAGCATTGTAAATTTACTTCTTACCAACCTTCATGTAACGTTATAGCAGTTATTGTGGCAAACTTTCATGGAATAGGACATTATGTTAATAAACTGACATTTCGTAAGGCTGTTCCTATTTTCACTGTCGAGATACAAATCTCTGTGGCTCGCTTGCCATCTTTCGCAACTAAATTTTGTATGATATTTGTCTACATGCATTTTATAATTTTTCTTCGACTTCAGGCGATTCCTTCTTTTATAAGAAGAGATAGCGTTTCGGTATCAGAATTTCTAAGTCTCACGCCCAGGAAGATTTTTCGACCAACTGCCCGATTTTCGTCAAAATTGCGTGAACACCTCAGAAAGTTCCTTTGTCGTGTTTCACTTTTCCTGTCATGAATAGTACCCTTACATTTGCGACGCGGACATCTGATAAGGAAAGACACTATTTCCATTGAACTCTTCTTCTTCTTCTTCTTCTGCTCCTCCTCCCCCTCTTTTGTCTTCTTCTCATTCTCCTTCTCCTCTTCTCGGGTGGTTCGTTCCCTTTTGGTGCAATGGCCTCACCAGTCTTCTTCCTCGAACCAGCTCCATTGACTTCAGGACTCTTGAAATGTTTTGTGGCGAAGATCGTCGGTGAAATATGCAAAGTTTATTCCTGTTCCCTTCTTTAGGCCATCGACTTGTTATCTTGACAGGGAGAAAAGAATTCTTTGTACGGCCTTCGAGAAGCCTTTCCTCAACTTCGATACGTGTTTGACGTCAGTAAGTTACTAGCTACGCTTCGGCTGTCTGACAGAGGAACTGCTCTCCAGACCATATGCGTCTCACCCTAGAATACTGTAATCTAAAACTCCACTATATATTCATATATCTGGAGAAAACCTGCCTTTAAGCCCCATAAATTGGGATCTCCGTGCCATGACTCAGGCGGTTAGTCACCGATCCCTCATCGCGGAGGCATGGGTTCAAACTCAGGCCAATTCATGTGGGATTTTGGTGGACAAGGTGGTATTGGGACAGAATTTATTCCATTACTTCGGGTTTCCTTATCACTATTATTCCACTTATGCTCCGTACTCATTCTTTCACCTGTCACCGACGTTTTATAAACTTAGCATTCGATTGCGGCTTTGAACACCTTTCCTAAAAACAGAGGGTGCCATAATGATGACTGCTTGCCGGTGCAAACATGTTGCGTATTCATTTTTTGACCACTTGTATTATACACCAGTGTTGTTTGAAAATCCTGTGTATTTTTATCAATTGACTCTACGATTATTAATCCAATGGGTATTATAAATTTAGCATTTTTCAGTTCTAATGAAACACTGTTGATCAGAGGGCTTCGCGTTTCTTCCTTCCCATTCTGTATGTTTCAAGCAGGAAGGGACAGCTTTTAAGCTTTTGAAAGCGTTCTTATTCTTTGTGTTGTCGCCTCTTTTATCGCGTACCATAAATTCCACAGTCATAGATCCCGTTCATCCTTCCGTCTATTCACCACTCACTTAATCATCCCTCCACACATCGTGTAAGTGTAGATATACAAAAATTGACACAAAAGAATGTGGGGTCTTTTCTAGAGAGCAAATGTACTCTTTGTGTCTTGGTTTCTCGGGTTATTGTAAAAACATTTTGACGTAAGGTGAAGTGGTATTTTAAAGAGTTTTCCTCCTTGACCGCATAAATATAAGATAATTCGTGCCATTCACTTAAAGCATGATGATGAAGGGCGATATAAAAGACTGGAGGTGGAAAACAGTGAGAAACTCTTTATATATCTGACGTCGTGGTTGTGCTCTAGACAGTGCTACTTGTCCATCGGGTGGACGCAGTCTGGGGGGCAAGATGAAGGATTGGGCGGTGAAGTAGGTGGTCCTGAATACGTGAAAAGTGAAAAGTTTTGAGTCTAAAGGAGAGAAAATAGTCCGAAAGTCACTACATTAGGGCTGGATATTCATGTTCACATTAGTAAGAGTGCACTATAGCGGAATTTTAATAAGAAGATGGGGAGGATGAAATTTCTCATGTTAACATTGGAAGGCCTGCACGAGTAGCACGTAGTTCGACGTGGGGTTTGAGTACCAGCTGAGCATTTGTTCTAGAGCTGAGGATAACCACGGAAAACCTTGATGAATTTCACGTGTCGCAGGATATTGCACGTGTGTACTGACTTCAGCCAGTTGTCCAGCAGCCAAGTAAGCTAACCCTAAAGGTAGTCCCTATATATGTAATTGCTTTATTTTAGAAACATGCCGGTGGAGGGGAAAAACTGTCTTTTGCAACTAGATTTTTGTATTACTCGCCTTGGTAAGGTTCTGGAAACAAGAATGTTACATGTTAAACATGCCTTTGAAGTGTTTTGTGTATTGTAAGAGGCTTTCTGCTCATCCAGTGACGAAGAATCGAGTATTGTATCACAGGTCAAAAATTTATTCTTGCCTGGTCCTCCCCCTTGTTAGAAATCTCAGTTTGGTCCCGCGTGGGGATGTGATCGATGTGACCTGCATACTGCACCCTTGGGGATGCCCTCAGATGTCTTGTGAGCTGATGTAAGATATTCAATCTGTTTTTCGAATATTTATGCTGTTTGATGTAGTGTTATACATTTGAAAAGTGCTGCTGTGGAACACTAATACTTTAGTTAGGGTTACAGCTTTTTTATATTATTGTAGTTTCTTTATTATCATCAAATAACCCTGCTGCTTGTACAGTACCTATGACTGATTACGCAGTAAAGAAACAGAGGTAAGGCTGAAAGGAAGAATAGACGATGGCGAGCTTCATGGACGAAATAAAAAGCATGGTATTTGGGACCATAAAGGGTACCCTTTTGCCAGAAGGTTTCCAGGCTTCGTCCTCTCGTCCTAATGATAAGAGCGTGAAAATCAAGCCCTTAGAATTACCAGGTTTAGTATCTTGTAGCAGGGCGATGGAATTTTGGTATGCTGGTTTATGCAAAAGCGTATAGCTTGGAGAGACTTTGGACCAAAGGGTTTAATTTTGATAAATATGAAGGGCCCCACGGCAAACATTTCAGCATTTTTTATAATTATAATTTGTTACAATTAAGCCGTATTTCTCATGAACTGAAATGAAACTTAAATAAACTTTCCATGTCCTTTATGTTAGGTCGGATACTTTGCTCTAGTACGTTAATTTATAAAAGAAAGAGTGCAGTATTATTAGCAATAGGAAAGTGCAAACAGAATTCGTAAATCCCAAGTTTTAAACTTTATATCGTGTATTTTGTTTAACACATTATTTTAACTTTATGACTGCATGTCTCTAACATAATTATCCGCTGCTATTTTCTTTGTTAACCACCTCCTTGAAGACGGCCAAGGCAGGCCGAAACATGCAGGAGGAGTGTCATATATTTAAAAACTACTGTTTTTTATTATTGCGCATTTGTTGGAATAAATACTGTGAACTACTTTACTGCACACAACATGCATAATAATTGTACATTGTAAATTCTGCTTTTCTGCTGCTTAGTTTTATAGTCCTACAGGTTTATTACTACTGTTACTGAAATTGTTTTTTTATGTCCTTTCTTTTAACTTATTTATTCAGTATAGATTACTCTCGCACTAAATTGTTGGAAAGTAACCTAAAGTCTCAGTCTCCGACACAGATTCGACAGAGCATTTTCCAAATAAAAACGAAATCCTGTACAACTTGGTAGTTCGCTGCATCATGAAAGGTGTGTGGGTTTGTGTCCTGACGCCGTAACACATCTCACGCACCTATCTCCAATTATTTCAAAAGCTAGAGGAAAATTCGCATGGTAGCAGTGCTGTCTGTTTCAGCCTATAAAAGCTTTGCAGAAGTTGACTGTTGCTTGAAGGCCTATTACTGCTGTGTCAGGTGAGTATCCTGTGATGACAGTAGTATTGCCCTCACCTCACAAGTTCTTGTATGCAAATTTTTCCTGTCATCAACGTACAAAATTAGGGTGTGTGATGCAAGAGTGATCTTCAGTGTCTGAAGAGTGATACGAACTTTTGTGCACATAGACAAGCTGTGTCAAAAATGGAGAGGAACAGTCACAGACAACAATTCTACTTTCTTTCCTTGAGAAAGAAATGTAGGCTGAAAGCCATGCCGGGTTTTTGTAAAGCAATACAGTGAGCAAGACACCAAGAAGTTGACATACCGAAGAAAATCCGTACTTCTAATGTATATTTTGAAACACACCATCTCAGATTCGAAACGAGGACTTGTTCAATTGATGGACAGTAACAGGCTAGTGGAATGCTGGTGAGTTTCCACTAAGCCATGCGTGAGTGTGTGTATGTTGTTGGAGAGGCGAGGAGTCTAGGCGGCAGTGCCACTGCCCTGGGAGGAGCCGGTTGGATGGAGGCTGCAATGCGGCTGCGCGCCAGAAAATCAATGTGCAGCAGCCTCCCTATTACCTGTTCTAAAGATATGAGCTTCTCGATCCGTCTCACATCAGCCGCATTCGGAAAGTGAAGTCCGTGCCTTCTGAAGAACATGAGAATATATTGTAATTATTTAATAGTTAATAATTTTTGTAGTAAGCTTTTTCATCAGACTGGAGTCTTGTGGAACGCGACATCGAGTAAGTGGTTAACTACATTTTTAGAGGAAGCTACTGCCTCTATTTTCCACCCTGAAGATGGACTTACTGTAGTCCTCCGGAACTCTGAACTCCGTCTACCAGATTGCCTGGCGTTATATTTCAGCAGATGGCAGTATTAAAATAAATTGCAGTAGAAACCTCGGATCTACTAAACTTATGGATAGTTTCTGCCTCTTTCTGAAATATTCCATTTACGAGATAAATTTCTGTGACAAATATTTTAAGCACTCTGAAGCGTCTTTGTGTGAAGAGTCATAATTCATTATGTCAGAGAGGGAGATTATGTAACGTTAAATGAAATAAGAGGATGATTACATATGATGTGGTAAAGTGGAATTGGTCGTGGTACATTCAAGAAACCTCTCCACTAATTTTCCAAAAAAAAAAAAATGAGGACAATGGGAGAGACGAACCCCAACTGGGTGTCAAATTGGCCACCGTCTTAAAATACGTCTGAAATATTATCGCGGGTATGAATGTTTCATTTCAGACATCTGACATTTATTAACGGCATACTGTGTAGTAAGATTCTAGGCGTTTGATACAGGGTTTTGAACTATTGCTAGATTTTGCACTTCGGGTTCAGTTATGAAAGACGGCAGGGCAGAGCCCGTATCCTCTGGGTTCCATATATGCTACAGGACTATAGCGTCAAGATTGTACCTAATTCTACCTGTTGATTTGTATACTTGCCGTTGGAAGAAATGGTAAGTTTGAAGGTCAATGTACTGAGGACATCTACTTAGATAAGTTACATGTAAAGCAACAAAGATGAATAAAGCTAGGCTGTGTAATAAGAAATTACTTGGCCTAACTTGCTATTAGTCCTGCTTCGCTGTTAAGTGTTTCATATTTTTCCTTCGTATACGAAAACATTTCGAGACGAATTTTACGTTATTGCCGCAATTGTGAATTGTGCTTATATTTTATACTACCCGTTGTATGTTCTCTTATTTTACGTATGTTCAAATTGTCTTGAGAAAGTTCGTCGCACGAATATCAAATTGTATTAATATACCTTAATATCTGCATCGTTCGTTGGCATACAACTGAAACAGGAGACTTGAATAATACGGAGCTTACTAAATCCGCTTTCATACAATGGCAGTTTCATGACTAACGCAATATGATTTCGTTTTGACCATGCACAATCAAT
Source organism: Coptotermes formosanus (assembly GCA_013340265.1). Taxonomy (NCBI): domain Eukaryota; kingdom Metazoa; phylum Arthropoda; class Insecta; order Blattodea; family Rhinotermitidae; genus Coptotermes; species Coptotermes formosanus. Next base: position 1,152,764 of record BLKM01000403.1, on the reverse strand, counting down.
GACAGGCCATATTCGTAGCCAGCTTAAATATGTTTTTCGATACGCACTGGGAAAGTGCAGAGCGGAGGTTGTACGAAAATGTATGGTGATTCCCTTCTTTTTTTCTAAGAGTTTTAAAAAGCAAGACGGGCGAGAATGACAGCTTGTTGAGTAGACGTGCCCTCAGTTGTATGGACTTTCTTACAGCGTGAAGTAACCGACTTGGAGATTTGGCGTATTTCATGTTACCACATTTTTAATTCGCTGCGAAATCACGTATGCCTTCACTGATATCTTCAACTGTTGCCCATACATGGCTCCATTAGTTTTAAATCTAGCCGTCTATGTACTTTCACAAAATATAATAAATTTTATTACAATTTTAAAGAAATATATGAATTATTTAGTACATTTTTTATAAGCGAACAATTAGAAATATGACAATTATGCGAACCGATGCACTTATAGCTGGCGAATTTGGCATAGGAAGGATGCATTCAAGAAAGCAATAATTTTAATAATAATAATAATAATAATAATAACTTCAGTCGAATTCGATTTGGTGACTGTTTACAAAAGTTTAACAAGCTAACCTGTCTGCAAACTCGCACTCACGAGGTTTCCTACTTTGTTCATGTTTTTTATTCAAAATATGGGCTATGAAATCCAGTTCTATAAACGTCTTGTTTTTGTTGAATAAGAGACGACGCACAAATGACGAAAGTCTGTTAAACGTAAGTGTAATGTACGCCTTCCGAACCATTTATAATTGATTCATAAGCTAACTTTCTCTGTTAACTGGGTAGTAAATTGCATTATATGTACTTAAAATTGTTAGATACACAGATATGTGGAACTGAAAACACGCAGCGACAAATTTGTCCCTGTGACTGCCATGGAGGGGTATAGGGCGAGTAGAAATACGGCTGTACTCATTCTTAACTTCGACAGTAGTTGGAGGTGAGTTACTAGCTTGACGTCCTGGCCGCTTTACCGCAGGTGAAAGAATTCCCTGTGCCCATTGAACTGAAGGCTGGGTGGGGGCCAGAGACTGCGGGGACCTTCCTGTAGAAGAGATAGGCTTCTTACCCCTGCCAGGAATAGAACCCTAGAACGCCTATTGTGCAGGTTGGTCAAACTGTTTACAGTAGCAAAGGAGACTTTTTGAGTCCTGCTGGAATCTCCTTTTCCTTAATCGAACGGATGTACAAGCTTACACCTCAGAAAAACGTACGTATATATGCATGCATGTATACATATATATACACAGTCGACCCCAGTTATAAGGACATCGTTTTATGCGACACCTCGTCTTTAGCGTCAAGTATGATGTCGTATCAGTTAATTCCTAACGATACCATACTCCTCGGTTGGGACTGCACTCGTTTGTAACAACACAAATTATGCAGTCCCGTTCATGACTTTATAACCTATTGAGATTGTATATATATTTCTTTTCCGAATTCATTGAGTCTTAATATAATTAGAATTTTTATAAATAAGGGACTGAATAAAATTAGAACCTTCGTAATTTGTGTTAATCACCGAATATTATTCGGGTATTCAAATCAAGGAGGACATAAAGGCCACGGCTGGTAGTTTGTGTGGGAGAGAAGAGAAATGCACACAGGTTTGCGGTGGAAAAACCCGAAGAAAGCAGGTTTCTTTGGAAGTCGGAGACATAGATTGGAAAGTATTTTTGAAATGTGTTTTCAAGCAACAGGATGGGAGGATGCAAAGTGAACTAAACTGATATGGCTCAGAACAGGCATAAGTGGCTAGTTTTTGTAAACACAGTAATGCATTTTTTGGGTTGTATAAAATGCGGTAGCCGAAGAACTGTTTACTTTGCAAGAAGGATCATTTTCCATGGAGTTAGTTAATTAGGGACAGACTTCTCAATGACAGATAAGGCCATTTCATTTCTGGCGCCTTCATAAAAAAAGTTTTTTTTAATGCGCACATTCGTTTCACATCTCTCTATCTGCTTTCACGTAACAACTTCATGGTCGGTGGATGAGTTTCACGAACCTTAATTCTGAGGGGTCCTACTGAACTTTATCGATATATTCCAATTTTGGTTAGAACTGGATCACAATAAAGAACACTTTACATGAAGACCTACGCGCTTTTCTGAGCGTCCCTGAAACATAAATCGCTAAATATTTATCAGAGCGCCAACTGTTGCGAACAAATGCCGTAGGCAAGCTGAACTCATATTTTATATCAAGTCTTACTCTTTTCGAGCTGAATAAAGAAACGTGTGCTTCGTCGCCAAATATATTGCTGTGTGCTTACATTTCCTAACGTCTAAGTTACGACAAAATTGATGTCTCTTATATTTCCTGCGTTTCCCAGCAATAGGCTGCTAGAGTTTTACTTTATCCGCTCCATAATGTGGAAAAGCGTTCAGAAGTTAATGTGTGGAAATCTTTCTGACGTGTTTATTTTGTGTGGGTGCAAGAATGTTGTTTTGTGTTAAGAAATTAAGAGGCGCAGTATTTTTCTATAAAACACTCAGCTGTGTGGTACTACACATTATTTTAAATGATGTGCAATTTGCAACAGGATCTCTAACAATTCGTGACGAAATAAGCTCGCTTTTAAAAATTCAACGGGACCGACCTCTTTTGTTGTATGAATGTAATGAAGTGCTAACGTATTTTCCTGGGAGAAATCGGTTTTAACAAAGTTTGTAAAATTTAATTCTAGCACATACAACATTCAATTGGTATTGAATATACGTAAATACCAGTTCTGTAGCCTACTTGCGTTTCTTAAGGTAAAAGTTGGCTTGTGAAGTCATCATTTTCTTTTTTCTTGTGTCTTCCCATTTTAACTTCCGCACCAACTGACTGGTTTTCAATAAAAATTTTATATATGTTGTGCCCTTAGATACTACACAAATGCCCTAAAAGCAATAATATCATTATGGTGGATACATGAGCTTGCGAGAGTGACACTAGTGCGGATTATTTTTGAGTCTTCACCTAACCTTCGGCTTGCATCTACAGACACTTCAAGAAAATAGAGCGTAGATGAAACTAATGTTTGTAGAATATAATGTGATAAATTGGAGGTCATGAAAATATTATTTGCCTTAAGGTTGCATCGTTGAAACTAGGTGTATGAATTTCCGCATGAAGCTAGAGCATGAGCTTACCTATAAACGTCTAATGACGTGTAGTTTGCGAGTTAATAATTTTAAACATGACGATAATGCGTGTCTGTGAGATTACACCCGCGCTGCAGAATGTCAGTTATCTACGGCGTCGTTAAACAACGTATATTTGGGTTTACATCCGACAAATTTAAAGTGTGCAGGACCTGTACTAAATGGCAGGTATGTTTTTGCAAAAAATTAGAATAAAATGAATTAAAGAGAAAATATTAACAACGAGAGTAGTAGTGACAGATTCGTGGAACCAGAAGTGTGTGCAACAGCAGAGTATTTGCGAGGATTCCTGCGCGAATCTCCTTGTTTCTCTACTTCTCCATAATTGTCAGTGATAAGTTTTAACACATTTTTATCCTTTCCCATTTCAAAGTCTGGGAAATAAAGATCAGTATATTCCATTTATTTTACACATATTTAAACCTTCTGCAATTGCACTTAACATTTTTATCTTCCTCTTCTTTTGCTTCCCTTCGAAATATTAATTAAAATTTCCATCTATCTGCAACATTTCACGTAAACTTTAGTAACGTGTATTATATCGCATTATGATGTCTTTAGTCAAAACAAAATAAGTATTTCCACAGCCCCCCACGGTTCCATTTCAGACATGTCAGGATTTTATGCTTGCAGTTTCTTTAGAAAGGGCCATAAAATGCACTGCTTGTTCCAGCAACATAATAGGCGGTCAGGTTCACGTTTTATTACTACTTCATGTATTGCCTTTTTATGTATACAAACCATAACTGGCTGCAGCCATCTTGAGATGCAATCCACTGAAATGTCCCACACGAAGCAGGTGCGTCAAGCTCAGTCTCTTATACACAACGCATAACAATATTTGGCTCACATAAATGTCTCTTATAAAACTACTGGATTTGTCAATTCGCAATGAAATTAGGCAGTGTTACATAAACTGTAGTTGGTTTTTGACAGTGTTTATTGGGTGGCTCTGTAAAACGTGCATATTTTCGTAGCACGTTTTGAGTTCTTTATCACGCAATAAGATTTACGCAACATTAAACGTGTTTGCTCATTAAAGGTGTATTTTAGTTAGTCCAGTAATGTAGGTATCACCTAACAAATTTTTAATGTAATTTACATGTGGTTTTGTTTCGATAAGAATGGGCAGTATCTATGTAACGTAAATGGAACACATTTCTGTCACGTCGCAATTTGCGCACGTATTTTCTTTATTTATGCCTGGATAAACATTTTTCCTTTTCCGTACGTGCAGAATAATCAGTCGTGTGTATAATACTAAGACTTCCGTAGGTACTTACTTATGCACGTGGGATTATTTTAAGCGTTTAAATTAAAATCAGAACAGAATTTTAGCGCCGTTATTGCACGAAATTCGGAAAATATATGTACTCGTACTGTTATTTATATGTATGTTTAACTGCCTGTATTCTACAATCTTACGGACATTTCTGTATTGTTCATGTCCTGCATTACGTAAGTTTCAGTTCAATGTCACGCCTAACCTTTAGCTTCGTTGGCGAAAAACAACAGGTACACTGGAAACTCCAAAACCTGAAGGAAGAGATTTCCCGGTAGACCTAGATTAAATGAGAGTATATCAATTAAGATTTTAGTTATATATTGCGTGCTGGAGTGGACTGGCCCAGATTAATGACGCGTTTCAGTATCTTTGGAGGGTAATGAGTGTTCATGCTCAAGAAGAAGGAGGCAACTTCTTGACTAAATGACTCGTCAACTTATATGGGTTTCATAACGTCATAGACACAAGTTGCATATATAAATTCAGTCTCATATTCTGCTCATCTGAATGGGCATGTCAATTGACTTTATACAGCAGAGAAACTCTTCGGTTTCTGCATGATTTTAATTGTTGCCCTCAGAAAAACCACCGTCACCTATAAGAGAGTCCCACAGTTACAAAGAGGATAGGTCATATTTGCTGGCTATGGCCGTTATCAATTATTATCAGACAGCACTTCATGTGGTAAAACACGGCACTGGCATTCAGCCAATGAAAGTGGCTATGTTTTGTGAGCGGTAATTGATAAGTGTTCTAAATTCTGGCATGGCTGCCTTTTAAGAAGAGATCTAAAGTCAGTATTTGGAAAAGACACAAACCCTATTTTGTTTTTAGTCTTACCAGTATGAAGACGTCACGATTAAAAAGTGACTAGATAAAAATATATAATGTCATATATGCGTCATCTGAGGTACCGGAAAAAAAGGAGTTCTACCTACCACTTTTTAAGAATACAAGTTTGGGAATGAATTAAAAGAACGCACTGTTGTTTATTTTGGAAGAACAGTGTGCTATTTCATTATCGTAACTTCGGTTACGGCATCTGATGGTATTATACTAGATAGGTAGAAATAAGAGGGCTAACGTGCCGGAAGTGTTACGCTCTGCGGACATTTCCTAACTTGTTTATAAATATATAGTAATACTGACGATAGTAACAACCTTACACGGACCCAAGGACGGGTAAAGCTGCTTGTCTAAAATGAAGTAAAATTTTTCTACTACGAACGGCGAGCACCTTAATTTCTGCAGTCGTATCAGCCTCTGTCTTTACGTTTCAAAATGAGTAGATATAAACCGAGACTGTAACAACAGAATTAAATATTAGCTATCAAATATCAAGCCCCAAATATTTGCCTGCAGGAATTCCTCCTGCAGAGTATTGGACAGACAACAAGCACTGCGGCTGAGTTAGAGAAGTTGCCGCCATAGCACGGCGCCTCCGTATGTGTATAAACAGCGCCGTAGTTACCAATAACGCCATCAGTATGGAACTGCCGACGTCAGTGTAGGACCGTACGGTATCAACCAACCCGTTCCATATCCCTCCGTTTTGAGATATTTGTATACCGTACTTCTTGTTTAAATATACACATTTTTGTAAGATTATAATTCTTACATAAATAAATTTACACAACCACGTATGCATTTCCGTATCTCCAATCACAAGGCCAGTGACAGCAGATAATGATTTGAATACGGGGGTGTACATACTTTAGTGTCTCAAAGAGTTCAGGCTAGATGGGGCCGATGTTTTCTGAAAATCAATAGGAATTGTCTGGAGATAAAGATGGAGAGAGATGCGTGAGGTTGGCAGGGAGCAACCGGCCATGCAGATCTGTAGTTGCGACCATGGATACCACGAGAGCCAGTAGCGGTAGTGATATGAGTCTAGTGCCTGGAAAGGAAAGTAGTGTCACGGCGTTTGAAGTGTTTATATTTTGAAAATTAATGATCTATGATGTATTCGAAACTTCAGATTTTTAAAGCGATTTATTTATTATAACAACCTACAAAATAATAATATTTCTTATACGGGTCAAACTTTTCATTCCAGGAATGGAATGGTTATAAAGTGTTACATGTATACGGGTATCGTCTGACATTTTATTAAGTGTACTGCAACAAGGAATTTTTTGTTCGTAATAGTCGAACAGTGGAGCAAAAAGTTGTGCTCATGATTAGCTATGTCGCTTAATGCTTTAGTGCTGACTGTAATAAACAAATTGTTGCCCTATTGGAAGTCACAAATAGGGACGCGCTGTTTCGACTAGTTGCCAATGACTTTCCGAATTTATCGGTGTAACCATGTGTCGCGGTGTCAGTTACAAACGAGGAAAATGACGACGCCTTATGCTTATGACGTCGCAAATTAAGCATCCAAGATCCTGGCCGATCAGTGACATATTTTCCGAGGACACGTTAGTGTGGATCTTAGTGACTACAAATGTGCTAATTTATGGATTATTTTTTCTACAAGATACTATAGACGGAATATATGATTACCAGCTATAGAAAGTGTCTAACTTAAAAACATTTTCGTCTGGAATATTCCATTATGTGTATAATGGGCAATCCATCACACTGTCCTATTCTAGCACAAGGACTGTCTCTATGAACAGTGTGAAATATCGGTTAAAATTCACATTTCATTTTCATTTACTCATTAGGAACAGTGTGCAGTTGAATTTTTCTTGTAAGACATTAGCAACGAAGTGACGTGTCGGATTGTGCAGACTGCTTCGGAGGCCTCTGATATGTATATATACAGACGGGATCCTCATAAGTGCATAGTGAACATCTGTAACTCCTCACAATTTGAAACTTGATAGATAAATTTCACGCGTCTTTTTACATGTCAAACACAAAAAAATTATTATCTTTTCGGGAAAGCTCTGGCGGAACATTTTGTCGTTTTGAAGAACCCATTCCTTTTAAATCTAGACACAAATTTTCTGTTGCCCCAGCAGCGCGGATCGTGTTTCCCCTTTTAGTTGTGCTGGTTGTCATGTGCTTTGGCATTCCTGCTATAAAAAACAATGTTACCCTCTTTAACATCGTACTTTCACGTGTCATCACTGTAAGGCAGCAAACTTGTGAAGAAATGGTACTGTCAGATCGGTAATCTATTAATTTGGAACAGAAAACTTAGTGATAATCCCTAACAATGACATCTGACGTTGTTGTAATGGGTTTGTCTTCCATACGTTATGATAAGTTGCCTAGAAAACAGAAATATAGGAAGTCATGGCCTGAGAGCAGCTGTTCGGATTCAGTGAGGTAACACAGCTGAACGATCTTCGTCTTCCTCCTGCCAATTCTTGAGTCATCTTCTCCGAGTCACTCAGTTCACTGGTGTTTAATTTCTGCTCGTAGACTCTTACTGATGAAGTGTCCTGGTTCTGTGTACAGTCTGAATCAACCTTATTTCTTAGTATCATCAGCGTAGGATGTTCTATGGTATGATATTGCATTGGCTCTTTCTCAAATGTTGTAAACACCATTTTCTGCTGATATCGTTCTTATTATAATACTGACGTTATGATAGTAATAAATTTATTTCGTGATAGCGGATTATCTATTTATTATACACATTAAAATACAGGATTTAAATAGTGTGCTCTTGTTCTGCCAATTCCTCTTGAACTAATGGCTGATGTGGAATTTTCTAAAAAGTCTTCACATATTTGATCAATTTGAGGCAGATAATACAAAGGTTTTATTGTTAGGTGTTGCTGTTATTACGACTGTGGACTGTGACGAAGGCATTACATTTTTATTAATTTAAGTCAATTTAATTAAAAGTGGAGTACAGAAATATAATATTCGAGTTCATATTGAGTGAAAAACGATAGACGTTTTAAGTAGAGAGGGAGGTAGACGACGTTTTTGAAATGGTTGTGCGACACAGCACCTTGCCGTCGTACAGAGACTTATAGATTACGACACTTTGCAAGAAAATTTAAGCGTTCTCTTTTCCTTACAGCTGTCAATGGCATTTCTAAAGTCGTCACAGGCATATAACAAACTTCTCTCTTTCTCCCTTCCAAACCTTTATCTGCAGTGAAGTTTTCTGCTTGAATATAAATCATTTTGGGGGAAAGATAAAGAAGGTAGAAACCCCCAGTTGTTTAATTTCTTGGACATAATCGTCAACAGCTCTGAGATCTTCTGCTTACTTCAGTTGTCGAAACTTCCTTTGGATGTGATGTAGGAATACTATTTGCGAGAGGGGTGGTGGATTTTGAAGAGTTGAAACCATATAGGGAGAGAACTGCAGTGCAGTTATCACAAGGAAGTATAGTAGTTACATGATTCAAAGAGTATAAACCAAGCAAAGTGCCTGGAAAGCCAGAGGAAAGCATTTGTAAGCTCCGTTGTCAATTCTGTTCTCTGGGTGGTAAATGGAGACAATGTGTGACAGAAACCTCTGCTGTTAATCACAGGAGGAATCACTGAAAGACTAAACTTTAGCAGTGAGTGGAATTTTAAAGTGTTCGCCGCAGTACAGCCGACTTTAACAGTGCCAACTATGGACTGTATTTTACACTATGTGAATCCCTTTGACTTCTCACATGGAACTCTTACGGAATGGACGTCTTAACTGTTTGAGATAGAGATCTCTTTTTAACCTAAAACTGGCTTAGATATTTAACATATTCAAGTTCCTAGTAAATTAAAAGCATGAACATTATGTTAAAGTCTCTGTTCTGAAGAAGCTGGAGAGAATAATTCCATCTGCCGATGTGTAGGGTGAATTGAAAAGAAATGCATTAATGTTTGAAATGCAGAAAATGCGTTCCGAAGGAGACATTTTTGTGCTTTCGTAAAGTTTTGCTTTTGTCGTTTTTTTAGTGCGCTGACTTAATGTCGGTTGGACATTGTGAGCTTCATGCGCTATTCTTAATTTTGAGTTTATGGCGGACTGGGTCACGGAAACACAATTTCCTTTCTGATACGAGTGATATTTTGTAGAAGGGGACATACTTCAAGCAATTTTACACAGTTAATATCCGTAATAGAGCCGTGTTCCTGACAAATGCCATCAGTATATTCAATGAACTTGTAACGTGTAAAAGCATTTGCACTTCGCTTCATACAGATGAGTGTCTGTAAAATTTTTGAGAGAAGCGTGGGAACATCTAACCACGAGGACCGTTAGCGAGTATATTTGCATTATCTTTTAACAGAATTTTGACAACACCCTTAATTTAGTTTTTCGTTTTGGTAGCTTCAGCGCAAAGTTATTTGAATGTGTGCAGCAAGGTTTCTTTAAGGATAATCTCAACAATTTACGATAACGAGCTGGCGTACACTTTACAAGCAATTGAATGTTATCACAGTTTAAAAGCGGAAGATTTGTAGTTGTGCTGGAGTTAAAAAAAGCATTCGACTGGGGGACTGTCAGACCGTCGTACATCAGCCTTCTGATTAACATCACGGGTCCAAGTTGTTAAGATCTGTTGTTATACTTAACTTCAACAAGAATTCATTTGGGCAACTTCCAGACCGGTGTGCATCAGCCGTCGGATTAACACCACGAGTCCAGGTCTTTAAAACGGCAGATGGCGACGGAGTGGTATGTCAACTGCTAAGCGTCTCGTCCTTTCCCTGCGGGGCCGGAAGCAGTCATCGCCGGGAGGTGTTCTGCCCTGTGACCCAAGTTCGAGTTCCAGCAGTACGCGGCTGGTGATAGGTGGCGGCGGCTCCCGCTACGGCGGGGCCCAGTGCTCTTCTCCGGCTGGCGGAGACCACCACCACACCAGTTTCTGCAGCAACCACGAGCTAGATGAGATTGCTGTCGTGTCTACCAACGCAGACCCACTTCACGTTAAATATGGCAGTGGAACTCTTACTGCTGCCAACGGGCCGAGACTTGTACCAGGTAGGTTTGTCTCCACCAATAAACTGATGACGTATATCATAATGTATTTAGTACTCTTTTTTTCTGGAGTTCAAGACACAATGTTCATGGAAATTTCATGCACACTTATTTTTATGCAGTAAAATATAGTCCACTTTTTATGTCTTGTTTATTGAAAATTAAATGAAACTTGATTTACAAAAGTAAAAATTGACAAAACCTCCAAGGAAAAAAAAAACGGGATGAATCATTTTTGGACCCATATACATTGACGGAAGCCCTTGAAAGTACATACGTTATTTATATTGGTGTGTTTTATGTGTAATATCCGAGAGGAGAATGTTGGTTAGATCGAAACGTCTTTAAGCTGCGCGAGCACTCTAAGGACATAACCGTCAGTAACCTGACATAAGCATTTCCACTCAGATGCAAAGGCCAACCTGAAAGCTTTTAGTTAATGTAACTTGATGTGCTTAATTTTTACTACCCGATATGAAGAGTCCATATCGCGAAAATTTCTAAACTCAAAGGCACTAAGCTCAGATACTAATGGTTCAGCTATACATATTTTAGTCATCCGAATGTCGTTAACACCATGTGCGTGGCAATAGCTGTCAGTTCTTCCACCTACTAAAGACATTGCTGAAATCTGCATTTAGTCCTATTTTGCCATGTGTTACCAAATTCCTTCTAGGTGGGTACTTCTGAGTTTAAATATGCAATTTTGTTCTCGCAGGTCTGTTTATGTCTGCTAAGATGGCATAGACTATTGAATCATTGGCTGGAATAACGTTGTGTAGTACATGTTTTTTGAAAAAATAGTTGCTAGGGTCATGTTACAGGAAAACAAAAATAATAATTAGACGCAGCTGCTTTTCGCATGCATTTAAGTTAAAATGATCCAGTGGGTAAAAAGTTCGTTACTATTTTCCCATGAAATATTAAAATTCATGGTTTTGCTTACTTCCTGGAAAGTTTGCAAAAATGAAACTTACAACATTTTTCCAGCCAACGGATGAATTCGATTATGTGGAATAGTGTACAGTGTGGAAAGGAAGTACTTCGGTATATATTGAGGGTAGCATTTATTCTAACCGCTTGCCCCCCCCCCCCCCTCCCCCATTGTTTCGATAATATATGAACTATGTTGAAATAACCCGTCAAATACAAATTTTTATTGTTTAGAGGATTTAGTATTAAATACGACATGTTTCGGCCGACCTGGCCATGTTCACTTAACGCACAGCACACAAAAAAATACTTGGGATTTTATTTGCAACGTAAAATTCTATAAAAATAAATAAGATCTTATTTTTACACAAAGGATAATAATATATAAATGTTTATGTTATTGCTATACATTTTGAAGTTGTACGTATTACAGCTGCTTTGATGTTTTATCATTTACCAGGTTAAGGTTATTTTATGTAAAGTACTTGATTGTGGTGTAAAATTCAATTTATTGAAGATCTTGTAAACCTTATTAGATTTTCCTTTTCTGGAGTATAGTTTTCCCTTATATGTTGAATTGCAGTGCGTCAATGTGTCTTGTTATGAGGATATCAATAACATTTGTGCTATTGTTTTTCGTGCTGTCATGAGAATAATAATTTTGGAATAAGGCTGTTGAAATATTGCATGGTATTTTTTTATATTAGAGTATTTTGTCATAGATGGTTGGAATATCACCTACGCATCTGAAATAGATCCGTAGATTTCCATGACTTTCACTACAGCAATTCTTTATAAAACGTTGTGAAGAACGCACGATTTTCATGAAAAAAGTCTGAGTGAGTGTCGTATTTTATTTAAGGGTTAATCATTTTCGATCCTTACTTTCCACATTTATTGGCCCATTTGGTTGAACTTCGGTTAAGGAGATCTCTACTTAATGTCACTGAATAACTGTCAGTTTCGTGGGAATTGATACAGTGGAAGTGGTTCTATACTTGCGGGCGTAAATGAATTTTTACTTTGTTGTATGTATCGCTCATCCAATTTGGAAAAAATTCTTTAGAGACGTCCACAAAAAATTTATGATAATATGGTAGTATCTCATGCAAAGGCATAGGAATATATGTCACACGCGGGTTCTAATTTTCAGTTGCAATTTATACCGTATTGCGTCAAAGGTTGTCAGCAGTCGGCTGCGTTTTGCTTCATCCTAACCACATTAGAGCTGACCACCTGCCGACATGCCACTTGTGGCTTGCAGAATAATTTGTTACGGACAGATCCGCCCGCTGGGAACAACAAAGCGATGGCATTGCAACTGTGGGATCTACATAGGACGAATATGATTTCTCCAAGGAATTCTAAAAAAATTCTCCGAAATTATTCGTGGAAACGAGTCACAGAATTGTAAAGTTTCACGTTTTTACATCGTTCAATAATCATATGCTGTTGTCATAGGGTATGAGATCGTCTAGTATGGTGGGTGAGTACCACGATTCGAAGGGAAATCTTGCCTTCATCTTGAAGTTATGAGTGAGGCACTTTTGGGGAGTGGCTAAAGACAGGGCTTTGTGTATTGCTTTCTGCCTGCGCAGGGCACCTACTTCATTTTTGTTACTTCTTCATGCCGAGCTCTGATTGACCATTCCTATCCTCCGTGACGAGCTGCATCATCCCATACTTCCATAACGCATGCCGATTTGAAATTTGGGTCATCTGAAATCTAAAGGTCATGATATCAGGCTTATATGTAACAAAACGTTAGCACTCACCCTCGAAACTTAAAGGTCAGTATCTACGGCTGTATGTACGTTTTCAAAGTTTCATTAACAAGTCTACAATGCGACATGGGGTAAAATGTGTTTACAGCCCGATTGTATCTACGAAGTCCCTTCATTTTTTATGACAATATTCAGCGCGTGTCTTACAAACCCCGCGGCTTTCGTACCTCAGTCACATCACTGCAGCTGATATACCTAATTAAGTGGACGTACGAGTATACTGGCACCCCGACCGTTTTGGTTACAGAAACATGCTAATCTACGCGCAAACGACTTTGCGCACTCTTCGGTAACTAACATCTTTTGCTGCATACCCAACAAAAGATAGAATATTTCCCATTCTTATAATAATGGGTAATCTCTGTAGATTGTTGATAAGAACCGGATAAATAATTGTATATCCATGAAGACTCTACAACGTACGGTGTAGTGCAAGAAAATGGCACTTTTGAGATTTTTGCGGTCTGAAAAAAAAAGGCTTAGAAATTGGACGTACCGAAAGTCGCAGGTTGCGCGTATGATATGCCAAGGCGGTACTGTAGAAGTGTCTATATGGACCAATATGCGACAAGCGTAGTGTATCAGTACGCTGAAGAATTTGGTGAAGGCGCGTACCCACAGACAAGGCGCTCTGATCTTCACCTCGTACCTGTTGCAGTGTGTAGGATGGGACACCGCAGTGTTTGCGGGTGGCGGGGCTATGTTGCCAACTTCGCCGCACCATTACAAAGGAAGATGCATCTTCACAAACAAAGCGGAAGTTTCCCTTTATCATAACATAGGCAACTGCAACGTGAATATCACAAAATTAGCTGTCTTATGTACAGGCCTAGTGCTACTTGCTGTTGTGTCGTAATTGTTATGGCTGCAGGTGCTGCACCTATTTTAAATCCCATTGGTAACTGTACACACTGCCTTCTGTAATATTATAACCCTGCCATTTGCCACACAGTGTTTCGCGTGGCAAACAAAATAAGCACCAATTTTGGTACTGTCCGTACCTTGTACTTGCTCTCCTGCAGTCACTCTGTCACAGTCACAGAACAACGATTTTATTTCTGGCGCGAGGCCAATACCGAGTACCCACTGGACATTACAAACCTCCAACAGTTCCGTATTGCGCTTTCGGCACGCCCTATGACGACACTTCACAATACTTCGGCAGTTATATATGTTTTAACAGTGCATTATCTGAACGACAGTGTGCTCAAAAAATCAGATCAGCATTATCTTCAGTGTTTTTAAGTGGGGTTTAAACGGGTTTTAAGTGCTTTTTAAGTGTTTTATTGGAGATCAACGGTATATCAACTGGACAGCAGCGATTTTAACGAACTTGTAGGTAACTAGAACTGGTTTTCTTCAGTGGTCTCAAGTGTTCTAATATAGCTTCCCCTGAAGATAGCGTAGTGTAAGCCGAAACATGTTGGGAATTATGTGAAATCTGATATATTGTGTTTTCTTAGTGGACGGATTGGTCCAAATAATACAAGTTAAATTTAGCACCCATTATTTTCTTAAACGGCATTCATCGGTGCATTGTACTAATGGGCACGGATTTGTTCTCTGCGAGCTAACAGCTGAGGTCTTATAGTTACGGGCACGTCACTGACATGAACCACAGTCCCAACGGGATAAATGAAATGACGAATGCAAGAAACAAGCTTCAAAATGCGACGATTTTGGCATGAGAAGGAGTCACGTTAAGACTTCAATAAAACATTCGCGGGGTAACAGCCGCGTCAGATGGTTGAGTGGTGAGTAAACCAGCGTTTCAAGAACCATCTCTGTTTTCCAGGTGCGCCCCCAGAATTTTTCATTGGGGGGGGGGGGGCGCTGACCATGAGGAGATAAATAATTTGTTTGATTTTAAGAATTGTTATAAAAATCATGTCGTAAGTGTAGCATACTGCTGTCTGCAACTGCATTTATGTACATACGAATATAACTACATGTTCCGTGACTCAGTCACAGAGTCCTGTCTTCTTTCTTTTAATTTTATTAATTTATTTTTCAAAATTATAATGTACTAGTCATCAGCCGATTTCAGTGGCTGGTTTCGGCTGAAGGGTCAATAATGTAAAACCTTTGATATCATAATGTCTACAGAATCTCTGTTTTTTAAGTTTAGATTGTGGGGTGTTTGGGGGCCTGCATCCCGGCAGCACCCGTTGGGTGGGCTCTGCTGTTTTCATTATCAGGAAACTATCTCAGAAATCCATCCACGTCATGATATGTCTGCCCGAACCCTTGGCTCATAGCGGGTGGTGAGTCAAAGAGGGTTGGTACGAGGAGTCAAGTACGTTAATGTTTGTAAATTTGTCCCTACGCACACCATGAAGGCATATGGGGGAGTGGAGTCCTAGCTCCACCATTCCTTAACCTCTGCACTATATGGAGGTGAGTGCTTAGCTTCGCGCCCTTATCGCTTTTCTTCTGCAGTAAGAACCCCCAACAGCCATTGAATAGAAGGCAGGATGGGCCCTCTAGCCTTTCCGGGCGTTTCGAAAAAGGGGTAAATTTATTGTCCTTGATGAGAATCAAACACCTTAAGGTCTGTTAACATTATACAGTACTTTCTGTCATCAATGCTGCTGAACAGGCATTTTTGTAATTGTTTTGTTGATATCTTTGTTATTTATTTTCGGTGTCACTCTCAAAATCTGAGGTTGGGCACCCCCCAGGTGAACAGGTGTTGGTTAAGAAGTATCTCAGGAGAAACGTTAGTAGAAATTGATAAATGGTATGTGGCATTAGTGATGCTCAGACCGAAGGATGTGTTGGAGTTTACATCGGCAATAAGAAGTTATTCGATATTGAAGCTACGAGGTAATGAATCGGTTCCTTGACGCAATTATGCAGTTATGCAGTCATGATGTTTACAATAAGAAGTTACACATACTGCTTTCAAATACTCTTCGTTTCAATCAAATCCGTAAGCCGAGTCGGTAGTCGAAGATGCAGTTCATTTAGCCACGTTTGGCTGAAATTGCTTAGATTTATAGAATTTATAAATTAGGATTTAGACGCGTAAATTTAGGCCTCGAATAAATGTGAAATGTGAAAGTTTATGGTAAAGTTGGGTTGTGTCTGATAGCTTAGGTGGTGTTTGTGTCTACAGATCTCGTGTTTGGGTCATTTACAGCCCGAATAAAAATTTGCTTGCCAATATGTTTCACCTTGATTTTGCCTAACCAATGGGTTCTGCGTTTTCTTCAAATTTACTGCAAATCTTTTCAATTGTATATTTTTTTAAAACGAGATGAGAAACGAAGTCCGTAAAGTTAATGATTCCAAATCACCACAAAGATTTTGCAAATTTGAGTTTAGATGTCACGCGCCTTACGATAGAAAACGCTTCAACAACGTCTCTTCACTTTCTCAAAGAAGATGAATTTTCGGCCGTCCCTCTGATTATTACTAAGTAATTTTCTTGTCAACCAGGTTTTTCTCTCAATTTTTGCTCTTAGTCAAGTGGAACGAGAAAAGTCCCTCACTCCACTGCAGTGACTTAAAGCCTGTCGAGAGGATTTTTCAGTGTTAAGTAGACCATAAAATGTATACCTACAGTTCCTTTGGGAAGGGAGCGGACCTTGTTATGCAGAAAACGCATGCATTGTTATTGCCTCAATAAATTTTCAGAATACTAAATAGATACACCGTGGTGTGTTCTGTGGGTAAGAAGCCTGAGTTTGAAACAAGGGTCGTGTTCGGATACGTAGTTAAATGAAACAGGACGTGACTACATCTATCACTGCCTTCTCGTCTCACGCAGTAATCTAAAGCGGCGGACGAGAATTTGGCACTGCCTCTTCGTATGGGGGAGACAAAATCTCACATCTCGACCCGCAGGGGGCTATTTTGTTGAGGTTCTGGTGGTTTCATTCAGTCCTTCCAGGCAAATAAGGAACCGTACCTCAATTGAAGCCACTTTAAATTTTTCCACGTCCTCCCCAATTCGCCATTTATTAATTATCGTACCATGAGTGATTATATTGAGTCTGAGCTACTAACAGCGCCGATAACTCCAAAACACGTACGCGAATAAATATTAATACAAGTAGATAAATTCACGAAATGTACCACGCCGCCTCCTCTCAGTCAGACGAATAAAATGTGCTGTTAACAGGACTTTGTTAAATATGAGGTGGGTTAGAAATTGAGTTTAAAATGCATATAATTTTACGTTTTTAAGTTCGAGCTCAAATATGAACATGCAAGATTTAATCGTATTGTTGCCCTGCTACTTTACACGTAGTTCCGCAACAAATCGGGCTTTTGTCTGATCGTGAGGTGAATTTTTCTTCCTTCCCTTTATATAATCCGGTGTCTTGTGTTCCCAGCCATCGTGTCACGAATGTTCCCATATGATGGTTGTCTTTAGGCTTATGGCAGCTGAAAGTTTGTTCCATCTCTGGAGCAAATGATGATCGCTCACTCGGCGACGAGTTGGTCTAATATATTCACAAATCATTCAGGTTATTTAGTTAGAAAGTTGTAAGTCATATAAACTTATTCTCTGATGATGGCCCTCCTATTCAAATACCAACTGAATCTTGCCCAACCTGTGCTTTCCTATCAACGAAACTAAAATTCCTACATTGTGAGAAGAGTACTTGACCTCGTTTCGCATAGCAGAAAAACGGCTTCTCCATTGAGTTGCTTAAATCTTATGTCCATTTCATTTTTCTCAGTTATTGGTCTTGTCTTTTTCTCGATGGTGACATATGAATCCCACAACTTTAGTGGTTTCATTCCTTTATCGAGACGTCCAGATTTGTAAAGTACAGATTTCTACCCAGCACAATAGGAGAAGCATGAAATACAAGTACGATTTCCGCACGATGAGTGTCTTTTTGTTTCTACTGAAGAGGCGCACAAAGCAGAATGCCCTTCTCAGTGCCATAGTTGAGTAGAAAAACTGTCCACGATATGAATGGTTATTTAACGACAATAGGCTAACTGACTGCACAAATGAGAGGCGTATTCCACTGTGACACTTTTCATTTTATTTACTGAATTTTTATTAATGTAGAAATTACGTACGCTGTAATGAGTTGAGTAAACAACTTTATACCTTCATTTTAAGGCGCTCTGGTGGAATATATTTGGTTCTGAATATATCCAGATAGTGCACACTAATGCTTCAGGTAAAGAAAGTTAAGAGAGAAAGTAGAAAGTAAAGAGTTGGGAATTCAAGAAACTAAAAAATATAAAGTGGACTGTCTTGTGGTTCATATGCATCAGAAGAAAGAAGTGACCTATTTTGTGGTTATTATGCATCAGAAGAAGGGAGAGGTCTGTTATGTCGTTATTATGCATCATGAAATAAGAAGCTCGCCGATTATTTCTTGTAGTAGAACGAAACATTGTTAAGTCGGCCCACACTGGCAAGGCTGCCTGCCAGTCACGCAGTGCAACGTCGAATTACCTCTCGACTCAGCGCTTCTGTGTGACTGCGAAAAACAACGGAAACCATGATTCAGTTGGCCGCTCCCAGGTCTTTATCTCAGCAGTCCGGCATTAATAATACTGACAGCAATCCGTGTGTGTGTGTGTGTGTGTGTGTGTGTGTGTGTGTGTGTGTGTGTGTGTGTGTGTGTGTGCGTGCGTGCGTGCGTGTGCGTGTGCGTGTGCGTGTGTGTGTGCAGTAGCTTTATGTAAAACTAAGGCGCTTTTGTATTACAGGGTTCTCATATCTGGTCTGTCGAATGAATAAGGAGATATTTTAGAGAATTTAAGAAGAAAGTGTAAAAGTCGCTTATCTGATATCAACTGACTCTTTTGCGAGATTTGAAGTTATTACAGCCATGTTGAAGTCCAGATCTTCTGGGAGATTATGTCATGTTGACTGGCCAATAAATACCGACTTTTTGAAGGAGCGTCGATAACTGTCTACCAGACGACATGACCTAACATCCCAGCACACCTGAATCATCAACAAATTTTTCGTTAGCTTACCGCAGTATAAGCCTTATCCGGGCATATTCGTCACCTTTGAATGATTTTTTTAGAGCCTGAATATTTTTAAAAAGACTGTTTCTGATACAGCCCCGAGGTGCCGTCTCTCTTCTAGTGTAAGTTTATTCTTCGGATCTTGCTACTTATCCACCTGTTTTCGAATTCTTGATCTCTTCCAAAGTAGGGCTGGTCGATGTGACCACTTGTGCAGCGGACCTTTCGAGACACACTTAGAACTCGGCAGCCTTTAAAGAAAACTTCGGTCCAATTCCTCTTCTATCATCTGTGATGGGGTGGAGATTTAAAGTGGGGGTTGATTCTTTTGCCTTATTTATTGGCTGAGATTTAAGGAATAATTCATCGTTACAATTAGTGCATAAACTCGTTGGTGCTCCTCTGTGCCTGATAACTTCCTTAGTTATGGTGAGTACTGGCTTATATTGTTACAATGTTGCTGCCAGTCTATAACAAGGTAATTGCTTATGTGGTGTTTAAAACCTGGTTACTTTCAAACAGTGGCAACGGACGCTGATTTCTTCGTTTACGTGTTAATACGAACATAATGACTGATCTCTGTATTTTTATGCTGCTGATATTTGTTTTAATGTGTTTGTCATGCCCTTGTTTTGCACTTTTTAACGGAATTCCTTCATGTTCTTGCTGGGTTTCAATACATGTTGCTCATCTCAGTTCTGATACATGCTGTGGATTTTATTTTTAAATCTCTGATTTGTTGACATGAGTGTCAGCGGCCTAACACCACCTACTGCAGTGTTGACGAGAGGATTGATTTATGGAAATTAATGCTGGATTAATATCAAGAGGGTATCATCTACTTACTCCACTCGTGGAATATTTTGCTTCGGTTTGCAAATGTATGTGCCCTGAAGGAAGGATATACATGGCTTATGTGTTAATTTTAATCTAGTGTCGCCCAAAGACAACTTTTTTTCACTGCTTTATGTTATGATTTTATTAAAAGTGAATGAATGTTACAGTAATAGCCAAATATTTGTTGAAATATTAACCCTTCAAAGTCGAAGCGTATCAAAGGACTCAGTGCGTACCGCGCTGTAAACACTCTCCACTTCGGTTATAAAAACCAGTCTCTTAATATTTTATGAGGCAAAAGTTGCTGTTTGTTCTGAGATCCGTACAAAACACATAAATGCAATGTGGGCACCACGTAGAATTTTTTAATGTTATACCTGGTCGTATGTGAAGTTACCGCTAGGCTTTAAAAAGTTAACATGAATACTCATAATACAACTGTCTTAATTGATGTATTGTGAGACAAGCATAAAACACAAATATAGTGTGGCAAGATGCAGAACTCATGGAGCATGTATGTACGTGTTTATGTACACATAAATATTTTCAAAATTTTTAATTACGTTTTTGCGCAAAATTTTGGACATGCTTGCTAAGGTTACTACATAAAAGCTGAGACGCTAAAGTAATGAGGTTTGTCACAATTTGTAGAGCTGTTTGGGTATTTAGAGAACTGTGTACTGGGAAGTCGTTTCGGAAGGGGCGGAGATGATGACTGCTAGCAGAATTTGACTAGTGAAGTCTGTTAAAAATAAATCACATCGAAGGCCGAGAAGAGAGGCACTATTTAAATAGCAGTCATATGGGAAGGGATGAAATATATTTTAATACTTCAGGATGTGGTGTAGCGGTTTATGAGAACTATGGTCCTTCAAGTTCAATAATAGTTAAGGGTTTTTAGAACACTTAAGTACTTACCGACTGCCTTTTGTCAGAAATTAGTCTGAATGAGGTACAGAGCCCTTTATATAAAGTATCTACACACTTACGATCCAGATAATAGCATGCTTTGGTGTCGAAATTATTTTATACTCTGCTGTTCTTAATCCCGTGTTGCTTGGTAGATGTTGCCATGTATGAAACCAGGGAGAGTAGGAAGGCAAACCGAAAAGCAGAACCCTTTTTCTTTTACATTGCTTTGTGTAAATGCTCTCCGCCATTCCCACCCGTTTCATGGAATTTGTAAGTGAATTTGTACCGCAGAATTTTTCTTAGAAGTGGACGTTAACAAATAGCAAGCGGGTCGGAGTAATAAGCTCAGGGTATAAATTAATTGCGGCTGAGCGTAGTGTGAGGGTCCAAGCTCAGGGCCCAAAGCAGGTCGCATCTGAACAAGGGATTAGACCTTTAGAGTCAGAGGTGTCGCTTGGCGAGTGAACTACAGAATTAATGATGTCACGTGACGAAAAAACAGCAGAATAAATAATGTCGCTTGGTGAATGAAAGGAGAAGTAGTGATTTTGCGTGGCGAAGAATAACTGAATTAATGATGCAGCGTGGTGGATGAAGAAGAGAATTAGTGCTGTCCCGTGGCGATTGAAAAAGAGAAATAGTGATTTCGCGTGATGAATGAAAAAACAGAATTAGTGATTTTGCGCGACGAATGAAAAACGAAATTAATGATGCAGTGGGGCGAATGAACAGGAGAATTAGTGATGTCCGGTGGAGATTGAAAAAGAGAATTAGTGATTTTTGCGTGACGAATGAACAAAACAATTAATGATGTTGTGTGGTGAATGAAAAAGATAATTTGTGATTTTGCGGGCGAATGAACAAGAAAATTAGTGATGTTCCGTGGCGAATGAAAACAGGACCAGTGATTTTGCGTGACGAATGAACAAGAGAATTAGTGGTGTCGCGTGATGAGTGAACAACATAATCAGTGGTGCTATTCTATAAGTTTGTGGTGGTGCTATCTCACACCTAAACTCATCAATATTATGGACTTTTCCATCGTCTAGTGTGTTAAAAGTGATATGATGGATGAAATACTACGTTCCAGGTACAGGATCGGCCGCCCTCTTCAGGCTTGCTTCTAACACGTAATGTTATTACGTAATTACTTACATCATTCTTTAACACCCGCTAGAGTCGAACCAGTGAACACATGCTCCAAAGGCAGTTCAAAGCCATGTCAAAGCAAATCTTACTAAATGAACACTTCAAGAGTACCTAACAGATGGCCCACTGTTCAAACCAGGTACTTCTATTATAAAAGTATGGAATCATTCTGCTATACCAGATTTCTCATTTACCTAATATACGTATATGTATGTACTATACATACATATATGTACACAGCGTAACGTTTCTTTGAAATTTCTCTTACTCTTGCCAGAACATACAGTATCAATGGCTGCATTTTTGCGTACGTTGACTCATGCTAACAGGTCTCATTCGAAATGCCTTTTATTACATGCATATGCAATAATTTCTAAATTTGAGTATTTTCCGTCTTTAAAATCGTAGCGAATGTGTATTGTGATATTGACAGGAATTCGGGTTGGCACTGTGAGTGGTGTAACAAGCCAAAACTCTCCTGTACGCTGTCGCTGCAAATCCTCCCGTCATGTGTTTTGTGACGCGTCGCACAGCAAACACACTTACAGTACTTACTGACACGAGAACGGCTACCTCTTAAAACTGGGGCAAGTAATATTTCAGTCTGCCGATTCTAGTGGCCCCGCAGCCTAAGGCGTGGGTCTGCGGCCGTTCGCTTGCTGTGATTGTGGGTTCGAATCCCGCTGCGGACATGAGTGTCTGTCTCTTATTAGTGTTGTGTTTTGTCAGATAGAAATCTCTGACTTCGGGCTGATGTCCCGTCCAAGGAGGCCTACCGAATGGGTGGTGTGCCTGAGTATGATAGTGAAGCCTCGACAGTGAGGAGGCCCTGGCCCACTAAGGGCTGTTGCACCATGAACAAAAATTACAGTCTATTTGTTTGGTTTGTTAGTCTATCGTCAATACAACCGAATTCTTGTTAATATTAGTGATAACTAGTTGTTAGTAGTCCAAAATTTTTAAGTTCCTGGAATTTCCTGTCTAGAGACCTCATCATTCATGGATAAATTTTACTCGCATATTTAAGGGTTCAATTAGCCACTACATTATGTCGTCTGTGTTTTAATTCCCTCCTCATTTTTTTACAAAATCTCGGCATAAATCACATAAACACTGATAGGACTATGGCTTGTGCTGCCTGGTAAAGGCATCGTATCCAAATATAACCTTATCGCAGCCCATTTGATAGAAGAATTTAAATATGTGTAAAAGTAAAGCATAAAGTTTTAACGCCTACTAGCTAGGAATGTTGTGTTATAACCAAAATATTTCATATTTCACCAATATTAAGCCACAGTAGCGTATGTCTCGTGAGAATCTGTTGAATAAGCAACTGTCGAGGAGGAAACCTCACAGAAATTGGCTGTGGGCTTTTTATGTTTTTTCATGCTTATTATTCTGGCACATGGGGCTTGTCTCTGAGCGCGGTGCCGTCGAGAGGAGATGTGATGGCGTGACTGGGACGGAAGGACGGACTGTTCTACCTACGACCTTCTGGATCGAAAGCCTACCCACATAAAAGTTCAGCGAGCTTACATCTCTTGTTCTA
This sequence comes from Coptotermes formosanus, assembly GCA_013340265.1. Taxonomy (NCBI): domain Eukaryota; kingdom Metazoa; phylum Arthropoda; class Insecta; order Blattodea; family Rhinotermitidae; genus Coptotermes; species Coptotermes formosanus. The sequence goes on along the minus strand of BLKM01000403.1, from coordinate 1,129,328 downwards.
CTACCTGCACGGGTGAATCTGGACTGGCGTTGGCTGTGAGATTTTCGAGTGACAGGAAATGAAAATTATCAGAGAGGAGCCGTCAGTTAATATAGATCTACTGCTGGAATCAAGAAGGGCTCAAGGCACCTTAACGGCCAGTGGAGTATTGATTATTTTTAATTATTGGGTAATAATGACTGTAAACGTAGCGGAACAGAAGCGATGTTCTGGAATGTCATTTGCCGTGATTAGAATTCTTGAGGTACCAGCAGGGGTAACCCGAACTCACTGACCTACTCCATAATAGCGTTTCGTTAGCCGGATACAGGAGGTGACCGGATGAAGAGATCCTATTAGCCCTTGCTAGTGGACGGGCGAGTGCAGCATTGTGCCACTTTAGTATAATTAGATTATAAATTATGGATAATAAACTCTCCCATGCCCAGTTCTATTACAGTAGCGAAATTTGTAGAATTTTAGGAAAATTGATCAGCAAATGAATCAAAGACACATCAAAGTATACTTCACTCTTATGAATATTACAGTCAAAAATCAGACTTCATATGGAGTTTGATTTTCATAGCTCTCTCTCATAGGCCTGATGATGGCTCTTTGAGCTGAAACCGGTAGCCTGATTACCTGCTACAAGTGTATGTGTTGGCTGTGACTGTACTGTTGCTAAGAGTAAAGCATACTTTGCATGTACTCGTACATACCAAGGGGGATGTCAAATATTAAAATCAAAGACACATAATTGTTGTCAGCTGCAGGATAAGGGGGGTGAATTAGAATACGTTTTCCCATATCTCGACGATAGCTCAGTCGGTATAGTGACTGGGTTACAGGATGGACACCCCAAGAGTATTTAACCTTTTAAAACCTAGCGGTAACTTTACGTACTACCAGGCTTAATTTTAATAAATTCTCCATGGTGCTCACATTGTGTTTATGTGTGTTTTACTTATCTGGGAACAATCTGCAAGTTTTATCTGACACGTCGTCAAATGATTGGTTTTTTAACTGAGGTGGAGAGTGTTTACTGCGCGGTACGCACTGAGTCTTTATATTAGACAGAACGCGCTTCGTCTTTAAAGGGTTAATTTCCAGGCAGGAGTAACATATTTGTCTCTTCTCTAAAGCGGCCAGACAGAAAATGGGGTCAACCCAGCCTGCTGTATGATGGGTACCGTGGACTTTCTCTCCAGGGTTAAGGCGGCCGGGCTGTAAAGCTGACCACTGACCACCATTTATTGCAAAGGATAAGAATGATTGGTTCTATACCTCCACATTTCCTGTGCATTTATAGTGTGAATATGGACAAATTTAACTTTACGTCTCAGCGAATTGTTGGTAGAGAGTAAGCAGATGTAATTCAGTTGTCAAGAACATGGGAAAGAAGCACCAGGCCAGAAAAAATTAAAGACAATGTTAAAAATGATTACAAATGTATGTAATAAACAAAACCAAAATTGCTGTTCAGAAAAAACGTTTCATACGAAGTGATATAAATTTAATGTGTTCCATGTCCGTGCACTATATTATACAAAAAACATTAATCACCAAAAAATGCACAAAGAGTTTTTTCATCTATTGTAACACACTGCTACATGTTTTGACCCTGCTGGGTCATCTTCAGGGAGAGCTTTCTGTTGTCGTTACACTAAGGTTGCACTATACAGTTGAGCGAGAATGTGCTGTTCACTGTGCACTGCGTGCAGGCGTGAATTCTCTGTGGTCCCGGCTTGTTCAAGCACAAGCGGGGACCGCAGAGAATTCACGCCTCCAAAAACAACTCAGTGCACAGTCAACAGCACATTCTCGCTCAACTGTATAGTGCAACCTTAGTGTAACGACAACAGAAAGTTCTCCCTGAAGATGACCCAGCAGGGTCGAAACATGTAGGAGTGTGTTACAATAGATGAAAAAACTCATTGTGCATTTGTTGGTGATTAGCGTTTTTTTATATAAATTTGCCTGTAAGGCCTGTGCCAAAACAAAAGCGCAACGGAATGAAAGCAATAGTTCCGTGTTGTGCGGAGCTGAGGAAGAGCATCACTATGTTACGACACTGAGGCTACTCTTTGTTCTTAACATTATATAGTATAAGTTAGTCATAGCTCCTGAGGTGATGTGAAAGAATTGGGAGAATTTTTGTTTGCGGTTCGAATCTTTATTCCAGTTATTTGAATTAATGATATAAGTAGACATTTTAATTTCGTAATATATGCCATTGACAAAGGGACCAAACACAGCACTGGCAGATGAATGGTACGTCTGCTTGGTGCAGAGGAGTATAATGAGAGAAATAAAAAATTGTTGGAAACATGGATTCAGCTTCGAAAATCCTTAATACATACCATAAAAAGGGGAAGGAAAAGGAAAGGAATATTGTGAAGAAAAGGATAAAAAGGGAAGAAAAAATGCACTTAATAATTTGCAAAGTTATTTTCTTCATCTGCATCAAGAAGCCAGTGAACCATCAGCTTATTAGGAAGAGTGTCATGTGCCTCGCAGTCTGTACTGATTATTGATGCTCATTTGTGTCCTTTTTGCAGTGAAGCTGAAGTGATTACGTCTGTATCCGTTACATCACGAGCAGTGATGTTTGTGGTTGTTGTTATTACGCCGTGATGACGTTACCAGGTGGAAATATGACGTCATGTGGGACTGAATATTATCGTTAGTGGCTGTATAGAAATAAAGCTTTAGGGGTTGTTTCCACGATTACAGGTAAAACAGAGCAGAGGAAAATATTTAATATGGATATATGCACGTATTTAAATTTTGAAGCACAGTGGTCTTGACACGAGTATATACAACCTAATTAATGATTCAAATTCTCAACATTTTGGTCCACAAAATATTTTCATGTTTGATAGTCTTCTCAGAATAAACGACGATTTTTTCCTAAACTTCAGTAATCTCCTGGGATTCATAGTTTTAACAGAATGTTTTCTGTGAGGTAGAACCAAACTTTGCAATATTATTGACATGAGCTTCAGGCTGTAAGGTTTAAAAATATTCTTGAGTGAGGGCTATTGTACACTGCACGACAGTGGCAACGTATCAGATGTTCAATACTCACGGAACAGACCTTGAGTTAAATTCAAATCCGCCCTTCTGAATGGCTATTGTGTACGAAATCTGCACGATGACGTCTGCATATACCCATACTGTGCGACAACTTCTGGTGCTCTTAGCGTTGCTTCCTCCCCCTGTCCAGAAGAAGTGCAAAAATTCTTATGGTGACGTTTTGAGGCTCCTAGCCTACTCGAAACGACAAAGATATTCTGCAGTTCTGAAGGCTGTTCACCTGTCACATCTACTTTGTACGGCAAGAATCATTACTGTGGCCATATCAAGGTACATATTACGTTGAGTTACTGTGCTTGGTTTTATTCTCCACGGGTTAGTTCCACTTGAGATTTTAAGGTTCTAATGGTCGTGACTGCAGAATGATATATTCTGGTGTATCAGGCGCTTTGGTGTGGTAAACATTACTTCGAAATATCGCTAAATTTGTTTCATACCACGCGGCGCTGAAACTCGCGGTATACCATTCTTCGGTTGTCACAGTGTTTGATTTTTATATCAGTGGAATGTTAAACATTTTCTATTTTCTGACTTAGATTTCGTATAATACATACAACGTTTCGGGCATTTATTCTACTTCCGTCACCATATTATTATTATTATTAACATTTAATATTAATAGTGATATTTGCAGTCGAGAATGGGACATTTCCAGTATTGCAAGGTGAAATGAAATGCCAGCACAGGCTCTTCATAGTGGGATTCCTCGCTAAAAATGGTAAATCGAACTATTATACAGCACGTTTCCTGAGGCGTTTAATTTTGAGATACACGTCACAGTGAAATGGCTAAAGATCTCAAATGATCAGACCGTACGCGTCTCGTAGTTACAAGTGCAATATGTCTAGAGGATGGTCATCAGGAAAGAGACGTTCGTTCCGCGAAGAGTCATTTCATCCAACTGGCCGGCAAGAATACATCGCGGACCTCCGGTGGAGATAACCTCAATTATCTTGTGATATCGCGTGACTTTTTTCTACGGTTATCGTCCCACAGCTGCAATTATGGCATTTTCATTTTCTGGTGTCCGTATAGTCCGTGGGCAACCTGCATTTACTCGTACACGTGCCGCTTTCCTGACTCATGAACAGACTTCTGTAATAGTCGACGAACATTAGAGTCTGGATGACGTCGACCAGAATCATGTATTGCAAATTCCCATGCATCAGTGCCAGGTCGGCTATTACAGAAAACGAGACTGAAGATAATTTTGCAGTATTCGTCGTATGTGTGAATTCCGCGATCCTTCGATTACAACTGTGCCCTGCGATACACTGTGTATCGTGAGTTCTCCTAACAACGTGTTTTATCCTGGTGACAAATTATGCTGCTAGGTGTGTTACCCCATTTATTGGTGACATACGTGTTGAAAAATAAATGTCTCAGGACACAAGGTGGATACGTTTTTGAATTTACTTTTTAATAAGAAATCACTCTAGGGAAAGTGTGTGCGCGAATTTTGTTCCACGCTGTATAGTGGAAATCATCTGAAGACGAGATTAACCCTTTAAAGACGAAGCGTATATGTTTTATATAAGGACTCAGTGCGTACCGCACTGTAAACACTCTCCACTTCGGTTATAAAAACCAGTCTCTTAATGTTTTATAAGGCAAAATTTGCTGTTTGTTCTGAGATCCGTACAAAACACATAAACGCAATGTGGGCACCACGTAGAATTTTTTAATGTTAAACCTGGTGGTACGTAAAGTTACCGCTAGGCTTTAAAAGGTTAAGGCCAAGTCGTAGAATAACCACGCATGAGACAGTGGACGCTGATCGCCATCATATGCATATAATGCTTCAGCGTCCGACGAGTTTTATTAGTTCGAATTTTGTTTCGTGATGAGACATGCCGTAATGGCACAGGGTCTCCTTGTCATCGAGGCTTCACGATCACACTGAGAGACACCGCACTATGTAGCACTCCTGTGGGCGAGCGAGTGATCAGCTTGACGCAAAGACCTCCACCTGACAAAACACAACACTCACAAGAGAAAGACATGCTTGCCCCCTGCGGGATCCGAACCCACAGTCCCACCAAGCGAGCGGCCGGCGGCCCACCCCCTATTTCGAAATATAAAGAATAAATTATGGCCTTGCTTGTTAGAGATATGTTGCTTTCTTTATGGACATTACAGTCGTGTAAAGGTAAAGGTAAAGTAAAGCTATCCCAATACAGGCCTGGACAGGCCCTGAGGGTTCCAGGAGGCTGAGTCTCCCAGATTTCAAGACAATCGGCACGTGAAGGTGGTAAGGTTGTCAACCTTACGCATTGGCCGCCTTTATCCCCCAGGAAATATTTCTGATACTCATTTCTCTTAGAGGCTGAGTTGACCCCGGTACCATAGTGCGGCCGAAAGGATTATGTCAATGAAAAATTGCAATGACACCATTGGGAATCGAACCCGCCACCTTCCGGCTTGTAGCACAGTACCTCAACCAACTGCGCCACCGCGTGCCTAAATATTTAAAGAGGAAGTAACACTGAAACCAAGGTCATAAAGTTTGCATGTGTAATTTAAAGAAAAGTCGAGAATTCCACTCAAAAGCTCTGCCACTTTACGGCCGCTTGTACGGTGCATGTTGGCAAGTGTGTGACATAAACGTCTTAGTATCTGAAGGCGTTGTTCATTAGATTCCTACTAAGATAGAGAGTGCAGACATGAAATTCACATTTTAGAAGTGTTCGGGACCCTGAAAATCGCTTATTTAAGCTGTGTCGTACTTCTTACGCATCAAGAAACTTTATATACGCTGACTGCACTTATATGAGCCATTTAAATTTCTGATTCGATAGGAAGATTTTAACGACCACTTCTGCGCGTAACTCAACGACACACACTGCGTATTGACTGAAGCGGAAGATGTTTGAAACGCATGTTGTGTAGAAAATGGAACACACATGACTACTCCAATCGTTCCCAGCAAGCCCTGTGCTTTTACTTCCGAAATTTTGTATCAAACTATAAAATACGACATTTTAAGCCTACATGAAGTATCAAAGTATCATATTTTGAATATAATAATAATAATAATAATAATAAACACTTTATCCCACTCAGTTTGTGGAACAGCCATGTATACGTATTTCATTAAAATATAATTGAATATTCTATTGCAAATCTAGCTTTATTAAAATTTGAACTTCTTCTCTTTCGAGATAATTAAATAAGAGAGAGCGAGCGTAGCATCATTGTTACGTTGTGCGTTAATTTACGTCTTGCTACAGCACGTAGGTCTAATGCTTGTAGAATAGATAAGAGAAATTATTGCGCAAACATTATACATCAAACCCAAAAAATGTTAAAAACTGAGCCCAAGAGAGCTGACATACAGGGTTCATGACGAAAACAGCGTGGTAGGGCAATCCGTGGATTCGGTTCTTCATACAATGTCGTTAAATGTACTAAATCAAGACTCTTAAAACTGACCTGAAGAGTTTTATTTCTGTGACAGACACTAAAATTAAAGAAAAAGCAATCATAGGAGAAACGTTAAGCTCTGATGTTTCCTTCAGTGTCAGAAACTCAGTTGAAACATTTATTCCACCAAGGTGAGGTCTCTGTGTTTCACTTCAGTGACCATCGCCCAACATACGTGAAGTCCTAACATTTTCTGTACTTAAGTTTAGTTTTTTAATGTCAAAGGTAGGAAATGTACCGTCAGTCACGACAATCTTCGTACGTTAGGCAAAGAAGATTTTTGTGATTGAAGGTACTCTCCGTACTTTGCATATTTATAACACAAAGGATGTGAAACTCACGAGTATTTGTAATGCCATGTAGTGACAGAGCCATCGTACATGAAGAAAACAAAGTTTCGTCCGATTCAGTCGGGGTTTGATTATTCGCTTTTATTCTAAACTTAGGTTTGCAAAATAAGTTTAAACGCGTATGCTTTCCGCATACTTCTGCACTTATCTTCACTGCAGTTATTCACGTTATATTCATTGTTTAATGTTGGCAACCCTTACTGATTTTTCGCCTCTATATGATACTCAAATTGCAGGCCACAAATTAAGGTTCACATATTGAGGCCACATGTCACGTAGTAATAAATATGACATTCGAAGTAGTCGTGCATTTACAATGGTAAACATTTATTAGTAAAGAGTAAGTTAGCTGCCTGCTTGTATTAGATCCAGTATCCCTGAACCTGCCAATGATGTCCGTAATTACTCCTACAGGAAGTGAACCACATCAAGACATCAGACTGTATGTGGTTACACTTTCAGTAGCTTACGAGTGGTTGACAAAGAAGATGAACAAGGCAAGCGACAGGTTGCCTCCCAGGAAATCACCCTGAGTCCCGCAGCTCAATAATTTATGTACGTACGGAGGGGTAAATGTGATGCAGACGGTTGGCCAATGTCCAAAGCTCTGCTGCTGCGAGAGTTCCATGTTGCCGTGTCGTGTCCTAGTGATCATATATTGCCAAAGCCGTAATGTAATGGTACCCTTAGAAAGGATCGCGGTGCCTTGAGTAGAAATTGCTTACCCGACGGACTATTATATTTTGCCCAGCTGTGAAATAAAGTAATATATCTACATCTTGTTATTTAGTGGTGAAATACAAAATTTTAATTAAGCTGCCCTGATTTGGGTGGGCCGTTTGGAATAATCGAGTCAAAGGGAAACGGACACCAGGGTTTGGTACTTGAAATATCAGAAGTATTCAAAGATAATATTAAATGTTTCTGCAAGAAACACAAGAAAAATTCCACAGCCGCAATGCCATCGGTTGTCAATACAAACTAAATATTAAGTTGGTTTTGTGATGTATATAACGATACTTAAACGTTTTAGACACTTACGTCCTATTATAACTTGTTGTGTTATTTCCTGCCTTCTGTAGTCTGTGTGGTTCTCACCGTGGACTTTGCAATCTCACATTTCTGAATGGAACTTGTGCAACAAAAAACACCTCTAGTCCAAGACTCTTTTTGGAGCGATTGACCTTGAAGGTAAAGGCGTTACGATCCCTCCGAAACGTCGGTAACTCTTTACCACTCTATACGGCCTAACATTCCAGAAGACTTTGATCTTCAGCGACACTGCTGTCAGAAACTCAGATCTCGGAATCTATTGTATAGGAAAGTAATAGTTGTTAGTTCTAAGAGTGCTAAGAAGTATGCAGATCGGTCGTGATATGACTCAGGCGGTTAGTCGCCAGCCTGTCACTGCGTACGGCCGGCTTCAGTTCCCCATCGCCCCATGTGGGGTTTGTGGTGTGTAAAGTGGCACAGGGACAGGGTTTTCTCCGAGTGCTTCTGTAGTCTCCTGTCAGTATTTTTCTGCCCGTGATCCGTATGCTTTCACCTATCACATGCGCTGTGTGTTCATATCAGTAGACAGCGTCGTTAAATAAGGCTGTTAAAGAAAATAAAAGGAAAAGCATAAGTACAATTCGTTGTCCTCACCTCTTCTACTTACTCACAGCAGGTGTCGGGGTTGTTCATATGCACTTGATTACACTTAGACACACGCCACAGTCGGCAGGACTCCTCTGGACGAGTGATCAGCCCGTCGCACAGACTTCTACCTGACAACACAAAACACTCACAAGAGACAAACATCCATGCTCCCGGTGAGATTCGAACCCACGATCCCAGCAAGCGCTCGGCCGCAGAGCTACGCCTTAGACCGCACGGCCACTGGGATCGGCCATAAATACAATGCATGGGAAAAATACTGAATTCCTTAAGTTTCAAGTATCTATTGCATGTAGTTACCCTTCACGTTGAAATGTTAAGGGTCATCAGAACTAGCAAAGGAAAAGTTAAAATTCTCTGCTCTAAAGTGAGATGTGACACTTTTGCCCGGCGTTTCAAGTTCCTTTCATCGTGCTCATTAATAACATGAGACGGCTTAGAAGTCATTTCCTTATCTGAATAATTAACGGTCGTGCTCCTTTGGTTAAAGGTTGTTTTCGTGTTGTCTTTGGAAAGCATTTCGTTAAAAATGAATGCCTCTAGTACCTAGCTTTATGACTGCATCTTTAATTTTACATAAATTTGACAAGTGAACTGGAGTAATTAGTTTAAGTATTCATTTTGTAAGTTCTAAATATTCTAGCTTAGAGCTCCCCTTTCATTCTCAAACCTCGTACATGCTTTGATTCTTCTGCCAGTTTATTCATTTTGTAAGTCCATTTTCATTGTACGGTGTTCATATTAATTTGACCACTTTAAGGTAGTGCCAGCAACGTGTGGACAATAAATGATTGTCACTGATAGAGAAGGGGAGTGTGTAGGCTTGTGTGGCTTAACACTTTGAAATCTGAGCTTCATCAAAAGTCAATATAAAGAATTGTATTTCTAGCGCGTACAATACGCTGCCTCTCCGTTATAAGTACTAAACAATCTTGATTAAACTTTATCCTGCTAATGTGGAATATATGGTGAGCTGCTAATAATGCCAGCACCACTAATGTGTAATATTTGGTGACCAACATTTGGCAACGCTGAAAGGAGCCTATTTGTCTCTCTCTCTCTCTCTCTCTCTGCACAATATCTCAACACTGAATCAGTCGTGAAAGACGTCCTATGTCATAAGTGTGTGTACACAGATATGACATAGGACGTCTGTGACGTAGGACGTCTTTCACGATTGATTCGGTGTTGAGACATTGTGCAGAGAGAGAGAGAGAGAGAGAGAGAGAGAGAGAGAGACAGAGAGGCTCCTTTCAGCGTTGCCAAATGTAGGTCACCAAATATTACACATTAGCGGTGCTGGCATTATTAGCAGCTCACCATAGTATATTCCACATTAGCAGGATAAAGGTTAAGTAAATAATCGAGGTATGTTCTGGGAATAATATGTAACACAGAAATAAAAATTAGAGTATAATTCAGTGTTTTCAGGACTACCACTGCATTTCAGGGGGTTAAAAGTACTAGGTGATGCAGTGAATAAAATGTTACTATACACCATTTTTAGAGAACACCTCTAATGCTACCGTCTGCGTTGCTCTCCCTTGTTAATAAACAGTTTAACACATCTGATTCGTACTTCGGTAGTTTAAGCACTGATATCTGAAGTCAGACACCAACTACATCTATGTGAATTTTGCACCACCGAAACATATAGGGATGACATTGATATAAATATATAATTGTAAACTGTGTACGTAGTTGTTTGTCTATCTTAACAAGAGGAATATGCATTTCGTTATGGGATAATTTAGTGTAAGGATATTTTTCTGTGTCTGATAATCAATGTGTATGACAAACTTTTGTTTCAAAAATCTAATAGTTACTATATTCTAGGCCCTTTTGTAGGTAGGAGGATAATATTAAAGGGAATCGCGCAGAAATAATTGAATTGAGTCCGTTCTCTTGCAAATGTGGAGTTTCGTATAAGCGGCAGATTTCCTGAAAAGTTGAACGACAGTCGGCCGCTGAAAAGAGACTGTGCTTTGTGGAGTCAATAATCTCTACACACAATCTTAAAGGCCTCAGACACAAAGATTCTCTTGTTATGCGTTAGTACTTACGGACAGAAATATTGGGCCACGACAAGACTACCTATCCTTCAGTCTGAATTGAAACCTCGAAACTTGCAAAACAAATTCCCGTTTTTATAGCCTGCGTACTTACATTTTTAGTTTATTTAATATCACTCTCAGTACCTAGAGTACATATCGTCGATGACGAATGAATATAAAGCATTAGTAGAATGCTATTTGTGGGACGACAACGTTTCAGTAATACTTGTTACATTACCAATCCCACGTGGACGACCCTTTGATCGAAGAGGGGCTTCCGCGGTGAGCAGCCGGGCACTATTTTGTGGCGTGATTGAATTTGTAAAAGTGGGACAGTGAAGCGCGTCCTGTGGAAACCGTAGCGAGGTGTGGGAATTACTTATTTTGAAGCATTTGTCATAGACTATTTCTGGTAGATGGAGTTCGGTACTTTTAAAAAATTTCATAATTTAATAAAAAGTTGTATATTTGCAACGACTGAGAAAGTTGTAAACCATTTGTTAATATGAGATCAGAATAACTTTCACCTGTGTTAACTGAACGCAAGTTTACAAAGTATATTATGCATGGCGTGGTGAATTATTATATGAACTGACAATGTCAAAATGTATATATTTGTGGAACGTATAAAATATCTATCCATGTTTATTTACTGTCTGAAAATCACAACGCTTGCCGCCTGAGTGTTGCATTTGCTCCACATTTAAATGAAAGAAATGTATTATTGTCGTTGTTTGATGGTAAACCATCGAATGGTAATTAAGATGCATTGACTTGGATGCATTTCATGAAATAACATAAAAAACGGAAAATGGACTTGAAATTTGTAACTTGGAGTGTCAGTATTATGCAAAGGTCACATTAATTGTTGCTGTAACAAAACTTAGATGATCGCATTTTTTGATGGACTGAAAACGTAGTTTTGATTTTCAATAGCTTTTGAAATATAATATATTACTGAGAGTTAAGTTAATGATGGTGACGGCGGTGTTGTTGTCGGCGGATATGCTTATGACCTGCGTCCTGCGTCACCGACCCTTCTGTGTACGAGTACAAGCTAATTAAAAACAACAGACATATAAATACGTAAACATCAGTGGGAGAAAGTGGATATAAACTGGAAACCACATTTGCGGTGGGATTTGCTTTGGGTTTAAAAATATTCAAATAATTGCTGTTTTCATGACCAAAATTAAATGCATATAAATGTGTGCCTTACTTGACGACCATTTTAGTATTTCAGATCTATAAAGTCAAATGGCTTGAAAAGAGAATAATAAAATTGAACTAGTTTTGAAGGAAGAGTTTTTGGCCTAATTTCAGATATTAGTATATTCATGAAGGGGTTGAGGAAACGTTTCATAATAGGCGTTTTCCGAAAAGAGATTTGAAACCGGGACCTCTCTAATGCGATTGAGCATTACCCACCTGACCACTACAGTCTCTATGGTTACATAAATTGTTAATCGCATGAAACAGGAGTGAAGTAAAGTAGGTAATACAGAAAACTGCATAACCGATGTCCACGTGATTTGTGTGCCCTATTAAATACGTTGGCCTCACCTGTGGAACATACGAGATGAACACAGATTTATGGGTCTGCAGCGATGGCCGACACGAAACTCACGTGAATGACGTGTGTGGGCATTTCTTTCCACCCCGCATTCGAAAATACCTGTTAGACTTTATAAGGAGCTCGGATAGCATAGTCACTGTTGTAACTAGGCTCAATGCTGGGCGATTCAGGGTTTGAATCCCAGCAGGGACAAGAAATTTATCTTTCGCACCCAAGGTACAGACCAGCTCTGGGGTCCATTAATTCCCCTGTTCAGTGCGTACCAATTCTGTTTTCCTGGGGGTCAAACGACCGGGGCGTAGGCTGACCACTCATCTCCATCCAGTGCCGAGGTTAAGAAAGAATGGAGTTACACCTCAGTTTCCTTTATATATTTTTTAGCGTGTATTAGGGTAACTTTTACTCCGGGATCTTTTTGTGAACTATGTTGCCAATCAGCAAATTGCAAGAATTAGATGGAGAGTAATACTAAAATCAGTCCATGGAAAACAGATTTGGATTGATTGGATGGAATTTTCTCATGATCCTCCTCAGTGGGGGAATTTAGTAATAGACGCGCCGAAGACTCATGTTGTGGAATATGTGATTTCACAGTAACAAAATAAACGAAATTCTTACCTTCATAGTGATGATAAAATGTTACTTTTCACTGTTGGCTTTAATTCTACATCATTGACAAAACATTTGGACATTCAGAAGCCTCAGAAGCGCTGTAAACTGTTCCCCAGGGGAGGACTGGGCTTGTTACTGTGCGGATTAAGTTAACCGTTTAATTACAAAACCCACTAATGAATTAGCAAGTGTTGGAAAAGTTAATTCTGCAAGTGTGGCATTTAAACTACACCTCCAGCTGTCTAATAATATCAGAGGGTGGGAATGGCGACCAGTCCTGGTATGCCTATCGTTAATAACTGAAATACTAATTAAACCTTCACAGCAGAGTGGTTACAATACGTACCACCTGCTTGGACATTAAAACCTCACCATTTTGACCATGCAGCATAATTAACGGCTTTAGATTAAGTCTCAGAATAAAGAGCAGCAATTTTGTGTTTTATTTAGATGAATATATTTCTTAAAAAGGAAAACTTTAAATTACATTAGTTACTAAGGGCCAGTTGCTTTAAGATATAACAACGTTCAATTAAACTTCTTCCGCACGATGTATTTATGACATGACTCGCATGATTCTTAGTGTGAACAGTGATTGTTACTTTACACAGCCTTAACTTCTGTTGCTTGTGTTGTAATGTGCCATATGTGCATTACGAATTGATTGTTGACTGTAACTTACATAAATAATATGTGTCAAAGTGTTAAGTATGGATTCTATTATTCACATTTCCATTTCCTCCTCTTCTCGCGCGCCGCAACTACAAATCCTTCACCGCCCATTGCCTTGCCAACCAATGGCTGAAAAGTTAGGCTACTTTTCTATAAACACATGCATGAAAAATTTTTATTTTATTTTCTCTAAACGTATTCCTTTTTTTTTTTTTCGTTTTCTAGTCCTTGACAATTTGCCGAAAGGGGTATTGTATTTATTTTTTATTTTGTCAGAGGAAAATATGACGTATCTTGTAATAAGAAAAAAAGAAGGCTCTGCACGTCAGGACTTGGAATTTGTAAGATAGTGAAGCGTGTTCTATCCACAACATAGAGAGCTGTACAGGACACATTGAGCTCTGGTGAAAGGTCTGGTTGGAGAGCTGATTTTAAACGGCATTAAGTGGCTGAACCTCCATGATGAAATTATTTTAGTGTTGATATTAAATATAAGCCTACCTTTCCGTAAGGACTTACGAATGTTTTATAAAGAAAGAGGAATGTAGGGTGGATTACAGCTTAACTTAGGTTTCCTGTCTCCCTCTATGCCAGCAGTTCTCAGACTTCTTCTAGAGAGACTCAGTTTTTAAAATTCCGTAAATACGCAGTCGCTTGCATTTTGCGTAATATGCCAGTTCTCTAAAACTTTGAGATTGTGCCAAGTTAGGCGGCAAGAACTTCCATATAGCCTACAGAAGACCCGTTTCCGTGGTGAGATTGCACGTCGCAGTGTTACTTATTCCCAGAAGAATTGTTGTGCTAATATTTGCTAAGATCATTATACCATTATTTGTTTCACTAAATATTTTCCACAATTTAGTTTATACTCCGTCAACACCAACTAATTTACGGTGTTCATATTCAGTGCATATTTCTGAAATTCTTACCTGTACAATTTTTCTTCGTACTAATTGTACGTCACCTGTTATTCGTGTCAGAAATCATCCATTACCTTTAAGAACAAGTCACAAAATAGTCAACATGAATTTATATTTTTAACAGTAATTCTGTGTTTGTTTGTTTTAAATTTCCTCCATTTGTTTCTGTCATTAGAGTATCAGTAATCTCCTCGTGTTGCTTCCACCATACACTCCTCTCATTTTCTCAAATATAGTACTGCGCCTTCTTACACGCTCTATATCTAATTCTTCTGGTTCCTTAAGCTTTTATCTGAAACCGTTTCGCGATCGAACCCATCAACAATTTCATTTTCCTTCGTAACTCCTAAGATACAGTGTTATGTGCCATCAAATCTAAAATCATTTCGCCACCATTACCTTCAGGCACACGGAACATGAAGCACTGTTTTCTTTTGTTTTCTTAATTACGTTTTAAAATTTGAAGAGACTCTGTCTTTAAATTCCCCATCCACTTGTATCAGACCAATTTAATACACGTTTTTCTCTTATTGAGTTAAATGTTAATATTTTGTGCATTCCCGTGACCCGTCTCTACTAATAATATTATACAGCTGTTAAGAGTCTTTGTCCTTTGTAAAATTTAAGAAAATTGTCTAACACTTCGCCAAATTTGATTAATAATTGTAGAATAACCATCATTTTCAAATGCTAACCTGTGTTTCAATATTTCAGTGATGTTCCTTACACAGATTTCAAGCTTCTTTTTTGCAGGCTATTGTCTTCATCGGATCTCCAATCATATGAACAGAATGACTTTCTGTCTTCATCGTAGATTCGGGTTTTTCGTAAACGAAATATCTCCCACGAAAAATATTTCAGCACAATGATATAAGAGTGTATTCTTATATAAAAGTTGTTGTTTTCTCTGCCAGCTTCAATGTAAAATTCGATTTAGGCCTGTAGTAAAGGGGGCTTAAATACGCTTTTATACAAATTTGCACATTCATATTTGTCTTATTTTTGCTGACATTCCGTAACGCTTTTTAATCCAGTTTGATTAAATTGCTAATATAATTTTATATAAAATATTGCGCCGTTGGATTCCTTCCATATTAGCAACCCTCTTCCTACCTTTAACCGTCTGAATCCCTGTGGTCACCGCATGAAACCTTTTGCTCACGCACAGTTTTATGACTGTTTTGTGGTCCTCAGAAATGGCGAAAGTCTCGCCATACAACGTTAACCGATTTGTCTTAACAGTGGACGCAGAGATTATTTTCTGTGTAGCAGGAGCTGCATTTTGTAAATTCTGAGGGATTTTAGGCTCCACAGTGTGGTATAAACATGGTGCTTCTCGACTAATTTACTTTTAAAAAGGAGCTGGACTTTTTGCAAAACTAAGTTCGTCGCGCAAAGTAAGCAGCCCCAAAGCTTATTCATTCTCCCTTCCTTTCTTCCTTCTTTAAATATTGAACAGTTTAGGGCATGAGAGTATAACATAAAATTTTGTATACTTTCGTTCTCTTATTTCTTCTAAATTTAGTTGGTGAATATTAACTGCTCTTGCTGTCTTATGTGTGGGGTGGACTTGAAGATTACAAACGAAAATACTGATACTAACTAACTAACTAACTAACTAACTAACTAACTAACTAACTAACTCCATGGAGCAGAGGCCTTCTTGAGAAGCTAACAGTTTCTCAGCTAGTCAAGAAATTCCTCGCATTTTATGGAACCCAAAGGTTCATTACCGCATTCACAAGAGCCCGCCACCTGTCCCTATCCTGAGCCAGCTCAATCCAGTTCATGCCCCCCATCCCACTTTCCGAATATCCATCTTAATATTATCCTCCCATCTACACCTGGGTCTCCCAAGTGGTCGCCTTCCGTCGGGTCTCCCCACCAAAATCCGGTATGCACCTCTCTCCTCCCCCGTACGTGCCACATGCCCCGCCAATCTCAGTCTTCTCGATTTGATTACCCGAATAATATTTGGTGATGAGTACAGGTTATTAAGTTCCTCGTTATATAGTCTTCTCCAATCCCCTGTCGCCTCGTCCCTCTTAGGCCCAAATATCCTCTTCAGCACCCTATTCTCGAACACCCTCAGCCTTTGTTCCTCCCTCAGTGCCAGTGACCCAAGTTTCACGCCCATACAGAACAACAGGTAAAATTATAGTTCTGTATACCCTAATCTTTGTGCTTTTGGATAGTAACCTGGAAGACCAAAGATTCTGCACCGAATGATAGCAAGCATTCCCCGACTTCAATATGCTCTTAATTTCTTCATGAATGGAGTTTCGATTCGTTAGGGTTGCTCCCAAATATTTGAATTCTTCCACCCTTTCAAAGGATTTATTATCTACATTTATGTTGTGATTGTGTCCTGCATTCTGATTTCGTGACATGACCATGTACTTAGTTTTCTCAGCATTTACTTCTAGACCAATCTCCTTACTAGCAATCATTAAATCTTCTGCATTTTTCTTTATACTATGTATGCTTCCGCCCAATATATTAACATCATCAGCATAAACCAGAAGCTGATGTGTACCATTCAATTTCAAGCCCTCCTGGTTTGCCTGAACCGTCCTAATGGCATATTCTAAAGCAAAGTTGAAAAGCAATGGTGACAGAGCATCTCCTTGCTTCAAGCCATTCTTAATAGGAAACGTGTCAGACAGATGTTTGCCTACCCGAACTCTGCTATACGTTTCGCTTAGGCACATTTTTATTAACCTTACTAGTTTCCTGGGGATACCGAACTCAATGAGAATATTATACAAGACCTCCCTCCTAACTGAATCATAGGCTTTCTTGAAGTCTATAAATAGCTGATGCACTGCCTCATTGTATTCCCATTTTTTCTCAAGTATTTGACGAATGCTGAATATATGATCAGTAGTTGACCTGTTACGTCGAAATCCACACTGATGATCCCCAATAATTTCCTCTGCATGTGGAGTTAACCTTGACAAAAGAATGTTGGATAGAATTTTGTACGTAGTCGACAAAAGTGATATGCCTCGATAGTTACTACAATCTGCTTTATCACCCTTCTTATAAATAGGCACAATGACTGACTCCTTCCATTCCTCAGGCAATTCCTCCTTATTCCAAATAGAAATAATAAGTTTATGGATTTCAGACCGAATAATCCTACCCCCTGCTTTAATCAATTCTGCTGGAATCTGATCAATACCTGATGATTTGTGTCTTTTTAGCTTTTCAATAGCCATCTCAACCTCAAAGGCACTGGGCTCAGGCACTAGTGGCTCTGCTGTGTGTGCTTCAGTCTGCCTAACATCATTAACCCCGTGTATATTCAACAGAAATACTGATACAGGTTTTTTAAATATATCTTTTTGCTTTTTAGACGAATAGCTATACTACAGCCAAAATTATGTCCAGGCGAAATAAAGAAGAGACTTGTGTAACTTGTGTGTGTGTGCGCGCGTAAGGCCCGTCTGTGTTGTGGAATGTGACAGCCCTATCTCAGTTCTGGGATATTCGCGCCCTTCCCTCTGATTATCTCGATGATCTCAGGACTTACGTAGAAAGGTTTCAGGCCATAAGGCCTGACGACACTTCCTACCAATATTTTTTACATTTTTCACTGAAATGTATATGTAGCGGGTTACACTCGAACTGAGTGCTGAAACGCATGTAGGCCTTGATATAAAGTGATCATTAAAATAATTCGTGTAAATAAACATTAGAGTACTCTTATAGTAGAGTATATATTTCCAATCTTGTTTGAGGTACCTCTGTATTTCTAGATTTTAAGGCTTAACCTTTTAAAGCCTAGCGGTAACTTTACGTACGACCAGGTTTAACATTAAAAAATTCTACGTGGTGCCCACATTGCGTTCGTGTGTTGTGTACGGATATCAGAATAAACAACTTTTGCCTTATGAAACATTAAGAGATTGCTTTTGTATAACCGAAGTGGAGAGTGTTTACAGGGCGGTACGCACTGAGTCCTTATATAAAACAGATACGCTTCGTCTTTAAAGGGTTAATACTCTTCAAGCTGACAGTTTCTTACTTGGCCTGGAAATTATTTTCTATTTGCGGGAAATGAAGCTTCATTCAAGTATTTAAACTAGCCCATTATTTATCTGCGTCATGAGCAAGCTTTGCCCGGTCTATCCTACTTTAGGACACATTTTAATAATATCTTGTACACTTTAGTCTTTCAAGTTGGCTCCTACCTCAATGTTTTCAGACAAAAATTTTGTGTGCGTTCATGATTTCTACCATGTGTACTACACGCCTCACGCAATTCAGCCTCCTTGAATTATTCGCTTTTACATGTATTTGTGATTCATGGACGCATTTATCTTGTTGGCTGCGTTACTTGACCTGAACGACGTTAGGATAATCAGCTATTTAACTCGCTTAGGTGAGCAGTTTGAATGACGTTAAATTACTGAAAGTATGGAGACAATGGAGTCGTTAAGAAATATTTATATTTAGTTTCATTTTCAATCAAGACGCTTTCAAAAATTCTTATGTTAAAACATTTTATTAGAGACATAATACGTTCTTTGTCCAAACATTACTTTAAGAAACCTGCCCACAAATGTATTTATTATATATACGTGGCTGAAAATAAGGCAGCATATTTTACACAGATATGCAAAACAAAGGACAAAATTTTCCGCCTGTTCTCACATGCTCCCTTTTGGAAATTAGACGGAATATTTTTTAAAACTAACTACTAGCCGGTGCAAGAATTTTCAGAATATTGTGCACAAATTTCTTGAGGTGCGAGTACCTAATTGCCCTTCAATTAGTATTATTTCCAGAATTTAGGGAATAACTTGATTATTCGATGTGTGTTTACGTCATTATTCTGTTTTCCTTTCTGGTTTCGCCTCATGTTTGTCTAATGTACCTATATTTACTGTTAAAATAATTTCTTGCCTGGCAAGTAGGAGAATTTAGTATTATTCTACAGTATTATTTTCTACCTCCCAAAGTAACACTCATATAAAGAAGAAATTGATTTAGGGCAATAAATTTTAGCCCTTCCTGATTCTCTTGCGTTTTTAATGCGATATGCTACAGTGGATTTTAAAAGGCAATTTAGTTAAAGCATCCCTATTTTAAACCATTGTGAACGCGAATAGCAACGGATAAATATTTATATATAATATGTCTACCAGAAACCACATGTTCACAATAATAAATCTTATGACCACAGGGTCCACTTATAATAAATTTAGAAGCCATAATATTTAACAATAATAAATCTGGCAGACAAAATATTTAATCATAGAAAATCTCCTAAGCATGACGCTTTTATAGTTCTGGGCTGTAATACATCTGCAATGATCTACTCGGGCAAAAAACCATATGAGATTGTAATTATATCCGAGATGTTAAAGGTGACACGTTCCACTCAATTATTCTTTATTATAAACCCATTATTTTTATAATAAACAATATTTGTGTTATCAGTATCACCTTCAATGTTTTGACTGAAAATTGTGATAAACTTAGTGTTCATTATTTCGGAGATTTTTCATCTCTTCATCGCCATAACTTTGGTGTTGATTAGTGGCTCGTCTGTCACCCTTCTCATGAAGACCCTAATGATAAAGACAGACCGTCACCAAACTTGGGGTATCAACACAATCTTCTTTCCGCTGATCGCCAAAGCAGATTTTATTCTATGTAGTCACCGTGAAAGCTTAATGCCTTACAGGCCCTCGTGGCAGTCAGTGTATTACACACACGCATTAAGTTGACACGTTTCTTGCATGTTCAAATTCAGTGAAAATATCCAATATTCTGTTCTATTGAATCACAAGCTTTCTTAAAACGTACGTCTAACTAAAAAACTACATGGGCCCTCATTTACAACTATATATTTTTAGATCATAACTCTTCTTGTTTAGAGGGCTACATGTTGTCGGTTTATTTATAAGCCATCATCTGGTATGTGTATAAAAAATAAGAATGCGTAACCACTTGTATAAGTACATAATTGGAAATTGTGAGATCTCAGTCTTAAAAACAATAATACGAGATATGTTTTGTGTCTGCAGAAAATAATATGCGTATTATTTTAATATAACTATTGAATTTGAACGTAGATATCCCGCTGACAGAAGTCAGAATGATCAGAAACGAGTTTATTTCAGCAGAAAAAGTGTTGGGATGCACTGCAGTAATGTTCAGTTGGTGCGGATTTATTCTATTATTATTTCCCGCTCTGCTGATAAATGCCAGCTAATTACACTGTCGATGCCAAAGCCTCTGAATGTGTCGTTAAAGTCGAATTTCAGAAAGGTGTGAAGACGGGAGGCACATTACGATTTCAGAGCAAGGTTTAGTGACAGGAATTTAATGTGTTCCATGTCCGTGCACTATATTATACAAAAAACATTAATCACCAACAAATGCACAAAGAGTTTTTTCATCTATTGTAACACACTCCTACATGTTTCGACCCTGCTGGGTCATCTTCAGGGGAAATTTCTGTTGTCGTTACACTAAGGTTGCACTATACAGTTGAAGGAGAATGTGCTGTTGACTGTGTACTGCGTTGTTTTTGGAGGCGTGAATTCTCTGTGGTCTCGGCTTGTACTTGTACGACGACTCTTTGTGCATTTGTTGGTGATTAATGTTTTTAGTGACAGGAGTTTTGTGAAAAGAAGCTTACGTATTTCATAAGTGAAGACCTTATTGGGCAGTGGAAATAAGAGTAAAATTTTGAAAAACCTACAGAATTGCATATTATTTTTCACATCAGTATTATTTATCGTCATTGTGTAATTACAAAGGCTAAATTAAACATATCCATTCATATCTAGAGGCCGTTTGATGAACGACGTTTAAGTCGACTGATCTGTCACTCTCAGTTTTGTGCCTTTCTTTCCCTGAAGTCTTCACCACCTGCCTCGGTAGTCATGGCGACGCGGCTTACCAAGTGGATTGAGTGAGTCGGCGGGCAAGGGCGTAAACACGTCGCGACACGTCATTCCTCTCTCTTCCTCCAAACGGACACATTTTCATTGTCGTTCGAATTAGACTGTTGTACTGAAATTTCTCAGTATTAACGAAAATATTTGGATGTAAGAAACACGAAGCGAGAAGAGACTGAATGAAATTATAAAGGGAAGGGAGGCGTTAATTACACCCTTATGTGCCCTGTGATTACGATTGCCACAGATGAAGGAACGTTGCGGGGAAACAAACGCTTCTGAGACAGAGGTCGTTAATGTTAAGTGGATCTTCTTCAAATTTGAAAAGGGTAGAAACGGCAGAAGGGACTTTTATTGTCACGGCGTGGTATATAACAACACATGAATGATGTCGGGTGCTCTCGCGAAGTCATCTGAACGTACAGACTCAGAATCGAAAACATACCCTGCAACATGTAAAGAATTAAACATTTTTACTGAGTTAACAATAGCTGAACAAGTTCAAATAAACGAACCTGCGTTATAACTACAGTGGACTGGAAATTCCGTTTAACTCAGTATGACGTCATTCACAAGAACTAACACCCTTGTTGCAAGAACTGAAACATTTATTTATTTTTATTCCACAATTACTCTTGTCCCATTCCAACAGTTTTTTTCCCACCAGTCTTCCAAAGTTTACTCGCCGAAACGTCCTCGTTCTATCTGCTTCACGCTTCGTCTTAAACTACAAGATGTCGGGAAGAAATTAAAATGGGTGAAATCACAACTTGATTCCACCTGATTGGAGATTAACAGAGCAGTGACGAACAGGCTTAGAAGCACTTACTGAAAAAATATAGAGACCCATGTACATACGTACGTGTATATGTATGTATGTATGTATGTATGTATGTATGTATGTATGTATGTATGTATGTATGTATGTATGTATGTATGTATGTATGTATGTATGTATGTATTATGTATGTATGTGTGTGTGTGTGTCTGTATGTATGTATGTATGTATGTATGTATGTATGTATGTATGTATTATGTATGTATGTATGTATGTATGTATGTATGTATGTATGTATGTATGTATTATGTATGTATGTATGTGTGTGTGTGTATGTATGTGTGTGTGTGTGTATGTATGTATGTATGTATGTATGTATGTATGTATGTATGTATGTGTGTGTGTATGTGTGTATGTGTGTATGTGTGTATGTGTGTATGTATGTATGTACGCATGTATGCATGTATGTGTGTGTGTGTGTATGTATGTATGTATGTATGTATTATGTGTGTATGTATGTATGTATGTATGTATGTATGTATTATGTGTGTATGTATGTATGTATATGTATTTATATTATATACACGTACATCAATCAAAGACTGGGGGTTAATTGCTGTATTGACCTTTATGACGTTACAGCCAAAACTTTGAATTTCGTCGCAGCGACGACTCTATTGAGATCCCGAGAAAATGTTAGTGAGTTTGTGCTTCATGAAACCGCAAAGAATTATTTCCCACCATTAGACGGAATAAGCAGGTTATCGTCAAGCACACCGGGAATGACTCGCACGTTGTCTCTCAGTCTCCTGAACAAATTTCACGCCATTAACCTGCTCTCAAATAGCCCGCAAACTCTTCTTTCCAAATTCTTAGACGCTCGTCTAACAAGCTAAACACAGACTTTTTTATAAAAAATTTGGAATTTCGGTGGACTGTGTCTACAAGCGTCGTGAAAATTCAGTTTATGCTGGAACATTTAGAAGGTAAATTCACTTTTATGTTGTCTCTATTTTCGGACTCACTGCCAAATTCTTGGTACTATAGTTAATTCATACAAGTGGCTATCCGGACTTAATAAGAGGGTTTAGTACTCGGATTATAATATTTTTGGAACGTGTGACTTCTTTTTCTTCTTCTTCCAATGATGCTATATCCCTGAGTGGGATTTGACCTCCTGTTTTTCAGGTCGCATGGCAGTAATATTTTAATGAGGTGGGGTCTTTGGTCCCACGCCCAACGCCCAACCTAGAGGTCCACGGTATCCCTTTTTGTCTGGGTCATCACCTTTGACCTGTCCGGCATGGAAGGCCTTACCAGTAGCTACGCTACTGCCGGTATAGTTCTCACGATCCCTTGACCACGCAAGCCCCACCGCTACTTCAAAGTAAGGATACCTTCGGTGGGGTCTTCTTTTATAAAATGCTTAAAATGGGACTGATAAGTGTGATCCTTACAGTGTAGGTTGAAACTACAGCCAAATGATTTTGAACTTGCATTGCAATGCAGTTATTACAGTGGAAGTGTATTCTTAAAAATTTAATTTAAAAATTTCAAGTTAACGTAACTTCGCTCGAAAGCACTACTGGTCCTAAATGGGTACCTTGACCCAGGCACCTACAGATCCAAATCAAGTAAGCGAGTATTTCCATGTGTATTAAATCACCCAGAAGTTTGGTCGTCAAGAATTGAGCGCAGTATCTCAGGGGAATGGGCTTAGAAATTTGTGACAGTCACCAGTTTGTATTGGCTGCTTGCCCACAATGCCAAAGTAAACACGCAGTAGAAACGATATTTTTTATCTCCAGAAATACTGAACGTTTTTCCATAAAATTTGATAGGCCTATCGGATGTCTAATTTTTAGCAAGAAATCAAGTTACATATAATATATAGGCAGTTATAGTGTACACATATAGAGTGGCACAAATCGAATTACATAAAATTTGTTGCATATAAGCGTTCGACGTGACTACGAAACACACATTTCACCAAAATGCACAAAGTGCATTTAAAACGCTTTTAGTTGCCATGAATATTATCGAAGTTCAGGGAAAAGTAATTTCCGATTCTTTGCCTTGCGATCATATTTGCAAAGAATAAACACCCGAAACAAGGAGCTTTGCAACATAACAAGGATAATATGGGCCTAGTGATGTCACTGTAAGTACGTCCCGACCCTCTTCCAGTTGCAGTATGCCAACCCACTCTGAGTTACTATGTCACCCGTAATTATCGATTATATAACCCCTAATAGTCCTATCCCTGTGACGTCACAGCACTGCCTGACTTCTTACATATAGTGATTTAGAATTTAACGGCTAGACGCTAATTTATTCAGTCGTTAAGGATAAGGTTGTACGCCAGTGACGTCCATCATGTAGCACCGCTCGCGGACCGATACTTTGTGACACAAAAGGCCTGAACGCAACAGGAGAACAAAGGTTCAGCGACATATGTTTAATGACGTCATTATTCGCTATTTGCATGTGGTATAACTCTTTTGATATTCTTTATATCTTTGGTACTCGGTAAGAGGGCTTTGAATTAAATACTGTTACAAGGATATCTGTGAATTTCATTCGGATAGTATTCAAAATTGGAGGACTAGGTAACGTATAATCAATTAATTTCATTGTATGAGAAATAGACTTAAATACCTGGAAAGTTTTGAAATTATGTGCTGGTGAAGGATGGAGAAGATCAGTTGGACCGATCGTGTGAGAAATGAAGAAGTGTTACAAAGAGTCGAAAAAGAAAGGAATATCCTACAAACAATAAAAAATAGGAAGGTTATCTTAGTCGGTCACATCTTGCGTAGGAACTGCTCTCTAAAATACTTTATTGAAGGAAATGTAGAGGGAAGGATAGAAGTGAAGGGAAGAAGAGGAAGAAGACGTAAGCAGCTACTGAGTGACCTTAAGGAAACGAGAGGATACTAGCTCGCACTCTGTGGAGAACTCGCTTTGGAAGAGGCTTTGAACCTTTCGTAAGACAGGCTACAGAATGAATGAATGCGGAATAGAGTTAAAAATTGTGCATAGTGTAATGTGTTTCGAGCTTACAGTATTAACTGAGAGAAATTTAAATTAATATTAATGCTAAAAGTAGGCCAGTCGTGGTGCTAAACGTATTTGCGAAACCTGTAATCTAACACAGTTAAAAAAACAGCATGTAACATACACGTTTTAAATGTGGTAGGGAAATGATTCTCTAGAAATAATTTTGTAGGTCTACAAGAGCCTTTAAAGTGTTTGGTGTTGCAAATTAGTACTTTAATTTTAAGTTCATTCTCCAATATACGTGAACAGTTTAAAGCGAAAGATATCCTGCACTACACACACACACACACACACACACACACACACACACACACACACGTGTAAAGATTAATTTCGTATCGCACTTTACACAGGCGCTATTTTAATTGTAAACTCATCGCAAGTACTGTACTCCGTGACGCACTGCACAGGTTATACAAAACTTCTTTTTTCGTCAAAATATCAAGCGATTGCACGGTAAACGCACAAAGGTAACATCGTCTACGCCCACAACAAAGGTGCAGCCTTCCCTCAGTCGATTTTCAGTAAACTCCAGGATTCATCAGCATTACGTGCAGAGCTGTCGCAACGAATTTTACCAAAATGGGTCAATAAATGTACAAAGTACGCACAGCTCTTTCTTTACGCCTCTGAATAGAGTGTAGCTTTCAATGCAACGACTTGCACGAAACTCACGGTTGCTCAGCGTACATAATTTAACCCAACTCGTTGAATAAATATGGAAAGTGCTGGTGTAAATAGTAAGTGTATGCGTCCTTAAATACAGTATGGCTGTCACTGACCCGATTTTCATGAAACTCGCCCTTGCAACGAAATTTTTATAAAGCCGAATATCATAAAACTTCGACAGGTTGTTTGGTTGTTGATACTAGGTCACAGGAAGAAGGACGAACGGACGTGTTCTCGGTCTGAAGCTTTCTTTCGTGAAGAACACCTGAAAGCTAATCAGTTAATGCTCTACAATGATATAGTTACCATTTTTCTGAGATCAATTAAGATCAACAGAAATATAATGCAAGAACATAATCTAGAAATTTCGATTTTTTAACCTGGTGGTACGTAAAGTAAGTAGTGAAATTGAGCGGTTAGAAAACCTACGTAGTAAAACAAATTTGATAATGGAAATTAAAAAAGAAATAATTAGGAAGGAAATTAGGTAATTAACTGGAAATGAAGGATGGAAGACTTAAAATTGGAAGAAAAAGAATGGAATATGACAAGTACCTTGTTAATGGTGTAGAAGAGGAAGGAAAGAACTGAAGTTCTTCATAGGAGCTAAGTCTGTGTTTAAAAGTAGTTGAACGTTAAAAGAAAGAATGAAAATACTGTAAGCTTGAAAGACAAAATAAGAGAAAATAAGTAAAGGAAGAAAAGATACAAGCAAAATAAAGTTCTCCGTTTCTTCAAATTTTACTCGTTATAAATATTTATTTACTTAATTCAGTTTTAAATGTTAACCTATAATCTAATAAAACGCAGAAATTTTGAGATGTGAAGCAAGGCACTTACAGTGGGCACGGTAACCGTCAGGTCCTCTTGGTGATGCCATTGTAACCTAGGTTAATATCTTCTTATTATTTCTGTGCAATAATCATCTTTAAAACGGGCGGCACATCTTTTCGAGTCAGGGTGTGACAAATTGTGTTTCAAGGGAAGACTGTGTTCATGTTACTGTGAGTCTCGTGTCTTTACTTCAGCCAGTGTCACAGTTACATAGGCTTGCTTGTCCTAACGTGTACACACAGTTTACATTGCTTGTCCTAATGTGTACATACAGTTTACATTGCTTGTCCTAATGTGTACATACAGTTTACAGTGCTTGTCCTAATGTGTACATACAGTTTACATTGCTGGTCCTAACGTGTACGTACAGTTTACATTTCATGATGTATCACAGCTCTTTGCCGATCTCTGAATGCAAATGGAATTTTCTATTCGTAGCTCTGCCGCTTTTCTTAATTTACGTTTTGATTTAATATCTGGCCTTCATTCCCTGCAGATATGCCTCAAATACAATAGATGATATTCTTGATTCATTGTCCAGACTACTTTTTTCTTTGTCTAGGTTTATTATTGTTGTAAAGAAAGTAATTATTTTAAACTTGAATTTTTGGCTTTAGTATTTAGTATTTAAACGTAAAAGCGGGCTGCTGTTTACTCTGTAACGGAAAGCTTTGGTTACTAGGCGTTGCATTTACTTTCATTTTGTACGGTCAGATGTTCATGCGATCTGTTTTAGGCCCTGTACACTTTATGACATATTACACTATTCCATAGCTCTAAATGGGAACACAAAGAGATCACTGGATTTATTACCGTTCATTTATCACGGCTGGAGTGTCCTTAAACAGACGGAAAACGTCAAACAAAGTGTCGTCCCAGATGTTACTGTTTCATGACTGTGGATGTGTTGTAACTTATTTTACAGATGGAAGGGAAGTAGTCAGCAGGAAATAATATACTTTGTTATAGTCCACAATGAAGTCTTGCTTAGTGCTGCTGAGCCGGCGAGTATTACTTGACTTACCGTTACCGTGGTAACAAAGGTTTGGGCTAATTATATCCCAAAGTGCTTCCAAGAAGACTGGAGACAAAGGGAGAATATAATACCATCTGCATCTCATATTACTTTACAGAGTTTGTGGGAGCTTAAATTCGTTATTATATGGAATATGTTTATAGGAACATAAAATCTTCACAGTTAGAAACCAAATGTCGCCGTGGATTCTGTAGCATTCATACCTCTTACTGCGAGGTTTCTGGTTCAAATCTAGGCATAGAAATCGGCTGTCTTTGCTGAATAGTTTCGTTGTTATGTCCAGTCGCTTCAGGCAAGTGTCGTAAATATAGTCTATCGCTTCCTTATATTGCTTTCCATTTTATGTTGTTCTCATACCTGCTGGGTTCTGGGCTTTGCCCGTCACCTTCCATTCATAATCTATCAAAACGTGTTCTTATGGATTCGTAGGCATTTTTTATTATAAAGTGTTTGTATGTTGTTGCAAGAAGACCGTCTTCTAAATGTTGTATGTTGTGCGCCATGGAATAATTTAATCCGAAGCTTACAATGCTGAATATCTAACTCAGATGGAAGGTCATGTTGTGTTTGGAACATGGAAGTTACCCGCTTTTGTTTCGAATCAGCAAGATTTTAAAGCCATAAATAAAGGTTTTCAAACTCAGTGAACATCAGAACTAAGTTTGAGTATTCTTTTGGGTATTTTCAAACATTTTGTTGAGTTTCTTACATCAAACATTCTTTTAAACGTTGTGGTATAAAAACCCAAAGCGATGGACAGTTCAGAACACGAGGCAAACTTACTGAAATATGCTGTGGGTAGAATCCTTTGAGATTGAATAGAGGTATTAGAATTCTGCAAATAGACTAAGACAGTTGCATTCTGTTGTTAAATGGTCGCAAATACAAGAGTTCTCTACAGTCCCAGATTTATAAAACTTGTTTTAGGGTCCTACAGCAAAACTTGAGGGAAAATTTCACAAAATCCCACCGGAAGACAAAACAGTTATTCAAATTTAATGTGTTCCATGTCCGTGCACTATATTATACAAAAACACTAACCACCAACAAATGCACAACGAGAGTTTTATGATCAATCGTAACACACTCCTACATGTTTCGACCCTGCTGGGTCATCTTCAGGGAGAACTTTTTTTGTTATCTTTACACTAAGGTTGCACTTTATAGCTGAGTGAGAATGAGCTGTTGACTGTGTGCTGGAGGTGTGAACTCTGTGTGGTCCCGGCCTGCAGGCCGGGACCACACAGAGTTCACTCCTCCAGGACGTAGTACACAGTCAACAGCACATTCTCACTCGACTGTAAAGTGCAACCCTAGAGTAACGGTAACGAACAGTTGTCCCTGAAGATGACCCAGCAGGGTAGAAACATGTACGAGTGTGTTACGATTGATGATAAAACTCTCTTTGTGCATTTGTTGGTGATTAGTGTTTTTGTAAAACAGTTATTCCTACATGAATGTATCATAATACAAACTTATATCGTGACTATTAAGTCCCAGTATTGACAAGGTCTTCCTAATGTCCAAAATGCAATTATTTTGTGGCCAAGAGTGGGCTCCACCGGTTTCTCTTGTTGTTTCTGGTTGGGTTCCTTCATAATAGTCCCCTGGTCACTCAGGATATCTCTCGGAAAAATTCACATTTCCTCATACACTTGTGGAATCTATGTCTTCAAACAGTCTAGATGCTGTAGTCGACTTTAATGTTGCTATTTCTTTCACTAACTTAGTGGTTGAAGAATCTCTGCAGAAAATTATTTTGCTCCAAACAACAGAAAATAGAAAAAATAAAATTTTATGTTTATTGCAAAATTCCATCATTAGAGAACTTTAGATTTATGTACATCCTTCCTAATGTTTCATTTATTAATTATCTTTACATTCGACTTCGTAAAGTCTGATATACTGGAATAGTCGTTAGAAGATCATGGCTGAATGAATGAATGAATGAAACAATGAATGAATGAATGAATGAATGAACGAACGAACGAACGAACGAACGAACGAAAGAATGAGAGAATGAAAGAAAGAACGAAAGAATGAACCGAAGAACGAACGAACGAACGAACGAACGAACGAAAGAACGAACGAACGAACGAACGAATGAATGAATGAATGAATGAATGAATGAGTGAATGAATGAACGAAAGATAGACTTGCGCTTTGAATAATTACTTTGCCTATGAAAAGCCATTGAAACATAACCTGAACTAGTTCAGTCTCCCTCTCGTCCCCGCATTTTGAGTCTACAGATATCAGTTCTATTATTCTATCTATACCTACGTATAGGATGTAGGCGTTTCCTTCACAGTGTACTGATTATGACTTCCGTTTGTCCGAACTCGCTACTGGGCCACAGCTCCCACGTCCATCTTGCGTTGTCAAAAACACTCTGTTCGGAATAACTTTACGTGCTCCTGGCTATAGCCGTATTTTTTTTATTCTCTGAATTTATTCAACACCACCTTGTATTTGACCGGCTTCCGATGTGTTCATTTTCCCTTGAGGCTTTAGGGAATATAGCAAGTAAAGTGTGGCTTACTGTTATCGGCTTTTCAATTTATTAAAAAGTAAGAAAGTAAAACACCTTGAACGACGGAAAAACACACTTCTCAGGTTTCTTTCACTTGCTGTTATTTCAGGGTGACTACATAATATCTCTTTTGACGATTTCGCAGATAAAGTTTGCGACATTGCGTCTGTTATTTGCAACATATCTGTAAATCGGCTTTTTAATCCCACGTAAACGTCAGAACCATAAAACCACTGATGAGAAGCCCATAACTGTGCAGATTTTCGGTACAGTCTGAGACAGAATTTAGTTCAGGAGAAACCAAAATCATTTTATAACAGAATTCGAAAATACTTTCACGATAACTGACTGACTGACTAACTAACTAACTATCTAACTAACTAACTAACTAGTTAACTGACTACCTCATAGAGCGGAGTCCTTCTTGAGAAGCTAATAGTTCCTCAGCTAGTCAGCAAATACCCCGCATTTTATGGAATCCAGAAGTTTACCACTCCGTTCTGAAGGGTGCGCCACCTACCACTATCCTGAACCAGGCTTCATTCATTGCGTTGTCTCTCTTACGACGAGTTCATAGCCTCTTCCAAAGCGAGTTCTCCAGAGTGCGGTCTGGTGCCTCCTCTTTCAATTTTTAGTATGATCTCTTTCGCTTAAGTTCATCCAATAGCTGCTTGCACCTTCTTCCTCGTCTTCCTGTAACCTCTATCCTTTTTCCTAACCTTCCTTTAATAACGTGTTTTAGACGGCAGTTCCTACGCAAGGTATGGCCAATCCAGTTAGCCTTCCTTCTTTTTGCTGTACTTAGGATATTCCTTGCCTCCTTCACTTACTTAATACTCGGTCATTTTGCACAATAAGTGTATTTATACTTAAACCGCAAAATTACTGTTATGATGGTAGAGACAGAGGTTTGTGGATTCCGGTCGTATATGATATTACGCTACACAGCGAGTAGGCCCAAGGTAACATAGCCCGATGTTTCGAAAGAACGGAACGTCTTCATGGAGTCGTAAAACCCGGAAGACCAGAATTCCTCTTTTGAAACGTATAATATCGCAATAGATACTTTGTTGGCACGTGTTCACCGTATCTGATTTTAAATTGTCGCAATGCGATTAGGCCGGTGGCATTTCAAAACCTGTCAATAGTTGCCAGGGACCGCCATGATGCTGAATCCTTTCTTCTGCTAGAATTTTCCCACCTATACTAGCCTGAAGTAACACAGCATTGTTCTTACTGTGCACATTTTGACCTTCAAAGACCATATGTTTTCGTATTTCTGTAGCTGTTTCAAAGAATTTGGTGTGGAGAGATTTGACTTCAGGAATTTAAACGTTGTGGGGTTCGAAAACAGCATCAGGTTAAAAGGTGAGAGAATTTTGTAGGTTTGGAGAACTTCGGTAATGACAGTGACATTATTACGGCTCGGAAAAATGTCGGCGAGAATGTCAAAATCCTCGCTAAAGACAGCCTAGGTCACCACAAGCGAAACGAGCATAAACGCTAAATTGATGATGAGTTCTCATAACTTTCAGATCAAAAGAAGCGAGTTAAATTGCAAACGTCACGCTCTCCAAGCCAGCTTAATCACGATGAGATGATCAAACTAGACTGCGAAAATAGTAGACATTTAAAAAACAAAAATAGGTAATACCTGAATAACTTCAAAAACAGTAAGAACAAGCCTCTTAGAGACTTCTATACAGGCGTAACTTAAGAAGGGTTACCAAACTAGAACTTGCTAAAGAATGAGAAGATTTACTTACTTTTAGAATCCCACAGGTTAGTATACGTAACAGGTGAAGGAATCACTGCTGCTAGTTATTGAACGTACATGCGGTTAATTATAATAATTATAATAATTAGACCGAAATACGTTTAGGTACAGTGGAGTCTCAAGTGCCTGTGCCTTGTGCTTTTCGAGAATGTGATTATTGAAAACAAATGCTGTGATATAGATCAGAAGGTACTGATCAATTTGCTGTACAGCTGGTTAATGGAGAGGTAAAGCGTGCGACCCGAGATCCGTAAATTTATTTATTATATTTGGGACAAAGAAGAAGTGCTTTCGCAGTGGAAACAGTACTTTAATTTACGTATGCGTAAGAAAGGAAACGAAATGGTTTGCAGTAATTATTGTTGAGTACCATTGTTACTGACTGCATACAAATTTGCACCCAGTATCCTTAAGTTAAGGTTAATCCCATATGCAGAACAAATTGTTGGAAAATATCTTTGTATATTTTCAGCGTAATAGATCAATATTGATAAAATATTCTGCACTCGTCAAATACTTGAGAACATTGGAAAATAACGCAGTTTAAAAGGCTTATTGGAATAATTACAGGTAAGATCTCTAATATTTTATGTAATTTAATACTCCGAAGCATAGTTGTTAGCACATGCACCACCACCATATTAAACATCTGCTCTAAAACACTGTACTTTGCCATTCCATTTGTATCTCACGGTTTACAGTACAAAGAACAAATATTTCCACACGTTGCGTTATCCGGGTTTTCTATGTACCGGAGAACCAGTGTGTTTCCTGTGAGGCGGAATTTGAATTTTAAAATATTATTTTGATGAATTTTAGGCTGAAAGTATTTATAATATCCGTCAGAGTACACAAAAACATGTGTGTGTTCTCTGTCTCCACTGAAGAACACATGATTGTCTCCCAGTTTCAAACAGCCGGCAGTACGTGTGTAAGCATGAGAGATAACGGAGGACTTCAATGTCTTTGCTTATAAAGAAGACGCTGACGCAGATCTCCTCTTCAGGAAGAGTAGATTTTGTAACTGTATTAAATATCACAAGAGGAAGCCCAACAATAGACCCACATACAGTGCTTTGGGCTACATTACCTAGCAACCACACTATTTGTGCTATAGGAATAAAATTTACCTTCCATTTTTCATATCTTAGCATATATCCTGTTAAAAATTTGTTTTTAAAAACGACACACTGGCATTTGTCGTCAAAATAATCTCACAAAATATATTCTGAAGTGGAAATTAAGCATTAGCAAATTTTGTCTTCTTTTGATATTAATGTCTTTACTTGGAACTAGAAAATCACTTCGTATACTCCTAAGAAGTAAAGCAAATTTGATCTGATATATAATCTAAATCATTTATGGCAACGGAGTTCGTTAGGTTTTATTGAAATTTAACGTGGCATATTACCTATCCAAAGTTTTTTGCATTAATCAAATACACATACCAACACTTCCCAAACAACTACTGAGAAAGCTCTCATCTAGACTCGATGTTGTGTCGAGTATAGCGACGTACTTAAATCACTTTTACATAAGCTTCTAGTGTGTAGGGACGTGGAAATTGTGATTAAAACATGGTCAGGTAAAATGGCTTCTACATGCCGCGTCATTACCTGCAGTCCCCTGTGGCCTACTGATATTTCACACCAACTGCTCGGAGTCTACACTGAGCTTGGGAATGTTCCAACAGCACTTCAAAAGTTACACGTATTTTTGCAGCCCACACTAATGACGTGGGGATCAGGACTGCAGCACTGAGGATTAACGGCATACAGCCGGTGAGTCGGCAGGCAGGTAGATAAGGGAATGCTATGCGTTAATTTTGATTTCTCAGTCAGAAGTTGCTTTGGTAGGGACAGTTAAGGATTTTTGTCACGTTTTAACAGCTCTACACGAGATATGCATCGTTTACGGTGCGTTCGCAACGACAAGTTAATTCGCCACAGCCCTGCATATATCTGTCTACATGTGACAACTACAGAACCTATCTTCTAAAAGTTTCGTATTGGAGAGTTAACAGAATTTGTCGACATATTCTAATGTGCGTTAAAAGCAGACAAAAACGGTCTTCTTGGAATCTTGACCCTTGGAGATGGGACCGATACAGTGTCCCGAAACGTCGGTAATAAATTACCACAAGATACTGCGTAATATCCCGAATAGCGCAGATGTCAAGGTTCTCTTAGCGTTCCGCAGACCTCCTGTGGATTTCTGGGATTGTATGCATAATTCGAATTTGGACGTAGCCTTTTCTTCCACATCCCGTCGAATTCTTCATTCAAAGCTCTCCTATTACTTGAGTGTATAGAATTGATACAACTGGAAATCGGGTTTAAACAAATATAAATTCTGATTATTATGCATGAATCTAATTTTTTATAACTTAGTATTGTTGCTGAATTTTCTGTAATTCGTATGTACACAGTACACAATAAAGACAGCTTGTTGTGTCTTTTACCCTTTCAATATTTGGAGACCGAGATTATTAAGCAATTCAACCTCCATTTCGCGATTTTCTGTCACGAAATTTTTGTTCCCTTTTGATGATATATTTATAGAATTACTGGTCAAGTAAGACAGCCCTTTGGCCATCAGCTAGTAACACATTTTTGAAAGCACCGTTGATTTTTGTTGTATCGTAGTGTGTCTGATTTATGTCTTACGATTAACTTTATATGTATTTTCAAATAGTACCGTTGCTTGGAAGAAATAAAAATGCATATGGACTATTTTTAGGAAAGTCAAATGTCAGGGGTCACGTTGAAGATCTACACGTAAATTCGAGAACGATTTTAAAACGGATGCTGAAGGAGTAGCACGTGAAAGCGGAAAATGAATTTAACTACGCGTAAGGTGGGCAGAGTTCTTTAGTGGCAGGAAATGCTACCGAATAAGCGTTTAACTATCCTTCACCACGTGACATCATTGCGGTGCTCTTCAGTTTAAAGAGTTGCTTATATGTTGCTGGTTTTGAGGCCTATAATCCCCTATTTGTCAAGTTCTGCTTGCCATGATCATTCCTTGAAGTATCGCTTTACTTATAGGCGTATCTCATTGTTGTTTCTGTGTGATATTTTTCCTTACTAGTCACAAAAACACTGGTTGTTAGAGGGTTGTGCCATGAAAATTGGGATCTTTTGCAGGAATCATAACTACTTCTGGGCGGATGATCGGGGAGCGACTCAGCGCCTCGGGGACGCGCCTTAACACCACCAGTCCGGTGCAGTCCGCATACCACGGAAATAAAAGCAGCACGGAGAGCGTTCCTCGTTCCAGCACCGGAGGTCTGAAGTCAGTGTCGAGACAGAGCCTCTTGGATATCGTAAGCTGTCGGTTTGGGGTCGGCCGAAACAAGCAGCAGCAGCACCAGGTACGGACCAGCGTGCAGTTTGTTCTTGGTACAGAGAAGCTATTGCTGTGCTCACTCAAACTGCCATTACGTTGCTGCTGAGAAGAATAAACGGAAGTTACTTTCACAAAGGCAATAGAAATTAAGAAAAATAAAAGAGAGAAAAATTATTTCCTCTCTGCATGTGTTTGACGAAGGTGCATTTTTGTCGGTGTCCTTGCCCTGGGGCGTATGCTTCGTGTGCATTCTAGATTCTGTGTTTATAATAAAAACACAACATTTCGGAAGATTGTTATGATTGGTCTTGAGGTTAAATTTGAGGGGTTCGTTGGAATGAGCTAACATAAATCACAGGCACTAAAGGCAGACGAAGAATCACGTTTTGAAGTCTTGTTCTGGGCTATAGACTAGTGGTTGTCATCCACTTAGTTTTGGTAAAATACGTGGGTATTTGATTTTTTTGTGTCATAGTAAATAGGATAGGGAACGAAAGTTTGTAATAACATTGCACTTATTTTTAAGTAACGATAATTGTTGTATAGAAACGAAGCTATCTTCAAACAGAGCAATGATCAAGATTCGTCACACAAGTCGATTTTCAAAGTGCGAGTGAAAGGAATGGTTTTCTAATTTTGTGTGATCGTACCCCTTGAGTTTAGCAAAGTCTTCATCAAAACCTCACCACCTTCCTCAAATTTTTGTGTGTACATTTATATGCGGAGCACCAACATTTCATCAACGCATATAAAAAGTAACTTAATTTACAAACCCTCACTTCCAGTCGTAAAATGACCGTTTCCAAGAAAAGGGGTACGACGCTTAAAACAAGGGGCATAAGGTTGAGCGACACAACGTTTGGTACGCAGACGTAAGTATGTGCTGTTCGTGACAGCCTCCATAAAGGAAATAGGATCGGCAAGGGGTGGAGTAAGGCACCTTCATTACTAAAATCTACTGAACTGCGGATAATAATGTAATGTTAAACAGTTATTCTACTTTTTGATTATATACCCTAATTTCATATAACTATGCGATCCAAAGATTTCGACACACTGGATGAGACACACTACCCTAAGCGATGGATGAAATAAATTTACAATGCATAAACCTATTAAGATAGGGCCTATATGTAAATTATTTTGCGCTTTATTTTGTGTGTCTCTGGCACACGCTTGTTGCTCTTCTAAAGCACTTAGAATGGCTGGCATTTGAAAGTAAATATAAAAAGGAACATGTGTTACCCGCAATAACCCGAAACTGAGGAAATGCATAAGAATGAATATATAAAGACATTCCCGTTAACGCAATGGAGGCATATGAGGGAGTGGCTTTACGTGAGTTTAGAGATATAAATCTCTACCTCCTGACCGTGGGGTTGTTGCCTTACTATTTATTCATTGACTCTAGTTTTTAAAATTTATAAATACGTACGTCATGCGGGGCGGCGTGAAAGTTCTTCCGCTCTCTCCGATACTTTATGCTCGTAAGCTGTCTCTTTATCACACCGACGAAAGAAGAGTGGCGTGGCGACACCTAACATTTTCGTCACGAATTCGGAGAATTTTACACTTCCGTAAGGCAAAACCAGTATGGAGTCGAAGGTTTTCAGTCGACCGCCTCCTCCTGTGAATTAAGTGTTTTGGGGGGATGATGTTGCCCTTATATTACTTTCAAGAAAGTTAAATCTGAGTGGTCGCCCAAGAATTATACTTCTTCCTCTTCTTGACTTAACAACCCGTTGTTCAGTGCGTAATCTTCATCCTACTGACTGACCAAAGTTCTTCTCGGAGTCAACAGCAACTGCACCTCTCTAAGAATTTCCCTCACAGTATGAGCGATGTCCGTTTTGCAATGCTGTTTACCCTTTACATCATTCAGGGATCTTTTACCCCACACTAGGCAGTGTCGAAATCGGGCATATTTCCTTTTCGCCTGCTTTCCTGACTGGCAGATAAAAGCACACGAGGCATCACTGTCCACGGAAAACAAGTCAAGCCGTATAGTGTCTGACTGTGACTTAAGCAGTCGCGTCACCGGCATTGGAATCTGGTATCAGACCTCCAATCAGTGAGACTGAGCCCGTCTGGTGTGGTGTGATTTCTTTTGCTTCGGTGTGTACCACCCGCAGGCTATCAAAATGCGTTTTGGAAATTTGTGTTTTCGTTACATTACATCCTCTCATCCCACACGTGTCAGACATTCACGCTCTGTTTAAACACTCTCGCACAGGAAAAGTGCACATGAAATAAAATAGCTTCCTGCTAAATGTAGACCAGGTGTTTTACGTATTTTATACCAGAGATCGACGGGTTTATTATGAGAACAATGGAAGGCTGTTTTGTTATGCTGCGATCTGTATTTCACCGTCAAAGGGGACAGCATATAAGTTTCTAACAGCCTGCCCACTGCTGTTTACTAAGAGGTATAAAGATGATGTTTAAAATGTGAAAGACTAACATTTACATGTCGATCGTTACACAGTACAACGGCATATAAAGAGCAGTTAAATAGAAGTGATGATATTCATATTTGTCATTCATAAAATGGATGTGCCAGAATACCCTCAGTTTTCTCGTCATTAAAGGTATTACTTTTGTGTTCTCGATGTTTGCCGCTAACAGTAGCATTAGGCTCCTGTAATGTGACTAAAGCACAGCCCCATCCACCCCCAAAGATGTAAAACTTATTTAAGTGTGATTTCGCAATTTCGAAAAAGAGTTATTAACAAATTTTTATGATGTGTATGAATTAGTTTTTCCAATAAATATTATGCCGGTATTTACTGTGATCTTTTAGGATTGAAATTAATGCAACTCATTTCTTCATGGACCCATATTTCGGCTGCGTCTGCAAAAAAGAAAACCTTTGCTGCATCCTTGTAGGCGCGGCTTCCGTGTTAACCTTTTAAAGCCTAGCGGTAAGTTTACTTACCACCAGGTTTAACATTAAAAAATTCTACGTGGTGCCCAAATTGCGTTTATATGTTTTGTACGGATCTCAGAACAAACAGCAACTTTTGCCTTATAAAATATTAAGAGAATGGTTTTTATAACCGAAGTGCAGAGTGTTTACAGCGCGGTACGCACTGAGTCCTTATATAAAACAGATGCGCTTCGTCTTTAAAGGGTTAACAAAAGCTGGACCACTTAACTACGTCTCGCGAAGTAACAATGATCACTATTCTTCGTCAACAGCATGGTCTGTATCAGCTCTGGCCCCCAAATCAGGTCCAACCGTCTCTTCACTACCCATCGTAGGAATATGGATTCACTACTTTCAGTGTTGCCGGACGTCTTCTTCCCCATCGCTGTACCGAAAGGACACTTATCAAGTAAAGCCTCTTGTTGCGCCACTGCATCTTTCACTTACGGACAGCTTGTGATGCCCCCCAGTATTTTGTGCTCCGTGGCAGATCAACTGCGTCTGGTTTTTTCGGATCTTGAATGTAACGCTGAGGGGACTTCCACACTCTCCAATATCGGTGTTGGTATCGGAGGCACTGAAAGCACATGGGTTCTAATCGATGTCCTTCACACAGTCATGTACACTTTAAAAATTCAATTTCCATACACCGATATCGGCGTGAATGTCGGATGGTTCGCTAGAAATCGAGCGATAATCGATCTCCGATATCTATTAAAGAGTTCAAACATGTATTTGTAGCTTGTTTCAGGCACCAACCCACTTCCTTTGTGACCACTGTGTACCAGTTAAGGTGCTTCTATTATTCTAATATTCAATTTTGCTTGCGTTCACCAATATGAGGAAGTATTATTTGAGTTATTGAGCAAAAAGGAGGAACTTGATCAGACGGAACAGTCGACAGATAAGACTGCACTTATCTGGCTGCATGTACTGAAAGCGCAAAATTAATAAAGACCTCTTTGTATAAAAATTGTGACTTCCCCACATTGAACTAAACGTGTGGATTTCAAAGTTCATTATACAGGTCAAAAAGATATTTAAGTTTCAGTTCTTGCAGCTTGTTTTCAAGAAGAAATCTACAACCTTGCCATCGAATAAAATCTATTCTTGAAAATTAGAGACTATTTACTCCTTCACAGAGCAGATTTATCAAGATATTTTCCGGTTATTTCAAGCCAGTTACTTTCCTTGCTCAAAATATAATTTAGATTTCAGTTTGAAGATGCACCACATTTAGTACAAGACGGACTCATCTAAACGGTAGATGCTTCAACTCGTCAAATCGGAGCTTCTGCCTCATTAGCAATGACTAAACGTTTCGATATGAGACCTGCTAAATACAAACTGTTCCAAATAATATAAGAAACACTAATCACCAACAAATGCACAAAGAGAACTTTATCATCAATCGTAACACACTCCTGCCTGTTTCGACCGTGCTGGGCCATCTTCAGGGAGAACTTTTTTCTTATCGTTACGCTAAGGTTGCACAGCGCAGTACACAGTCAACAGCACATTCTCACTCAACTATAAAGTGCAACCCCCAGAGTAACGGTAACGAAAAGTTCTCCCTGAAGATGACCCAGCAGGGTCGAAACATGTAGGAGTGTGTTACGACTGATGATAAAACTCTCTTTGTGCATTTGTTGGTGATTAGTGTTTTTGTATGATATAGTGCACGGACATGGAACACATTAAATATTGCAAATATGATTCTGAAAATCATATCTCCTTCACAAATAGGTCTAGCCATGAACGTCAAGTAGAAAATTAACATAAGCTTCAAATAGAAATCAAAGGCAGAAACAGAATTAATCTGGTTTGCACTTGCTACCACATCTCTGATAAGAGTAAAAACCGGCGCAACTTTCTCACTAGGTACTTCTCCTTTGTGTGATGAGACAGAAAACTGACGCATTATTTTTCAGTCTCATTGCTATTTTTGTAATTCTTGGTATGTACTGGGTGACTCAGCAGGAAAGGTCACTATTTTGGGAGGCGGAGGTATCCGTCATTGTGAGGAAAAAGTTTATATGAAAATGTGCCTAACTCTGGATGGTTAGCGCGATAGAACTTTTGGAGTTTGCAACTACAAACGCCTTGTGAATGGGAATAAATAAAGAGAAATTAGTGTTAATTTTAATTATAATTTTAATTTTAATTTAATGATTAAATGACAAATCGTTGCGCAGATATTACAAATTAGCGACAATTCAAAATAAAAATTCGAAAATTCCACCGTCAACCTCAATGCACTTTACAATTCTTGCGCGAAGATCGCGTGTGGCTCGTCTGAGTCGATCTTCTCATTTCTTCATGCTGGCAGCAGCATCCAAAATGCGAGCGTGCAATTCGTCTCGTGTTTCCACCTTTCTTTGTAAACTTCGCTCTTCATCCAACCCCACAAAGAAAAATCCAGCGGAGTTAGGTCTGGAGATTCAAACAGCTCTATCTTGGTAACCATACAGAATCATAGAAAAAACGAAATGAAGAAATTCAAAACTCTAATTTCCTTTTGTAAACAAACAGCATGCTGCCTCAGTTTTTTCACATTTTTCAGGTACTTTTTAAGATTCCACATATATTTATCTGCTATTTTTATCTACAATTTAAAAGGCCTTATTAAGTACTTGACGTTTCGGCTGGGGTCATGGACTGTGGAACATCAAAAAAGCTATGTTGCTGGTCACAGTGTTACGGACCTTTTTGTAGTAAATGAGTGGTAATAATTGCAGTCGTTTCTTATATTTCGCGCACAAATTCGTTTAATCATAACGAACGAAAGGAAATTGCCTCGTCATACCGACCCGTTCAGGAGCGAATTCTAAAATTGTCGTACGAAAATCAACCTCGATAATATTAGAATGTGTGAAAGCACGCTTATGGCGAGTCTGCCCTTTTAGTAGGTATGAATTTTGTACTCATCCACTAGTGTAGAATTGAAGCCTGTGAAACTTCTGTTTCGGTAGTTGAGGTGAAATTCAAACTTGATCTCTCAGAGCCATATAATCGTATCAGACAGGATTTCGCTCAGTACCTTTTAGAACTACACAACAGGCCAGACTTCGCAGCAGAAACCTGTAAATTTTCCATCGTATTTTGACTGTACGCACATCGTGCATGTTCGTCATATTCCTTGTTCGACTTCTCCTTAAACATTTGACATTGCTGTCCATGTACTTCTTACATTCTCCATTCTATCCTCTCTTTCCATTCATCACGCCTGTGTGCTCTACAGCCGTATCCACCGCAAGGCACTTCGTTTGGCGTAAACAGTATGTACATTCCGGTGGTTATATTCTTGTCTGTAAACAATTTTGTGTTATTATTCATCATTTAATACATAAATATGCCTATCATCAGTATGTTAACTTCTGAAAAGTGATTTCTACTACGTATGTAATATTCCAACAATCCAAATCACAGATAATCCGCTCGATCTACACGACTGCCCCTTTACCACACTTTGGGATAAAACGCGGTATTGGCACACCTTTTAGGTATTCTGCAGTTTTTCATTATGTGTAGGTGCTGCGAGCTATTATTTCCGTGTTATATTGAAGCCGAAAACAAGAGAGCCTAAATACAAAAAGTGGCAGTAAACGGGATCTTTTGTAATGAAAATGTAGTTTGTTTTATGTAAAGTAAGAACTCGATTTTTAAATATTTTTATGAATTTCGTGCATTAGAAAGTATAACACCAATAATTTTATATTTTATGGCGCGGTTAGATTTTTCTGCATTTTTTCAGAATTTCTTCACCTGTTGATGAAATTTGTTGTGAAACACCAACAGCGTAATGTGTGAAGTTTATATACAGCCAGTTGAACGACCAGTATATAAGGACTGTTGCTAACAACAAACTAGATTAATACTCGATAAAGGGACTAGAGCAGTAACAAGAAAATGCTTCAGTTTTAAAATTGTTTATGATTTCTGTCCCCAACGATATTCTTCACGCTTTGTTCTGTAAAATCTTACGCTGGCAGGGCTGTGACATGTTGAAATTATCAGTCGAAATAGACTAGCAATATAATGTATTAGGCAAGTAGGTAAATTAGCAATACAAATAATACGAAGTGTTAGGCACGTAGATTGTTTCTAACTTCTGACTATTCCCAAAAACTGCTGAACCCAGGACTCCGCAGGGAAAAAGTCTTCATCACAAAGGTTGTTTTAATGCTTTCTGGGTAGTGTGAGATGCTTCAGAACACTGGAACGTGTTCCTATATGTTTTCCCTCCTTGTCCATGCAGCGATATTTCTCGTCGTCGAGGGATTCCCTGGCGGCCGCCTATGTGAACCGGGCTGCGGCCGTGTCGTCTACTGCGTCCGAGCTGGATCTGAGTCGTAAAACGCGAAGGCGCGACCTGAGGGGTCGTCTCAAGCTGCCAGCCACCGTCACGCTAGCATCATCCGGTTGTAGCAACGAGCCGCCACTGATCGGCCACTGGGGACACCGCGGTGCGTCAGGCGGTGGACCAGGTGGTACGGGTAAGCTTGCGTCACTTGTTACCAACAGCCACTCTTTGGACACGAGACACCACGATGGAACGGCCAGCCAACCGCATGACATGGATAAGTTTGTGTCGGTTTTCACTAGCCGCCACTGCTCGGACACTGAGGATATCACCGATTAAGGCGATGGGTACGGTGACGGGGCAATTTTGCGTCACTTGTCATTAATAACCACTACTCGAATACTGGGAATATCAAGGCGCATGAGCAGGCTGATCCTGAGGCGTGGGTAAGTTTGTTTTCTGCTGTTACAAGCTTGCTGCTGATGCTTACCGGAGTTTGTTGTTTTCTATATCCGCCCGCCCGTTCTTCCGTCTGTCCATTTACAGCTTTGCAGCTACTTCGATCTACAGAAATGTTCTCTGATAAGGTCTAGTGTCCTTCCGTCGAAATACGTTATCCCCTTCTGCTGGCTGCTTTCTTGGTAGCCGTGAAGCAGTCGGCCAAGTTGTTGTTCCCGGCTGGAAGAATAACTCTCTTCACGACTGTTGTTCCCAATACGATTCTGGTATCCAATTAGACTGCTAACAACCGCTTACCGCACAATTCTTTCCCAGAAAATGAGGATGTTCGAATTCTAAATACAATTGCTCAGAGATCTGCAAATCTCAATATTATCCCATACATTAGGAATATTAATCAAGTAGACACTTAATTTACCAAAACCTCTGACAGCTGTTACCCCCCTCTTCTATTAAGAACAGGTGTAGTCCTTTATTAAGTTTTTACACTGAAGTGAAACCCATGCTTCAACCTGGTCTTGTGTTCAAGTGTGTTTGGCTTTAGGATATTTTCATATAGTGAGTTTTGTGATCATAGCTGAAACGTTTCGAATTATTAGTTGTTAGAATGCCAAGTGTTATTTTTCCATGTCCATCTC
The DNA here is from genome assembly GCA_013340265.1 of Coptotermes formosanus. Taxonomy (NCBI): domain Eukaryota; kingdom Metazoa; phylum Arthropoda; class Insecta; order Blattodea; family Rhinotermitidae; genus Coptotermes; species Coptotermes formosanus. The sequence continues at coordinate 1,085,709 of BLKM01000403.1, read as the reverse complement.
AAGAAACCAAGATATTATTTGTGTGGAGATCTCCTTATGTTTTTAGCCTTTCATGTGTAAGTAAGACATTTACGACTATATTAACACCGTATATCTAGACCCCAAGAAGTTTAAGCTGTGTTAAATCTGCATTTGGGTTTAGGGACAGGTTCCAGCAACCAGAATGGTAACTCGTCATGCAACGGGGGGGACCGGTACCAAACCCGCCGACTGGGCTACTATCCTCGCATTAGAGCCGGCGCGCCCAACTGGTCCTTCGTGTTTGACCCAGCGGGCCGCCTCTGCTACTATTGGTCCATGGTAGTGTCACTCGCCTTCCTCTACAACTTCTGGGTCATCATCTACCGCTTCGCCTTTCAGGAGATCAACGGTCAGTAGCTAAGAAGTGTATGTTCAGTAGACGTCCCCAAACATTTCTGTCGATGGACTACACTGTAGTTGGGTCAGGGAAAGAATGAACAGAGTTGTTCCTCCATCCATTTGCGTGTCTACCTTTCACTTCAGTGCAGTGTTACTGTTATCGTGGCCTGGCGTATTATGAATTTCCGATGGAAATTGTACCTTTCTTGCTTTGTATTAAATAGACTATAATATCTGGCGCAAAGTTTATCAGGCACCTTTTGTCAAATTCAGTGACAATCATTAAAACAGTGGATGACAAAGAACTAAATTATTCTGCAGCATGCGGCGCGGAGGTGGGCCTGATAATTGTTTAGTGTAAGACAGCCCACATGCGCCCTGTCATCAAAAAGGCGGTTGACCTGATTTCCCTCATGTACGGTTTCTTGCAGTTAAGGAATGATTGTGTACCTGGATTGGTTATTTGAGAGGCTAGCCCACTTTACACACTCAGGACCCAAAAGGGTGGACTGTGCCTCAGGAAAAATGTAACAACATGCAGAATCGTAGAGGGTGGAGCCAAGACAAAGGGGCGTGGGCAAAACAAATTAGAAAACGATCTCCGATAATACAAAATTAAGCGCTTATTAATTCATGAAAATTTGTGCTTGCAAGTGCGGAAATTAACGTTCTACTTCATTTGTATTTCCGGAATTGATTGAAAGTAATATGGTAGCTACATTCGAACCTTTGGACTGGTTAACATCAAGATAAACAAAGTAGTTATCTTATATGGTCGTACACTGATGTTTCAGATTGGTCGTAAATTATTTATTGGGTGTCTGGATTTAAGATATATTGTCACTTCTATGATATGAGGATGTTAAATATTTAATGCACGTAGTGAAAAATGTATACGTCAAAAATGGAAAAGGAATCAGTGTGAATTGGCTCTCAGCTCATCTCAACCGCAATGGCTTCTCCCGCTAACGTATCTTTACACGATCAATTTTCAAAATGTACGATGAAATATAAATTTATGTCTCGGATGGATCAGTTCAGATACAGACCCTGTGCACTTAGCTGAGCAATCGTTAGATGAGCCATGCAAGTGTTTTCATTCTCTGTAGCCAAATTTAGATTTCAAGCCACTTGATCAACTCTTGCGTAAGACGTGTCGCCAGTTCCTCTTTACAGAGATCTTGTAACAAATTCTGCTTTTGTGCCTCGGGTTTGGCCGGTGAGCTGCTGTGTCGCGACTCACCAAAGAGCAGATTTTAAAACTGCGGTAGCTGCTTCGTGATTCCTGACCAGAAGCTGCTATGTGATCCTCACACGGCAGTTCTTGCCTGCTAAAGAAAAGCTGACTCAATTTTGAATGTCCCAGTTGTCCCTTGTGTGGGATTATGGAATCTGGCATCGAACTTACGACATTAAAATGGCTGTATAAGGTGTATCGAAAATGCTGGACATACTTCAAGAGGGAGTTCCTCACATCAAAAAAAAAAAAAGTTCATATATACATATGTCCAGAAATAAGTGGGTTTTTTAAGCTTAATTGAAAGAATACGTTCAACAGTAAGTATATTATGTAATATTTTATTTGCAGTTGACATCAAGTATCTACAGTACAAACTTCTAATTTAATAAGTGTTGTTTCTTATTGTTTGTCAAGTCACAATTCACAACAAATATTCAACATATCTGCAGCTGACTCAATGCACGAATGGACTGTCGCACCCTTTTAAAGTTGCCGGCGAGGTTGCGTTGCAAATGTTTTGACAGGCATAAAAAATGATTTGTGATGTGTCTCTGGATTTTCATTTGCATCTGAATACACTAGGGCTTTTAAGTGTTCCCACAGGTAAAAATCGAAAGGATTTTGGTCAAAAAGGTGTTGGACTATACCTCGAAAACCAAGTCTTTGCGGACATTAAACTATATGAAATGTTTTGTTGTGGGGGAATCACTGCTGATAATTTTCGAAGCATTTTAGATACACCCTGTATAAGTAGGTTGGGAAAGGCAGCCGGCTTGAAATACTCCTGCCCATTTCCTCATTTCCCATACCGAGCTCGATAGCAGAGAGTTATGCAGTAACGTTTGTTTGTAAGTAACTGTATCAAGTTTCTCTTCTCTCCTGAGTCATTTGTATTGATTCATTTTGTGGCCTGGCCGGCTTCGTCACAGGAAGGAGAGGCGTAAAATATTGAAAATGTAATTATGTTATGTAGTGTATTCTTTATTAATTTCGTCTTTCCGAAATTGAATTTGTGTGTGATTTGGCCTTCACTTATCCTGACTAGAAATTAATTTTTTCACATCTTTCGTCTTACTCATCTTGGAATTGAACACTGAAATTTCGTAAAAAGCGCGACATATAAGTAAAAATTATTAAGATTAGAGCTAACATTTCATTGAAATGTAAGTAATATGGAGACCTGTTTCAGATAAGCATCGTGTATTTTAATGTCTGTATTTTATATTATTTTTAGCACATACTACTGAGCTGGTAGTGGTGTGATACTGTTCTGAATACGTATCAAGAAATGGTGATGAAAGCGACGATACAAAGAAAGCTTCTGTGGAGAACTAGAGCGCGTATTCCATAAACTCCTCAGCTGACACCTGAATATTTTTTGGAAGATTTCAGTGAGAGTGTGGTGACCGAAAATATTTTTAGACTGAAAGTTGTGGACGGAAGTTTACGTGAAGCAATTAATATATTTAATTTGAAGGAATCGTTAAATAACCTAAGAGTTACACGACCACTCAGTAACTGTAGATGGCAGCAAGGGTCAAACAAGTCCATCCTATGAATGGTGTATCAGCACGATTTGAGAGAGGTTCTTTTCAAGCGAATGCTATGAAAACAGCTTGATTATTAATCACACACTTTTGTAACAAAAGTAATGAAATTTCGAAAGCCGTGACGTATGTGTGGAGTGCTGAGTGTGGACTGCTGAAGCAGACCCAGATGTTGGGGTTTCCTTAGTTACAGTGACTATGTCATCCTTCCTCTCTTTCGTTGCAGTGTTTGTGTCCCCTGTTCCATTTGTGCGATAGCTAGTGACAGTGTGTTTTTGCTTATTCTGGTTGCAGGCGAGACGATTGTGGTGTGGTTCTGTCTGGATTACCTCGCCGACTTCCTCTACCTTGCCGATATCGTGTTCCACTTCAGGACAGGTTATCTAGAGGACGGTGTGTTGCAGACAGACTCGACGAAGTTGCGTAACCACTACATGAACTCCACCACATTCTACATTGACTGTTTGTGTCTTCTGCCGTTAGATTTTCTTTATCTTTCAATAGGATTCAATTCTATACTCCGTTCATTTCGTCTTGTTAAAATATACCGTTTCTGGGCTTTCATGGACCGGACTGAGAGACATACGAATTATCCGAATCTCTTTAGATCCACGAGTTTGATACATTATTTATTGGTGATCTTCCACTGGAACGGGTGTTTATATCACATAATCTACAAGAATAATGCATTTGGTAGTAAGACCTGGGTGTATGGGGAGAGTGAGAAACCGGATGTTGTCACGCAGTACCTGCAGAGTTATTACTGGTGTACCCTGGCGCTAACCACCATCGGGGACTTACCCCGCCCACGCACCCAGTTCGAATACGTGTTCGTCATCATCCAGTTGTTATTCGGCCTCCTGCTGTTCGCCACTGTGCTTGGTCATGTGGCCAACATTGTCACCAGCGTCAGTGCTGCCCGCAAGGAATTCCAGGGTGAGTAGAGATTTTGATTCGTTCTACCACATACGGACGGTGCTATTTTAATCACATATACCACTATTACAAGTTGATTACTTGCTAATGTTAATTTCAGTCCATCCCCTTGTGTTTTAGAACGCTCAATAATGAACTCTTTAATATTCCGTCCAACACAGCTGTGTATCTTTTATTTAAGAACAGCTACATGTTTCAGTTGCAACAGGCTTTCAATACAATGTTTTAAAACAAGGTGAAAATGTAATAAGCCTGCATATGGAATTCGCCATATATAGCTTTTAGTATGTGGGATCCCATGAGTTTACAATTTTTGGTCATTTAGTAGCTGACAGTTATTACAGTTGTGCTGGACGGAATGTTAAAGTGTTCATTATTGACCGACTACTTGCAGTTAAGTTACATTGGTTTAAAGCTTCCCTGCTGGATGCAAATACCGATAAAGCTCTTTAGCTGGCCAGCAGTACCAGTACTTCAAGTATGAAGAGCTATCTTCTCTGTGATTCGATTTGAGCAGAAATCTACCATTTTGACAGCCATGTTCGTTGCAAATGTCACTGGAACTCAGATGTTAAAAAATACGTAGGCTATATTGCAATTGCCTTATTGTTACAGCAAAACTAAAATGTTACACTCCAGTGTAGAATTCTTCTGCAAAATAAACATAAAAGTGCAACTGGTTTAGGCTTCATATATAGGTAAAGTGTTATTCAAATATTATAATGGATTCGATTTGGATGATGAGATGTTAGAAATTTGTTTAAATATCTCCAGTTTCAAAGAAAGAGTGACAACTTCAACTTTCTGGCAGCAGCATGTTGGCATCAGACTCAGTTTCTCTCCTTTTTATTTTCGAATTCGTTTTAGATGAGTGATATATATTTATTCAAAATTATGCATGTTCAGTGCAGTAACACAAATTACTATATGTATTCCAACAACTGCCCTATTATTTGATACAATTTTTCTCTTTTGAAAACCTCC